>JAUMHL010000015.1:9300888-9344688 GCA_032362345.1 Sandelia bainsii
GCTATGTAAAGTGCCTTGAGATGACCTTTGTTATGATTTGGCGCTATACAAATAAAGATGAATTGAATTGAACTGAAGATAGTGGATAAAGTTTAATGTGAAACAGCTGTGATGTGAGGTAATATGATAGGTGTTTTACTTTTCTTCTGTATTTCCTATATTGCTGTATCTCATATCAATGCAATCTCTCTGTCCAGGCATCCAGTCCCCACCCTCTATTAAAAACAATGTAAAACCTTTGTTTCCCTCTATAGTCCATATCGGTAGCTGGTCCTTCTTTGTCAACCTCTGACTGAGCCGAATGAGACAACAGAACAATGATCTGACAATGAGGTTCCCGCACAGAAACCTCTTTGTCATCAAACACAATAACACGATTTGGGTTAATTAAATCTAAGCTAATAGGCAGTAACTGAGCCCCACATTTCTCTCAAATCAAATTAGCTGAGTCTTCAGACAATGCTGATCCTGCTGTGGTACGGAGAAATTTCATAGGTCTTTGGAACGGGTCTGGATTGATCTCCTGTCTAAGCCACAATCAATATGGCAAAAGTACATTACAACAACATATATGACATTCTACCAACAGCATTCCTCTTAAATGACATTTATTGTTATTATTAAATAACTTTATACCGTATTTCTAACTTTATCCACGTAACATCTAACTACTGTAGAGAACTCATCTGTGCTGTGCAAAGTTTGGGGAAGTTGAAGCTGACCTGTTGTACTCTGTGACAGATATAGCCATAGGGCTCTCCCTCTCTTTGACCAGACCTCAGTAAAGACCCCAGGGCTCAGGAAAGACAGAGGTGAAACACACACACACACACACACACACAGAGCTGTCTTGACAGTATTAGTAGTAGTTTCACCTCCCCTCAGCACTTTTCCATCCCTCAGGCAGGATTTTGCAATTCCACTTTTCACCCACTTTGACGGTCAAAAGTTTCAGCTCAAAACTAAAACTCTTCCGTTGCATCATTTTGTTGGTGCTATAAAAAAATTGTAGTTGGTCGACCAAGTACTCAAGTGGAATAAGTAGTAGGTCGTCTCTCTGTACAGGAGACCCCGAAGCAGAGTTTAGCCGTGGTTGGTATGTAGGTGGATTGGCCTGGACAGGAAAGTCTGGTGCTGAGTGGCGAACCAGACAGCGAGACAGGATTAGAGGCTGCTCCTGACATTTGGCACAACACCCAACTGGAGGTAGAGTTAATTTAATGGTGAGAGGTCAGGGGGTCATGGGCCTGACCCAACCACTCCTGGCAGGCTGAGAGGGATATAAGACATGCTTGAGCACCACCATTCTGTTTGAAAAAGAAAGGTCTCTAAAGAAATAATTTGGCCTCAATTATACATATCACATGATGCAGACAAAAACATATCTGAAGATGTAATTTTCAAAAGTATAGTAGATCATAGATCAAGCTGATCATTTCTGTATGTCTGTGAAGAAGGGTGTGTCTGGAAAAGAGAACTTGTGTGTATGCTGGTGCAGAGCGTGCATGTTTGCTTGCACATGCGTGTATGTCTCACAGTTGGGTGTGTGATGGGTTCAGATCAGGAGCGGCAGGGCCTCCTTGGTCCTTCAGTCCTTCAGTCAGTCACTTCCTCTTGCCTGACTGCTTTGCTCAGTCAGGCTGAAAGCTGCTCTGTTGTCAGGTTGGAGTGTGCTAATTAGGCTCCAGTTTAATTTTCCACGATGCTCTACTGCCCTTTAAATGGCCATTTCAAATTCAAAGTGATGGTAATTGTGCCACGGCATGCTGATCTTGTAATCACCCTCTCTTTTTTTTTTTGGCTTGGTATTTTCTCAATTTTCTCTGTCATGTTCTCTCTCTGTATTTGTTTCACCTTTATTTTTTTTCCGGACCTTTATTGCTTTCTACTGAAAACTTAAGTGGGATGCACAAACAGTGCTTTCTATAATAGTATACCTCAACAGGATCTGTAGAATGTGGGTCAGTGCTACCAGGGGTAAACAGTGGGTAAATTAAAGGCTAGTTACAAGCAGCAAGCTAAAGCAATAAAAGCCCTGACAGCTCCTTGGTTCCGTGTTATTTGCACAGTAAATGTAACTCCCATAAGTCAATGGGTTACAAACTGTACTAATCTGCAATGGCCAACTTTTAATGACACATTCATCAGGGTGGGGGTGTGCACAAACGAAGAGAAAATGCAGAAAATGGACAAATTACTTTACTTGGAGAATGTATTAAGGGTGATTAACCTCATGTTACAGTTTTTCATTTGGCTTAGATCCCACTCTAACTCGCTCAGATTAAACTGGTTGATGAGGAGAGCAGCTGGAGTTATTAGAAGACTGGGAAAAAAAGAGTAATTTTTATAGCCTCCTGGAAGAATAATTGGGGTTAATGAGTGGTACTGTATTGGAGGAAATTATTACATTTGGTGAAACTATGACAAATCTTAGTGGCATACATTATCTAAAAAAAATCCAAATTGCCTCTGCTTAATGTTAGACGATTTGAAAAATGCATCAACATGCATCAGCCCTGACAGAAAATGCTTTTTATTTCTCTTATGACACTTTTTACCATTGAAATCACCTCAACCTTTCAATGAGAGCGTCTCTTTGGAGCCAAGCACAATTCCTCTTGTCCATTCTTATTTATGAAAAACCTCATGCACAATAGACCACATGCAACTTAATCGAAAATTCTTTAGCCAAACAAAACTTATAAGAACATAATCCATTTCACTTCCCGAATCTTAATTGATTCCAGCGGGAGCACTTCCTTTTGTTAAAAGTGGAAATACCCTTGTTGTTTGATGCTATTTACTCTTGTCCTGGGCTAGCTTTGCTTTGTCAGGTGAGGTTTTATTTCTTCTTGAAAGGGATTCCTTGAAGTGACTTGGGTGTCAGGTTTGTGACGCTTCCTCTTTTCAATTGTCTTTGCACTCCGAGGAGATGTGAGGACGGGCGGCTCCTCAACCGTCACAATATTGATACTGTACGATGGCTGTCGAGGCACAAGTCCCTGCTTCTAATCTGCCCTGACAGTCCATGCAGCACATGAATGATAGCAGGTGTGACATCACAAATAAGAGAGAAATCAAAGGAAGTGAATAAAGAGAAAACAGAATAAAAACAAGAAAAAGTTTTTGGGAAGTTTTTAATTCTGTTTTAATTTATTCTCTTGTGGATATCATGAATTGATGGAAAAAAGATGGAGGTCTTTTGTCAGATTCTGTATGCATTTGTTTTGTTTTGTTTTATTTCTCTTTTTTGTGATCCAAAATCTATTATTCTTTTCTCTGTCTTTTCTGAGCTGGAAGAGATGGTTGATGGGACGATGGCCCAGGCCATTCATTGTGGCAGTGTCAGCACTGGATTTATTTTCCCTTTAGTGTTCAGAGGGAGATGCAGGACAGGATGCTTAAGACTGTAGAACAAAGGCATACAATAGACTTCTTCAAAGACACCTTGAAGACATGGATTCATCAGTCAGACAAGGAGCCTGTGGGCAGGTGTCTGGCCACAATGGGTCACTCACAGATACACACATAAGCACACATACAAACAAAAGGCACACAGAGAAAAACACACATGCCAGCTAAATCAGCTCTCTGCTTTCATTGTGACCCTGTAAGATAGATGAGTTCAGGATGGCACCTTTGTCCCAAAATGCAATAGGCCCAGCAGCATGACGCTCTTTGTTAAGTTGTGGATTTCAGTTAAAACACAGCCAGTACGCTCACTGTCTCTAGAGCAGGACACAAGTGATTAAAAACCGTCAATACCAGGCAGATGAATGTTGAGGTTATTTATTTGTCAATTAATCATGTGTATATACAGTATGTGAGACTGAATTTCCTGATATTAGTAGTTCTGTTTACAGGAATAGTAAAATATTAAATGTGATAGTACAAGTATCAGCTTTTTAATTTTTTTTTAAGCCTGTAAGGAAACATCTAACTTTAGCAATAAATTATAGATGTCTCTCTGCTGTCACTCTTGTTGTTTGAAATTGTGAAGGCTAAAAAATGATGTTGGAGCAGGTGGGTAAATACAGAGCAGGTCTGTATCCCAGCGCTGTCAAGAGTTTGATTTGACAATAAGAGGTTTGCTTACTCATATTGTGTGTGTCCAAGGCTATTGTAGGGCTATGTAGAGCTAGGTGTGAGTGGCAAGGTGAGAATGGGGAGCAAATGTCTGATCAGGCACCAATTTCAATTTCAGTCCACAATGAACAGGATGCCATTTCTATTTTCAAAAGCATCTTCACTGCCAACTCTACAGTAGTTGCTGTATTTACGGTTTTCACAAAGAGCCAAAAACTCTTTAAATGTTTACTACTGAAGCATATTATTTGCGTTATGTTTGTGAATAATTAACTTTCAGTTGCACTACACTTACACATTAATCACCCACATTTTCTGCTAAAACACTGACATACAGTATAAGCTATATAGCTTCAGTAATAGTTGCCAAACCTTCTCCTGAGAAAATGATGTTGTTTTTCTCTTACTTTTCTGTCTCGTTGCCAATGTTAAATCTCTCTCCCCTTGTCCCACAGGAAAGACTCTTGAAATTGTTCATTTACCGAGAGGAAGAAGTTGAAGGCCAGGACATTCTTTTTTTCTGTCAGATTTGTAAAGATTATTCCCATCATGATCCTATTAGCCACAGGGAGAATGTGACTACTTAAGATGGATTTATGGAAAAACAGTTCTCCCCAAAAAAACATTGGTCAGTGGATGAATCCAACCCCCCACCTCCTATTTAACAGAACTTATTTCCTCTGCAAATTCAATTCAAGAGGCTACATTTGTGTTCTCAAGGCCAACAAGTCTGAAAGTCATAATCCCAGACCACAAGTACCACTTCATGTTCCCAGCAGGCTCCATTCCAGGAACTTTGAGATTGCTGAGGCAGAGCTCACTTGGCAAGGGATTAATCTGCCCAGCACCTGCAGTCTCTGTACCCAGCCAATGCCCACGTTACCAGAGGTAAAGAGGTACTACCATAATCTAGGAAAATGTAATTCCACCTCTTTATACTTTTCATTTATGGAGATAAAAAGTTATGATGGTATAACTTTTTAGTGTTCTCTACATGAAAAATCTAATCCACAACTCCCTGAATACAAAGTTCATTCGTGGTTTATTAATAAATGGATTCCTTCCCCTGCCCTTCGACAGTTTATTTTCCTCAGGTCAGAATCCAGCTCAAGGCCCCCATGACTGGCACCATATGTGAGCCAAGCAGGGGGTGGTGCAGTGGAAGCCTGCTGGTCATGCCACTGAGCTCAGGTAGGTTCCCCGAGCCGGATCCCCCCCACCCGGGCACCCAGGGGAGAGGAGGTGTTAAAACCTGAAGGGTCTTTGCCTGGTCCCCCTGAGCATGCAACCATCTGCTCCCCGCCCCCGCCCAGCTGGCCACCTTTGATCCCACCAAATTTGAGCTAAAACGAGGATGATGACTGAGGTCTTCCAGTTTGCTCTGGAGAAGAGGGGGAGAGGAGAGAGGAAGAGCAGAGGTTCACGTACTTGACATAGAGAGAAACTTGGTGGTGATGACATGGCTGCGAATGCCATTTTAGAAAAAATGTGTGTTTTTCACAGATGTGTTTCTGCCTAAAAACGTCATATTGTTGTGAATATGCATACAGATGTGTCTGGCAGAACACACCCTCAACTTGACTGTGAAAGTTGCATAAAGATTTTACAACATGCAGCCAAACTGTAGGTCTGAGAAAAAAAAGGCACGTATCAGCCTATCATTAAAATAATGTGCATGCGGCACAATAATACAATTACAGGTAGATTGTCCATTAATATATGAAAATATATAGAATCCTAACATTTATCTTCACTAATGGCCAGGAACACACTGCAACCATGACGGTGTAATTGCAACATTGCATATCTCTAATTAAAACATGTCTCTCAAGCAGATGTAAAATGTGACCCAGGGTCAATTAAAATTGATATCAAAATGATCAGAATTACTCTCCTACACAAAAATGTATGGATCTGAGCCAAATGGCTTATATTCCCCGTGATTAAAAGAGAATTTTGAACTGAATGACCAACTCAGTGATGAATCACTGAAGGAGCACACAATCAGCATTTTGCTCCTGCGACCCAGAACCAAATTGATTCCACAGAAAATATCATGTGAATAATTAAACACATTGATTAAACAGTGAGATAATATTTAATTAAGGTGGCTCATTAGAATTCCTTGTGCACCACCATTAATGGGTCATTAACACAATTAATTAATTAAGCGCTCTCTAACTACAAAAAGGAATTCGATCTATAATGAGTACATGTTTTTGAAGAAGTTAATTAGGTAATCCCTGCTCCAACAAAGTCTTGTATACAGAGTCTAATATGAACTACAATTACTGCTAAAACTAGATGAAGTTCTTGACAAGGATGTAGCCTGAATAGTTCTTTATGTGAGAAAAAGATTGTCCATGTACAAATACAGCAGAGGAGTGCTGCTACTTCACTTTCAGGATTCACAAGTGTGACAGCAAAAATAGAAAAGAGGTTGAGATCACAAAGATGGTTCTGTAAACATCTGCAGTCTCTGAGAGTCCTTCAGAAAGTTTGACATTGTAAAAAGATTTTTGTTCACTTAAGGAGCTGCAGTGATTAATTGAATAATCAGTTTAATATTTTCAGTGTTCGGACTGTTCGGTCTGACATAACAAAATACAATGTGCTGTAGGAATTTTGTATATTAAAAAACAGATTACTTGATGAAAAAATAACAGTTTAATTTAAACTCCATCCATCCATCCATCCATTTTCCTAACCGCTTGTCCTCGTAAGGGTCACGGGGGGTGCTGGAGCCTATCCCAGCTGTCATCGGGCGAGAGGTGGGGTACACCCTGGACAGGTCGCCAATCCATCGCAGGGCCGACACATAGAGACAAACAACCATGCACGCTCACATTCACACCTACGGACAATTTAGAGTCTAATTTAAACTCAGTACTGAAAAATCATATCTAAGGATGACAATAAACGTTTCACTGTTAAATCTACAATTTCCAACTTGCTTTCGTGGCAGCAAAAAAATTTAAAAATAAATACAATTGAGGCTCTGTGGCATTGCACATTTCTATTTTGAATCACTGACATGAAATATTTTGGGAATGCTTGATCTATATTCAGAAGGAAGAAGGCAAGGTGGAAAAGTGACAGCTAAAGCAGCCCTGTGTGTGATCAGGGGTGAGCTCCCCTGGTGCGATCCCTCACCCCTGTAGCGTGAACAATCCTCATACGTGATCTGCCAGGCTAACCGGCTTGCATAAATAAAATCGGTTATCTCCCCATCCCTTTGCCTCCCTGTCCACACTCAGGCTGTATTTAATCACGTGGGGGCTGATGGGATTGGGCCATTTTTCTACTGGAATAATCAGAGGACCTCCATGTGTCCCGGTCATATGTATTAATCCTGCCTTCCTATGGCTGGCCTTATCAGCTCACAAAGCCTACCTCTCACGGGATCCAGGCTACTGTCTCAGCGCCCTCTAATCTGCCCAGAGAAATTGTTAACAGGATGTAAATGCATCCAGGGATGATATATGGCTTCTTGTATAACATACATGTTATTGTTATGCATTTTGCATGCAGGCTCTGAGATTATACACACAGAGAATAGAAGAGATGGTATTGATCGATGGAATAACAAATGTCGAATATCGTTTTAGATGCAAATGATCACACAGGGTTATGGGACAAATCATTTTTGCTGCTTATGGACAAGGATGAAATAGTGGAGGGATTGGAGGACTTATCTAAGGTACCTATTTTAGTTTTATGGTATGTACATGGAGGTGAGAAGAAAGGTGGATTCCACAATCAAGATTATTTTTTTACACAAATGTGTATATCAGTAGGGCCTGCTGAAAATTTTTCATAAACTCACTAAAAACCTCTCAGGAATTATGAATCGGGTTTCATTTTTTAACACATCTTAAAGTGCTATTTGTAATTAGTGTTTGAGACACCGAAGCTTTGTTTTTATGTCACCAATCCAAAAATGTATTCACTTCTTCTGTAATGTTTGAGCATGTTTTGACAAGAATCTTGTCCTGTCAGTTTCACTCAGAATCAGGTCTGAGTCAAAGTCAACTTCAGCTTTTCAGTAAATTCTGATGCATTTTTATTGTGATGGACACTGTTTCATCTTTACTCTGTCAGCAAGAAGAGGCATATCACTGATATGCATTGGAAATGTTCACACAAAGCTGTCAAGAATAGCATTTTTAAAACATCAATAAAGTATATGCTATATGCTGTCAACCGTAAGCAATATACTGTATCTTACAGATATAGTTTCTGTATTTCCAAAGAAAAGCTCAAATACAAATCAAATTTACTGCCTAAATCCAATCATCAATGTCTTCAGTTGTGTTGTCTTTTACTTTTTTGTGTTTCTGCAGTGTTCGTAACAGACACAGTGTTTGTTGTCATTTCCTGTCAAGACTGGTTAGGACTTAACATCAGTTCCAATGGACAGGAAGTTGTGTGATTTTTTTTAATACAGTAATTAGACCCCCCCCCCCAAACACCTTCTTCTCTTCCTTGTAAATGCGATGCAAAGCATCTCAAAGTACTGTCTCCCATGATTAAAGACAGCTCATTATCTGTGGCTAGGCTCTGTCTGATTCAAGCCCCCACAGAGGAACGTGTGCAATCTAAGGAGAAGACGCAATTGTCCTTGTCACCTAAATGGGGATGTGCTTTTTTTTCTTATTACAGGTCCCACCTACTGTTGGGTAGGGTGGAGCAATGTTGGATTTCATTGCTCATTTTCAGCTAAAGTCTCTTTCTCTGAACTCACACAATGACAAACTATTTTAATCAAGGGATTTTGTTTGTTGCTTAAAAAAACAATATAACAAAAAGTGTTGATCAATTGAGCACTTATTTGATTTAATTATGTCAGCTCTATGTATGATATATTAAAATACAGTGAAAAAAATGCACATCAAACCTTCTCAGAGCCCAGGATGACATCTTCACATTTCTTGTTTTGTTGGACCTAAAGTCCAGAACCTTCAGTGCAATGGACAACAACAAAAAAGATATTATTTCTGTTTAGAAAACAACTGAAACAATTACTCAGTGACTGACTTTTTTTTCTTGCCATCTTCAACCTTCAATCAGGTGTTTTACATTCCCAGGATGCCATGCTCCACTGGGAGACCCTGACAGACAGTGTACCTGAAGGAACTGACAGAAGCTGGCAGGACAGAGGACTCCTAACAAGGTCCCACACCTGAAGGGCCTTCATAGAGAAAGAGGAACACGCAGAGAGGCAACTGACCTGAAAAGACTGAACGTTACATTTGTCCAGCAACTATAATTACCAAAAATCAAATGTGTCTGCATGGTGGCAACTCTTAATGGAAATGTTACAAATGAGGCCCTCAAATAATGAATAATTTCTGACCACTCTCAGCAGTGTCTCCCAGCGAGAGGGTGCCAAGATGTGGACATTTTTCAAGCTGGGGACTGATTAAGCCAAGTATGGGACTCGGCTGGAGGACGGACATTGCAGCGCTTCCCCAGAGAATAAATTTGCACCTGCCCCATCCGGAACAATGACCCTCTGCCTTTGCAGTATGCACTGGACTTAATTAAAAAACATGGCTAATTTGCACACTCTACTTTCCTTCAAAATTGGAACCTAGTTCACCACTGAGTCTGTTAATTTACACAGGAAACTACAGACTGCTACCGACTGAGAAGAGATTGAACTGTGATGAGTTTGACAGCAGACTGGACAAAGAGCAGACACAGTGAAAACATTCACACTCTCCCTATCTCTGTTAGACCAAGTGTAGGGAAAAACTAACTTTGATTCTACATACCAGAGGAATAATCCAAACTGCTTCATAGTGTGGGATAATCTCCATAAAGTGAAATCACAGAGGGGTGGATGGGAGAATGGGAATCCTGACAAGTCTTTTCTGACAGGTGACTGAATTGACGATTCTACAAGAAAATATATATTTCCGTAAAGGCGGATGAATTATGACAGTTTTCATATTAAGCAGACTTATCTGTAGCAAAGAGCATTAAGAGTGCCAAGTACATCGACCGATACTATCACAAATTGACCTGCCAATCACCTCGCCCTGGCTTCAAAGGTGCAGATAAGGTATTTAAGGTCACTGAAAGCAGATTCCACTGACTGTTGGCCTTCCTTTTTACTATTATCAGAGCCATGTTCCGCTCCCAATGAGAAAGCGCATCGGCTTCTCTTACAACATGAAAAAGATTTCGCATAATTCACCCAGGCTCAAAAATGGAAGCTATTTCACAGCTGGGATTTTACACAGTGACTGAAATAGTCCTTTAATACTTCCTCCATGTCTTAGGAGACTTTGTAGCGGTGGGGTTGCAGAGGGAACTTCCCAAGGCTTATGAGGTAATCTCATTGATATTTATTCATCTAATGATGACTAAGAATGTAAACTGATGGCTGCATTCATTCCAAGATGACCCCAATGAGACTTTCATATTAAAGTAATGAATTGTACATAAAAGCAGCTCCAAATCTTCAAGTCAGACACAGAATAAGCTCAAATGCACAGAAATCCCAGCAAGGTATTAAAGTTAGCAAATGGTAGATAATACCACAAGATTCAAAGATGTATGTCCAACAATGATCCCGTAAGGGTGAATTAAAGCTTCTGGCAAATTGGATGTAACTAGGACTTAAATAAAGACTCTGATATTGTAGACTGAAATTTATACTGCTATCCCTGATGCTCCTTATTTGAAAACCCTCACATGGAATTTGGATATAGACTAAAAAGAAATTCCATCTTCAAACAGCTTAGTGTACTTGTGATAATTGCATATTTATTCTGCTCAACTGTGATTTAGAGAAAGGAAAAGGCATCAGAAGTGAGGCTTGAGTTGTTCCTGAGAGACAGATGAAGCAGAGGGAGGAGAGACAGAGCGCTGGAGACAGAAAGTCGAGGACAGGGAGAGTGTTACTTTTTGGGGGGGAAATCACTCCTCACATCTAGCTGGAGCTGTCGTACCTGTCGCTGTGGTGCTGACAGGCAGTTTGTTTGGACGGGGGGTCAAGCAAGGAGCAGGGGAAGTGAAAGAATGCTAAGGACACCCAAAGTTAGTGATAGCAAGAGGGGATTGGGCAGCAGAGGTGACATTGTGATTTATTGACTCCTCGGGGGGTCATCTTGACCTGAGTTTGAGATCACTGTAACACCCACGGGTAATGGGAATTTTTGTGCCTTTATCTTCACTTTACACAAACTGTGTAGCAAGTGTTATGCAAATACGTATCCCAACAACTCATGGCCTATATTTCGCAACCAAGTTATTTCACAACTAAGCTTTTTTATTATTTTAAAGTAATTAATGAAAAATTTAAATAGGATATTGTTTCAAGCTTGCGTGAGTAAACAAAAGGCTGAACTGCTAATCTTGTGTTTAAAAGGTTACAAAGGAGCAGTGCCTCTCACTTTAACTGAGGTCTGCTCTGCTTCAGCTGTTGTTTTTGTCTTGTTTACTCAACATTCACTGGCGTCCATGTTGTCATCACCTGTGAAATGACTAAGCTCAGAGTATAAAGCTCTAATGAGAAAACACAAAAAGGCGCTCATTTGGTAATGCAGCATTACACACAGATACAGTATGAACCAAATCCCCCCAGCTATCCAAACATGTAGCTTTTCATATGGCCTGTTGTTGCCGGCAGTTTGTCTTGCATGGCCATGGGGGCAGCTGTTGACACTGTTACCGTTGCATTTCCTGTTAAGCCTACCAGCTGCCTCTGCTCTATTCTCCACAGCCCCCTGGAAGGGTGGGTGAAACAAGTGTTACCAGCCGTCTCGACGACAGACAGCTCCTTTCTGCCTTTGGCTGTTACTGTATCGCCAGGCTTTCATAGCACAAAGAAAACCAGTGAGCGTGGAGACCACAATGGCCTCACAATGCACCTCACCAAGCCCTCTCTCATTAACACACACCCTTCGTCCTGCAGGTTCAACCTACAACTGGAGAGGGGCGTATGGACGGTGGACTATATGCCACGTGCACGACAACATGGCTGCAGATGAGTGTATGTCTGCTTAAAACCTGACCACAACTGACATGCAGCTGAATACACAGAGATTCTTTTAAGATGTTGAGCACCGCTAATGACTCTATGCCTCTATCTTTGTAGAAGCATTATCAGCTATGTTTGACTATAAGAACAAAAGACTCCCAGCCATTGGAGAAAAGAAACAACCACCTTATTTGTGAATAATTATCAAGCAACAAGATATGATAGTATTGCTCACAAATCTGATGAATTCCTACTCTTCTTACTGGCAGCACTGCAAAGAATATGTGCATGTTTGTAAGTGTGTATTAGGACCACTCCCTCCTACTCCAACTTCAAATATTGACTGTCAGAAAGAGTGAAGAGTATTCAAGTAATTCATTTATATGCATAAGAAAGACAGTGGAGGACTTGTCATATAAATATATTATCCCCATGTGAGGGATGTACATATGGCTTCTCAAAGCAAAGCCAAAACAACAATTTCCTAATGTTTTTCACAGAGCAAAACTGATAATGAAATGTGACCATTTTGATGGGACAGTGGCTTTTAAGAGCAGACTTTGAAAAAGTTGTTGTTATTGATAGAGGCAGTTTTCTCTTGTGGATGCAGGAGCAGTAGGGGGAGGGTTGCTAAGAACGTGTCACATGATTAAAGCAGTAATTGGAGACAGCAGCATTGGTAGGGTATGGGAAGAGATAAGAGGAGTGTAACCATGTTTAAAGTGTGCTGTGATCAGCCATTGCATGAGGGAAGGCAATGACAGGTGTACTGTAGATAGGCTTGCTAGGAGGAAAACAGGGATGGTGACTCCTCTAAAACTCTAAAATTAGAATATTTTAGAAGATGTGTGAACAAATGGACTGTTAGATCAGAAGAATAAAGATTCAAAAAAGTATTTTTATTCCAGCTGATAATGACCCTAACTGCTTGTGCATATTGTTAATTCAGCAACGATGGAAAACATAGCTTTGCCAAGATAAAGGAGCTGTTCTGTCTTGCTTAGGAATGACAAAAGTAAGGCCATGCAGCACTGGAGGACAAGGCCAGTCCTGAGGTGGAGGAGGCGTATTTTGTATTTTACAGACCTGCCTTGTCAGCATATTATGCTCCAAGCAAGTGTCTCAAACATGAAGCCACAGCAAGAGAGACACCTCAACCGCTTCAACATTCAATAAATATAATAAACATCCCTGTGAAACAAATTGTTCATAAGTTACCTGTTTAATTTTTCAAGTCTCCTTGAACTATGTATTTTCTTATTAGTTTGGAGACATTCGCTTGGCTTGAGTGGATAGATGATACTGTCAGGGGCCTGGGCATTATGGCGGCTCTGTGTGAGTGATTTCTACCAAGGAAAGCCTATTAGGCCTGACAGGGGGATGATGATATTAGGCCATCATCATTCAGGAGACACCGCCCCCACCAACCCCACTACACCCTCATCCATCAGACAGCCCAAAACACCCAGCTATGCTCCCTCCTTTCCTCACTCCCCCTGACTCCCTTACCCCTGTACTCTCCCCACTCTCTTAATTCCTTCCCTTGTTTTTTTGCCCTCCCTCCCATTCCTTTTCTTCCCAGACTCTCTTACTCTTGCAGTACTCCCCTCACACTCCATCTCACCCCATCATTTTTTATTTTCATTTCTTTATATCTTTGTCTATCATGTTCCACCTCTTCACTTTTCCCTTTTTTCTTACTCTCTCTCTCTCTCTCTCTCTCTCTCTCTGATGGCAAACACAAAGACAAATTTTGCCCTTTTCTTAGCCCATGAAACATTTAACATTTCATTCCAGATCTTGGCAGACACAAATAAAAAATGACCTAATGAATCTTACTTATTGTCTAGCCTGAGTGCAATCACGAGCTAAATATGAGATCCCTGTCCCCTGGCCTGTATCCATTGTCTTCTTGGGCCCCATATTCTAACTCATCCACTGCAGATTGAGATCTTTACCTTAAAGCTATATATGCAAGTGAGAAAAATCTGTACATTCAAAAAGCTATTGGGTAAGCATTTAGTTTTGTTACTATGAAGAGAAATTATACATTATTTTTTCCTTCCTAAAATACACTACAAGAAATTAAGGGAAGACCTAAGTCACACATTATATTTTGATTAACATATTATTCAAGTCGAAAAACTTTACTAATGTACATTGTAAAATTTGTATGATTGTATAACAACAGTCAATGGAAACCAAAATCATCAACCCATGGAGGGCTGTATTCAAAATCACACTCACTCAGGTATGGCCCCCATGTTCCCTTGGTGGCATTAGATGCACTAATACATAATGTCCATATGTGCTGAATTGGATTTACTGTACGTCAGAGAAAGGTGAGGGCTAGTCAATGACATTAATGCCTTCATCATCCAGGAATTGCCTACACAATCTGTTCACATGAGGCTGGGCATTGTCCTGCACCAGGAGGAACTTGGGGCACCTGCGCCAACATAAGGTCTGACAATCACTGATGATTTCATTCCAGCACATCCCAGCAGTCAGGGTACCGTTAGTTATGACATGGGGGTCTCCCCATGTCATAACATCTGTTCACCTGCTCAATGTGAAAATAACGGGGCATTAGTGGTGGACCTGCCAATTCTGGTTCTCTCTGGCAAATGCCAATCGAGCTGCACAGAAGTTTAATCAACAGAAGTTGATTAAGTGTTGAGCAGTGGGTTTTGTCTCAGCAAAAAACACAGCCTAAAAAAATCTGTATGTGTAAATGTTTTTTGTTTTTTTTGTATCAGACCAGATAATTGGACTGCTAGCTTCAAGCAGAAATGAATAACATCACACAACCAGAGACTTTGGAATTGTTTCTATGTAAGCAGTTATGACTAGCTTCTCATTCGATGCATGTAGTCTTAGCTACATGCATCAAACAAACAAAAAACAGGTGGGGAATACAAGAACTTTAGTTGGTCACCATTTGGCTGCTTTTTTCTAGTACCTATTCAGATGCCAGTAGAGATAGTTGATAGTGTATCAGAAATCATTAATCATGTTAAATAAGTAGAAGTTACCCAGATGTAACTCCGTTTTTCTAAGAGTATGTGCATAGCCAGCTTCTACTCTACAGTATATCAAAATGTAAATTAAAGAAAGGTTAGCATGAAAAAATAATTAAATGATGGTACTGATCAAGTATGTCTATCTGGTATTGCAGTGGTGCTCTCAGTGGTTAAAATCCAACTGTCACTAAACCTTATACCAAGAATAAAGACAGTTTAAGCATTTTAACTCCTACATAGTGTTTGACAAGTTGGATTCCCATAAAAAAAATCCCTTCTAACACAGTTTCATTCCATATTTACTCACTTCTTTTCTGACTGCTTCTATACCTGGAGGATTAGACAACAAACAACAAATGATGGGAGCTCTCTTTCATAATCCATCTGACCCCTAAGTCTCACTCTCTGCGTCCTCACCCTTTTGTTGGAGTATAAACCAGAGTCAGCCCAGCTGACCTCATCTTTAGACTAGGGTGCCCGTATCTGTGACCCCGCAGACCCCAAGTCCTGCAGGGACTAGAGCAGTTCCATTGATGAGGAAGCTTGGCTGAACCTCTAAGCTTGTTTCACATGGTGATCAGTGTGGCCGCTGGATGCCTGTTGGCCTTGACAATGGACGGTTTATGTGCAAATAGTCAAATGGTGTTAACAAGCCATTGCCCTCACAGCGAACATCACATTTGAATGCTCAAAAAATTTAGAAAAATACAGTTATCTTTGGTGGGAATTGAGTTCTTTACATACTTTACTTTTTACATATACAAATAAATACATGTAAGCATTTATAAATATACTCATATAAATAGTAAGATAGCCTGTTCCACACCACTTAATTCATCCTCCCTCAGCACAAAAAGACAAACAGCTTTCTACATTAAGTGAAAAAAAAAACTTTAATTGGAGCTCATTATGCACCACATACGCATACATTTAAAAAGCTGATGAATCCAAAACATTCAGGCCAATTTAAGTTCCTCTGAACGATGTTAGCAAAAAAAACGGTCCACGACTAAGACAGCCTTATCCCAGGAGAGCATTACACATCTTCAAACAGCATTCATGGTTTACTGCTTTCCATCACGTCCTCTTTGAATATTGTCAAAACTTTCATTATAACATGACAGGGTTTGCTATGCAGATGCAGGTCAGATGCTTTTTAAGATGCTCCGCCCAAAGATTCCCTGTTTTTGTCAGTCATCCTCAGAAAAATGGCTGCTCAGTAAACACACTACTCCAAGCATTAGTCAATAGGTTTCCTGATGTCTTCATGCATTCTCAGTCTCCCTCAGGCAAATGACAAATAAAATTTCTATAGGGAATTTTTGAAAACACAGATTTTTTCTTAACTGTTCTGTAACCTTTAACCATGTGTACTGCATTGTCGCAATAATCACAACTAGGTCACAAACATTTTGCTGCCACATTTACTTCATGAATTATATGTGATATTATTATCTTATTATCATTTATTTATTTACAATTAGTTATGAACTGATTGTGCAAAAAATGTGTATTTCAGCATAATTATTTAAAAAATACATAGAATTTTTCTTTGAAAACGTGAACAATTTCAAAATGTGTTTATTTGCAATTAAACATGTTGTAATGACTGGCTGTTTGGTCTTGATCAAGGAATTACTGTCGTCTTTATACTGATCTTCTCTTCCCAACAAAGTGGTGTTTTCATAAACATGATGTGATTGTAATAGTGATTTCGTACAGTAACGTGCACTAGCCTTCTCAGAGAGTCTCATCTTTTGTGCAAAATATATAGGGGATTACCTTGGACGTGAATATGTCAGGGTGATCAAAACGAGAGAAGCAGACCACATTGTGAAGCAGTAGTTTTAAAGGTTTTATGCAAAACATGATATCTCTCCCTGCCTTTCCATTAACTGGCTGTACTGAATTACTTAATATGGTACAGACATTTTGCCATGAACCAATTAAAGGATTACTCTAATATAAATCACACTGACTGGCTTGCTGTTGTGCACACCCCTTCTACTTCAGAGCTCCAACTGAGAATGTCAGCTACACAGGAGACATGGAAGAGGAAAAAAAAAAACGTTCATAGTGATGATGGCTGGTTACTATAACAAAGAAATGCACATCAATCTATCAGTGAATGAAAGTTGCTGTGTTTCCACACAAAGTGACAACAGAATTTGGACACTGCAAACAATTTAATACGATCAGCTTTATGTAAAACAGTCATTTGAGGTGGTGGGCAGCCGGTGAGAAGATTAATTGCAAATATTTACAGTGGAATTTGGACTATGTGTTCAACACAATAATCCAGCCAGGAACCACACAGAAGAGAAATAACAAATTAATAACAATGAAGCCATAGACTGCTGTCTGTTTAGTGTGTTGGGAATCCAGACGTCTGCCAGTCCTAAACACTTATGTACTTATTTAAGACCCAACTATGGTTACGAGCCTTTTCCAAGAAGCCTGCCACTCGTTATTGACTGCTGCATTTTTCTTATTGCCCCCCCTGTTTGTCTCATTGGTATCATTAACTCCTGAGGATGTTGCTGAGGTCATTTCTGTGGCACAAGACACAGTTATTGGTCAGACAAAGGCAACTGCGTTCACATTTTCCTCACATGATGCTAATAATAAGCGAGGACATATAAGTCTGGTTGTCATGTGGTAATTAGCTCTGCCTTCAGTTGGAGGACATAATTAGCCAGAGCTATATGGAAAGTAAACAGCTCATCGAGCATTAAACCAACAAACAATTACCATCACTAACCTCTGCACTGACTCTTTATCCATGAACTGTTAATACACAAAAGGAAAAATAGTGTGTTCTTAAACTCCTACTTCACCAACTTCAGCTACAATAATTAAGAGTGAAGAGTTTTGCAGTGTTATTGTACTATTTTTTTTTTGGTAGTCACACCAAATTGTGTTGATGCTTTACGTGTGTGAGGAACCAGTAGCTGAAATACTTTCTTTAGTATTGAAGATCCTTTCAGTCATTGAAACAAAGAATGAAAAGGATGCACACACACACACCACAGATTCATTTAAATTATTGTACCTTGACCCTTTATTGAATATGTGTGTATGTGTTTGTGTGCTCATGTCACTGGTGTCACTCCTTAACCAACCCCCACCTCTTAAGCTACTCCTAATGCCCCTTTTACCTCCCCATTTTCTCCAGCCTATTCAAACCCTGTCACTCACCACTATGAATTCCATTAAACCTAGAGTGCCGTTCATTCACCTGAAATAAAGGAAAAAATATACACCAGCAGTGCATTAGCAATACACACTTTAAACATGTAAATAAAAGTAACAATCCTATCCAAGTACGAGCTGTGAGAAAATCCAAAACTAGACTGCTCTGTTGTCAGCCATCTCAGTTTTTCTCTACCTGAGCAGAGAAACTAAAATCCTAGCATAAGGTCACATATTAAACAGGAGCAGAAATGAAGAGTCAGCAGAGCTGGCTGGGAGAGTAATGTGTGTCTGGGCCTGAATGTGCTGAATGAATGAATGCAGGTCATGATTTATCAGGCCCAGAGAGTCACTCTCTGCCTGTCCTGCTGAGTCCTGATGGTTGTAGCCTTTATGTAAAATAAACCCAGTCTTTTCATTCTGCTGCTCCCATCACACCACTTTGCCACAGCTAGGAAGCCAGACTGCATTCCCCCAAGAAGCCCAGCAGCCACAAAATGACCATGGGTTTCTGTTTTATTGAAGTATGAGCTAAAAATCCGCTCCACATGAGAGACAGTTATTACACAGTGAAGAACAGTTTGGATTATGGAGAAGCCAAGAAGATTAAAAACAAAGGTATGCTTCATTCTGAGCCCTGTCTAACTGGAGGGGGGTGGAGAATTTAGCTGACTGCACTAATATTAAGCAGGTATCTGTCACTGACCACGGCTCTGGTAACATATTAATACTTTCCCTACAGCTCAACATTTGTAAAGTTGAGTTCATGTGAAATATAATTGGCAACTACTGAAATCTTAGTGGTTTGATCATCATCTCAGCACCATCAATCAAAACTTGCAATCTAAAGAGATGAGCTGTATCCTGTAGTGAGGAATGTATATTATTCTAAAGATTCTCTGCCAACTGATGTCTCCTTTCAGAAACTTGAACACGTCTGCTTACTCTACTGCTTACTGCTGATCAGGCCGAGTGTGCAAAGGCCAGCGCCCTACAACCAACCACTTCAACCAAACAGCTTCAGTTTGCACTGAAAATGACCCCTTTCAGTTTAATTACAGAGGATCTCATTGACCCAGCATGTCCTTTTTTTGTCCAGCAAGTAGAGGGAGGGACGTCCATGATGAGTTCAGCCTCCAGTCTGACAGTCATTGGGTGCTGGAGGTGTCTGTGGTATGGTAACCCTTGTGGTGGTGGCGTGTGTGCCTCCACTGACCAGCAGTGTTTAAAGGACTGACAAGTGGCCGGGACAAGAGCACTCAGTCAACAAGCTGCTTAATATCCATTATTATGGAGTGAACATTGTGCCCCTAGACAAGTAAACACATCTCCATTGATCCATTGATGGCAAGATAGAAATATTTTCTCTCACCACTCACCTCCATAAAGTGTCCCCTTTCACAAAGGCAGGGAGCAAACAATACAGAGAGAAAAGCAAAGAGGTATATGGGGAGGGCTGACATTCTGCTCCAGTGGTAAATAATAGCGTAAGCAAGCTGGTCTATCTATAACCTCTGCAACTGCTGTCTGCCAAGATAAAATGTTGGACCCGTTTCTCCAGAGCCTTCGAAAAGATCAACACGACTGATGTGGTTTTATTTGTCTTTAATGTCACACTTAGTCTGGGCTCTCTCAAAAAAAGTCTCGAGTAAACACTAATGACAAGCATGCTCTTAGACACTTCAAATTGGACGTAAAGCATAGTGCTGAAAAGCCACTGCACCCCAGTGGATCGCTAATCTGTTGAACCTCTGAAGTGGATAAGACCTTGATGAAAAAAAACCTCAGGAGCTCTTCACAATACGGACTGATGATGCGTAGTGTAACTTTGTGTCTGCTCACTCAGAGTCAAAAGGGAATCGAACTTGTTTTTGTTTTTTTAAACAATCCACGTATCGTAATTGAATTAAAAATGTTGCATCTGTGCTATTTCTCAGTTGAAAAATATCAAACTGCATGCTTTGCCATTTTAATTGTGCATTTTTATGTTCTGTTGACAACCATTCTTCCTCAGCTATTTTTTAACTGTGCGCTATTATGACTTCTCTCTTGTGAGCTGTGAATTAGATGCCTGCTTTTAAGTTTAAATGGAGGCGTACCCTCTTCCACGAGCTCTTCATATGAGCCCTCTGTCAAAGAGAGGGGGACAGACACTTGCTATGCTGTTATTTTGTGAACTACTCCGCTTAGTGTGAAAGCAGAGGGCATCTCTCCCCAGCAGGAAGTGGACAGCTCTTCCCCCTGTAATGATGCATAACTAGTACACTTCCATTCACCCTTGCGAGCCTCAATGAGGATGGCCTTTCAAACCTGACTATTATAGTCTAGCTAATGTCAGAGAGTCGGCTGCATTCAATATTATATTTTGGTCTTTTTTGCAGTTTGATTACTCTCTTTTACAAACACTCAACCCCCCCAACCACGCCTACAATCTCATCCATTTCCCTCTGTCTCCACCAGACCACTTTCTCAGTCTGTCCGTCTCACTACCATCTTTAATTTTAACTAGGCTTGCTGCTGATTTTCAGTCCTGTTCGGGTGGTATAAACAAGCACAGTGGGTAATTCACACTATATTAAAAACTGTTGGTGCAACAGAGAAGTCTAATCACTGGAGACCTGCATAAGCAAATTATCACTGCTAAATTAAAACCCTATGCACAGGCTAGATGGTAATAATATTGGAGATCTCTGGAGCAACAATCACAACCTGGGTGCTTAACTTTATTTATTTTTTACTAGGAAGGCCATCTGACTGTTTCAGGAGCCCTAACAGCATCATCAAAATCTGTTTATTACACCATATTACAGGTAATGTAAATTAGTATCTGTTGAGCCATGTGGATGGGTGTAAATGTAGAGCAGTGTTATGGTTTTGATCCTACAGAAGCAACCATATTATTTGGCAAATGTATGACAGCAAAACTACTTGTGATTTCCTGGATTATTAAACGTTAAGATGTCAACGGTCCAAGTCACCTCCTTAGCTGTTTTTCAGAAAATTCACTGTTTCCTGGTGCAACATTAAAACACCATTACTAGGGGTCTCATTTAGCGCATAATAGAGTTCATATTTCAAAAACATTTTGTTCCCTCAACTGTTGATTGTTATTCATGCAATGCAAAATATCATCTCCATATTCCTTGCCAGCCCTACACTGATGCATATCAACTCTTTTCTGCCTTGCACCTTTCATACCACAGCTTAATGTTATAGCGTCAGGACTATTTCTTGTTTAAACGTATGGTATTACAAGTATGCAGAAACAGGAAATATGCATAACAATTACAAAACTCCATTTTAGCATCATCTCATGGGTTCACAGGATTTAAATTACATACAATGTTCTGTACTAATATTATACTTTATACTGTCAAAAACTATAAAAAGATCAGCATTTGGGCTTTTGCTAAATTTTATAGTGTTTTTGTGAACGCATATTTTCGAGTGTTTAGCAAATAGGGGCTTTCAGGGTGTTTTGTTTTGGTCACAGCAGGCAAGGGTGGCGCATTTTTAATGGAAGACAGTCACATTTTAATGTTCCACAAGAACATGTTACCACTGTACTTCTTTCAGCCATGGCCCTCCTGAATTCAAGCCGATTATGGATAACAACCACATTACAGCTCGATACATCAAAGACCTAGCTTACTGCTCAGTGGGGAGCCACTCTGGCACATTTCAAAAATCTACCCATTCAAGAGCTCTCACTGGAAGCATGTTATGCATTAAATGTGTCACACAGGAAAGTGTCTTCTGATCCATCTGATTCCAGAACTCGCTTCTACTGCCATGTAGTTATGCTGGTTTCATTAAAGAAAAAAACGAGCAAAAGAACAAACAGCAGCATAAACAGTCTCAAAAAACGAAGAGCTTGAATAGAAAATGTGTAACATTAACTATTAACATCTTACTATGTTCACCTACACTGAAAGTAATACAGATGTTCACAAAACGCCTCACTAAAGTATACCATTTTAATTTAGGAATATCACACTTTCTAAAAAAAAAACAACAATAACATTAAGGAACAAAAAAATGAGTTTACTTCTAGTCTCTTACAGTACCAACAGAAGAGTAGAAGCACTACTGCAACACTGAAGCACTGCTGTGTATCCATATCCTATTTTGTGTAATTTGGCCATTTTATTTACCATTCAGCATTTATGAATGTTCACATGCATCTGGACATTTACACACAGATTGTGGTTCATTTTAATTGAATCTGATTCTTCCAAACTAATTGCAGGTTTGCTGTGTTAATAAGCAGCCGTTTTTCCATGTGCAGGTGTGAGGCCGGTGGGCTACCAGGGTGTGTTTATGTATTTGCATAGCTTCACACCTGTTAATGAAAGTGCTTGTTTTTCCAATGAATCTCCATGCTCCTCTAATAAGACTCAGTTTCCTCCCACAGCTACCCTAATGACTGTTATCACACCGCCTTCGCAGAGACCAGCTCAGGAGTTATAATAACCTGCATACTGTAGCACCGCTGTGTGTGTGTGTGTGTGTGTGTGTGTGCTTACACAGTCTCACAGATGATACATGATCTATGCGAGGGGTGAGGAAAAACCAGCAGATTTGTGTGTTGAACCAGGGAAGGAACCATGACAAATACAATCTCCACCATTTGGATTAACCGGTCGCTCTTTCACTATTTTTTAATGTACACACACAAAAACTCACATTAATGTTTTCTTGCATATTTTCCTCATTAGACTACAAAAAATTTATACCATACCAAAACTTATATCATACATACATTCTCAACTTCAGTTCTTCCCCTTCTTCATGTCTTGGTTCTGCTCTATAAAAATCCAGCACTCAGCCTGACACTGACACATTTTGAGGACGAGAGGAGGTGAGAACCTGCCAAACCTTTGCCTAAACCCATCAACAGTCCTGAGAGCTGAAAACATGCCAAGACTGCCTCCGTTAACAAGCAGAAGATGTGGAGATCCTCCTCTGGGCAGAAACAGAAGTCTCTGAATAGTTTAAGAATTTTCATCTTTCCCTCAAAAAGCCCCTCAGCCCCTTGCCTGATACTTATATGCCTGGAACTGTAGACATTTCCTACAAGCCGGCTCCTCCATTACAAGAAGCTAAATTAACAGCATTTAAGAGTCTATTAAAAACACCAATGCTTTGCTGCCTCTGTCTGACCTCGCTTTGCCCTTATTCCATCCACTGCTGCTCATTAAAATGGCATAATTGCAGGTAAGCATCCTGCAGTATCAACACGCTTAATTACCAAAGTGAGAGAGGTTCATGTTGCCACATTGGCCCAAATAAACCTGGGTAGCCGTGGAATAAATAACAGTTATCATTAGCAGTCCAAGCCTGTTTCATTACTGAGGGCAGGGCCTCTGTTGATGTGTCCTTATTAACAAAAGAGAAATGTTTTTCTGTATTGCCAATTAAATGATGATAGCATTTTCGACAACACTAATAATTCTGTCTTTCATGTTAGCAATTACTTAATCATGTATGCATTCTAATCAAAGAACAATTTCTTTTTTCAATCATGGCGTGGCAAAAGCTCTAAAGTAATGTGAAAAATGTTAATTAAAATGTAATGTCAGATTGGTGCTATATGGACTTAATCGCCTATAAACCCTGTTTATTTGGGTTTGCTTTTTGTGCTGCACATATACTGGATTCTCTGCCACAGGTTCACACGTCTCTCCTCCTAGCATTGCAGCATGCTTTGCAATTTAGATAAGGATGTAGGGCACTACTACAACTAAACATCAGACACATTTTTTTTAACTTTTTGTCCTTTCCTAGTTTAAAGTTGCAATCTGCTAGATGTTTTTTTTCCCCTTATCTCCACTAATGTAGGCCTCCATCTTCAAACACACAGAAGTACAGAGTATGGAGCTGTATTTACCCCATGCTCATGTGAAGGTTTAACAACAGTACTAATCGGCTCTTAGATTCCACTTTTGTCATCTGCCATCCCCTAATATGCGCTAACTGGATATATGTTGTATGGGAATGTCCTTAGTTTTTTAACCTGCCTCTGAACCGTCAAATTTCTGCTTGCTCTTGATCCGTCCATTTTATACATTTTAGGTCCTTTAAACCCCCTCAAAGCTTCTTAGTAACAGTTGGTCGATCAAAGCCACCATCCTCTCCTGAACTGGAGCACAAGTTTAAGATTGTGTGAAAAGGGGACTTGGGGTAAAATAAAATGGCATTGTTTGCCACTGACCTGACTCAGTAAACCAAAATGTGCTACTCTTAAGCTTGAGCACATCGTGTTGGAACTTGGAGCTTTCATTCATCATACTAAAAGGTTTGGTTTAGAAACTGTTGGACTTCATCCAAAATCCTCCAGTGTTAAAATGGTAGTGTAAATTGTAGAAAACACTGCAGCGAATGGAGCAGTAGTATTACTGCACCACATTAGCAGTGTACAACTATGAGAAAAGCAAAGTATTAATTCCTTAAAAAGAGAAGATAATTTGTGTTTTCACCAGGATTACACCTAGATATACAAATTTAGTTTAAGTAAGTTTAGCTGCAAGTGCAATTATAAATAATACATTAATATATTGACCCTGAATGACTGCTTGCATTTTTCAAAAGAGGGTGCTGTGTGCGTGTGTGCGTGCATGTGCCTTCAGTGTGAAATCATATGTGCTGTGTGTGCATGAGAGGGTGCGTGTGTAAGCATGTGTGCATGTCTTTCTGCGCTTCTCTGTGAATGTGTCTGTGCGCATGTGTGCAGCTAGGTATTATTTGGCAGTGTGGGTCAGAGGAGGGGCAAGGTATCAAAGATCACAAAAAGTGTATGACAGCTGACAATTTCAGCCTTTTGATTAAGATTTGTTGATATGACCAGTCCCTGGGTCTCTCCCAAACTCACTCCAGGGATTCTGGGCTGCCTGACTGTGCCGCAGACAGAACAACCCATCAGTTGACAGAATCAGGCGGCACAGGCGCCTTCTCCTCATCGCCTGCCTTACCTCCCCGCTGAAACCCCAGTAATTAGAGTCTGGGCAACATGCAGCGCCTACAGAGAGCACAGTGTCATGGACATCACCAATTATGCAGCCATTTTGCTCATGGATGCAACCAACTCTTGTTGTAATGACACACACATACACATCCATGAGCAGGCACAGCCAAGTGTGCACACATACACACATGAGGATGCAATGAGATCATTACAGGACTAAATCAGGTTTAATTCTGACATATGCTTATTATTTACCAGAGTGTCATGTCAGCAGTAACACCAAGAACACTTGATGCTGCTTATTATTGCTATTTTCATCATGAATCCTTATCAAGGTCCTCGCCCATATGCCTTATGTGCACCTGAGATTAATTTCACCATTCGCCAAGTCTTAGTATATTGCAGCTGTATTAAAACTTAAACTAAGAAGGAATGGAGTAATGGTGCATGTTAAAGCCTAAAATTGTTTGGGATAGAAACTTGTTGAAAGTTGCATATGCATATCAACTGATGACAGTAATAACGTCTAATGACTTTCTTCCTTTAAATTTTCCCATTAAATCATCCTTGAATAATACAGCATAAATGGGCCATTATCTTGAACTGTAACATTAAATACCACAGAAAAAAAGGCTGTTTAAATTTAGCAGTAGCCAGAAGATGCTGTTGACTACAGGCTAATGTCTTTAAAACACCTTCTTTCCCTAGAAGTGAGGAGGAAAAGTTAATTGCAGCATTTGCTCATCAGGGAGACAGAGGGCCACTCAAAACGTCCCCTCATTTGTGAATTAGAGACAAGCATTTAGCCACAGGAAACGTGAAGTGGGACTGCTCACCATAAAGAGAAAGTTAAATGCACTGATGGAAAGCAGTTAAGTGTTTGTTATTGTTGCTCTGTTATTTCTTTTCTCTTCTATATTTATAGTTTGTATTCATACAGTAGATGTAATTTTTTTTATGTTTTAATGGTAATTCATTAATTAATCTGACCAATAATAAATGATGCTGGAGTCTAATGTTAAGTGCATTTAATAGTGTTGTCAGTCACTTTATCCTTCTAGTGGTTTGATTATACTGTGATGCTAAATTGGCACAGGTAACAGTACATTACATTGTATGAAGTTGTTTCTGAGTGGAGTTATTTCAAATGTAAAGGTGTAAAGAAAACAAGAGCACTTAAAAAAAGTTATGACATATAAGCTACATATCTTAAATTCTGAGTGTTGTTTTCTAGTGGATAATGGATTATGTTAGGCATGTAAGAAACAAGACAGACTATTATATACATATATAGTATGTTGATATCATGATACAGCAATGAATTAGGCCCACTGTGCATGTTTGGCTTTTGAGGAATTGGAGAAACATAGTTTTAGTAATTATTTGTGCAATTCCCTGCAGTATAACTTGACAAGTATTGTGAATGTAATCCTGACGATGATGTGCAGTGGAATTAGTATTTCAACATTTTATTTAACATGTTAATAGTATTTCCCCTAGCAGAGACCTCTGAGAGGAGGGAATTAATGGGTCAATTGTGGCTACTATTGTTCACTGTGGTGAAGCACATGGACATGGTAAAATGCTTGAAATTGTATTTGTCATATTTGAACTAAGTTAGCGCCATGTAAAAAAGTAGGTGTCAGAGGAGAGAAAATCCTCACTATTGCTCTGAGCTGGCTGTGACACAGATCTTCAGTACAACATGCTGCCACTCCCAGAATAAAACAACCCGGGCAAATCTAGAAGACTTACGGAGCAACCCTTTCTAATGAGAATTTTGTGTAATTGATGTCACGCTATGGCAAGATTGGGATCATTTCTCAGTTTCTTCTCTTTGTTTGCTGCCATTTCAGAAATACGCCCTCTGAACTTTAACAGTCATTTATTCTTTCATTTTCTTCTCTAAACAAAAGAGGGGGCCCTCTTTCTGCTCATCACCGTGCCAATATGAGAGAAACACCATCTTGTCACGCAATGTAACAAAACCATTAAACGTGCAGCATTAAAGGGAGACGAGATGCAATTAGCCAAGAAATTACTCTGATCTTGGTGACATTTGGGAGAAACTGTAACACAATATACACGGCCGATGCTTGATTGACAGCCTAATCCAAGTTTGATGGGCGCGGGTCCACGTTCACCGAGCAGAGCGGGTCGTTGGGAGATAACAAGTACAGCTGCACAACCCTGATAGCTATGTCCGCCATGATTCGTCACCGGGCAAATTCCTCTGGTTTAAACGATGATGAAAGTATCGACCATTAATGACAGGATCATCTCCCTGCCTGAAATAAATGCTCTAATCCCTTTTGCCAGGTCCATGAATTCCTAATATGAGTTCTATAAACTGGAGCAATAAATCAGTGTTAGCTCAGTTGTGTTTGGAAAATTGTACCAAAGCTCTTTGCCCCCTGCTTAAAATGCAAGACGGGCAACTGAGGGCATCTTTGCTTAAGCTGTAATGTCCAATGAGTTATTGCTGGGGATAGATTAACTTGCTCACAGCAATAAGAATTGTAAATGGGCAAAGAATAAGGTTGAATTTCCCTTTGCTATTGTGAAGTGACATGTGTTTGACTGTAGTCAGTGGACGGTGATGAATGTCACAACCTTTCATTGGCTGGGTCTTGGACTGGTTGGTCACATGAGTGACCACAGTAACACAAGTGAACATCAGATTCTTTGTATCATAATAACATTAATCACAATCATAGGTAATTTAGCCACTGGGAGACAGAAAGAAAAAGAGAGAAAGGTTAACAGCAAATTTGAAATGAGTTTGTGTTAGTAGGTCGTATTAGAAGCTGATTAAAGATGCAGAAGATCCAAAGTAGTTATTTTAAGTTTCTGTGAGTGCAACCTTTTATGTCATACTTGTAGTGTGCATGTACTAAGGCCCTGCACAGGCAGCAATAGTGTAAGTTGCTTATGCACATTTCACTGCAACATGCATGAATTTAAAGTTTGTTGCATTATTTCTCAATACTTACACAAATTTGAAATCTCACATACATATATTACTCAACGGCACAGATTGCAAACTGTCAACAGAAAATGTAAAGAAACATTACAGGAGAAAAACGGAAGACCTTTGACTGACACTTCTATACAAAAAAATAAAAAATAAAAAAATCCAACCACGGGACAAATGGCATAAAAGCAAGAGCACATTCTCAAATTCACCTGCCTTCAGCAAGATGATTGTAGCCTTTAAAAAAGAAAAAAAGACGAGAGGTGACACAATGCTGCCCAAACATAATGATTAGGGTGAGTGGAAAGTGAATGGCTGATGAATATTTCATAAATGTTAGCAGCACTTACTGGACACGAGGCCTGATTGATGGTAGAGTGGCTGTAAAGGCTTGAAGAGCCTCAGCCTCCTTTCACACCAGTGCTTACTTCAAGCACCATCGTTAATCGCAGAATAAAGATGTATTTAGCTGAAGTGCTCTTCATTAATAGCCTGCCTTTAAACAAAAGTAGCTGCATAGGATTTGTGTCACTGGAGTGAAATGCAAAAGACTAAGTAATGGACAGAAAACAGACACAGTGAGAGTGTTAGAAGCATCACACCATTTACACAAGTACCTGTGTTTATTACATTAAAGAGCTGTAATTATTATTAACACTGGCACAACAACGCAATAATACGCTCTTCTTTAACAATTCTAAATCACATGTAGAGCTTTATGTAAAAATACATTTTTAAATAACTTACAAAAATACAACTTAAGTTGATAACCCGTGGAATTTCACTATAAACTAAATTTACGATTTCATTCAGTATTCAGATTACACCAAACTATACTTTGTGTATCCTTGAGATAAGGTGTTGCACCTTTCATAGGATGAATGAAATTCTGTAACTCTACCACACTACACTTATAACGACATTTTAACTACATCTATAGAAACTACAGTTTAACAATAACATAATAACAGATTTGAGAACCTACTCAGCCGTTCATCCCTATATGCAATTAGTTTACATTCTTTGTGATTACAAAATGATGCCATCATTAATACTTTCTTTATATATAAGTCTTCAGAATGAGCGTATACAACTTGTTCTTACTGCCCCATGCCTCGAGAACCCTCTGATATACGACACTGCCTGTACAGATGTGGAGAAACACCCAGATCCACTTGTCCAGCCCTCTTTAATTAAAGTGTGTGCATTTTTCTATTACCGACAAGTCCATTTGCAGACAACCATCCATCACACATCTGCCCTCTCTCTGCAGGCATGTAATGAATTGAGCAAAAGTGATTTGTAGCTGTAATCCTTTAGAGAAACTGAATGAAGTCTAAGCATTGCATGTATTTTTTACACTTCATCTTTTATTTCTCTGTGGATGAATAGTGCCCCATAGGCACTGGTATCATATAGATGGCAGCGAACATTATGTTGACTAAGGTTTTGGTGCTATTACCATGTATTTCTAATACAACTAAAGCCCTAAGAATGACTTTTCATCTCATTTTTCATTAGCTTTAGTGCCCTGTACCTGGAGTCCTCTGCCAATTCTTCAGCTTCACTATGAGCCTGCTAATAACTTAAATCTCATTCTGTACATTATAGGAACAGAGGATTTGAGCAGTTATAAATGAGGTATTAGTGCAGAGAAGGTAGATGGATATTGCTAGTTGCCATAAAAACTGTCATGGGGGATGTCATCAACAATATGTGTGTTATTTTATTATACTACTGAACATATTTCTTAAGATTCTATTTGTTTACCTTTTTAGTGCTGAATAATGACTTGTTTTTAAATTGGCAACAGAACATAATTTTCAAATTACAAAACTACAATTATGTTTTTTATTTGTTTTTAAATGTTACAGATTCTAAAGAATCAGAGAGGCATAAACGTCTGTCCCCATGGGCTTCAAGTGAAACCTGCAGAGGAAGTTCAAGAAACAAACACGCTGCCAAGTAGACGTTTGTTACTATCACTACATACAAATGCAAATGAAGACGCCACTGGGAAATTACTTGGGCAACAGTTGAGTTTATAAAGACATAATGCCCCCCAACACAGTGAATAAGGCCAGATTTGAGGTCTTAGTGAAGATACCAAACAAGTGGTATACCATGCCGTCATACATACTCCAGCCAGACTGCAATATTAGAGGCATTGGAAGTATACAGACTGTGCAGTGAAAAATACATAAAAGAAGAAACCTGCAATTGCAATATTGCTCCTAAAATGACAATCTGAAAGTTTTCCCATATGTTTAGTTGTATTTTATTTAGGTTAGCATTAATGCTTAAAGAATAGCAATACCAATTCTATGTTTTTGGTATTGTTAACAAACTCCATGAAAACAAATATGGAATTGATTTGTTTTTTATCGTTTTTGAAAAACAATGAAAGTCTGTGGCACAGAGTAGTAAGCTATATCCACCTTTTAAGTGTTTAGATGATGTTCTTTACAATTTACAATCTAACAATTTTTAAATTGACTACAGCTATGGAAAGACTTTTTCCTACACTGTTAGTCATCATTTTACTACATCGTTCTTTCTCGTCCTCTTCCTGTATGAGCTAACCTGTGGCTCAGGAGAGTTGGGGGTTATGACTGGATCCCTTAGCGGGCGAGCCCTAGACATGCCCAGCCCTGCAATGTCCCAGAGGCACTCCTGTCAGCTGTGTGTCTCCACCACTGTCACTGACTCTCTGTGAGAGTGCATGAATGTGTGTGTATTCTGCCGCAGAACAAGACCCAATTTGATTTGCTCCACTGGCCTGTGAAGCTCGGCTGTGAGGCAGCACCTCTCTTTATTCCCCTAATGGCTTCCCTTCCCCACCGCTCCTTACCCTTCCCCAGACACCAGTTATGAGCACTCTTGTAAATATGCATATACACGATGGCGGAAGGGGAAGAGAATGTGATGCATAGATCCAAAGAGAGACAGAAGAGATTGAAAATAAGTGAAAGGAAGTGGAATAAAATTGAGACAAAGGGCGTGGTAAAAAGATCAAGAATGGTGTTCACTCTCAAGAACACACATCCATTCCCTCAGATGCAGACCTTGGGGTTGAGGTCTCTTTAATCTGTGACTATTAGGAGTCTTTAGATGGGCCAGGCAGATGCTGGAGTGGTGGTACCTGCCTATCAAAACAGGATAAGCACCAGAAGCAGTCCATTTCCACAGCTGGGGTACAAGCTGAGTCTGTCACAGTGTCATTTATGTTTCACTGAGGATGGTGTTCAGGGGCAATGGAGGTTAAGCTTTCTGCTGCTGTTGCCACCCACTCTATACCAATGTGGTACATACATATGGTGTTAGTACTAGTGCTCCCCTACCCCATAAGTGATCTAAATGGTAACTCTTGTGAGTTGAACCATATAAGTGAATGTGTTGCAGAGAGACGTAAATTGCATTGCATAGGACATGCAATTGGCACAGTATATAGCTAGCTAAAAGCATGGTTATGCTCAAATAGGTTCTCAAGGCGTCCATGTGTGACTTTGAGTTTAAATGGGTCATACCATACAGGTACAATTCATTCACATATGAAATGAGTTTGCTGCAAGTAAACTTTGGAAATAATTTTCTTTGTCAGATCTAATATGTTGAGTTCGCATGTGGGTGCGCATGTGATTGTGGGTCTTGGAAAATTGCAAGAGCTGTGTGGGAGGGGGCACTAATTTAAGAGGCTTAATAATGACCCCCTACTATTCTCTGCAAGAACTGCCTTCACTCGCTCATCACATCACATGCATGGCATGACATGGAAACAGGAGATGCATGTCATTTTTGACACAGCTTGGCACTTACTGGCTGCAGGGGAAACTTCTACATAAATCTATTGCTGCAGTACCTGTCTGTTTCTAGGGAGAAGAAAGGAATAAGTCGAGAATCCATGGTTTCTTGTTCATCTTCCCCTACTCTTTCAAGATTGAAACAACATGGTCTTGCTATTTTGCTTTACACATAAGAAAACAGTAACGAATATTCAAAGAAGTCACAATGTATAATATAACTTGTTTATTGCTGATCTAAAGACATTGGGTTTTTCCAGTGTATTTCTAGTTAATTTAATTTCTCTGTAAGAACTCTGATTTCATTCTGTACAAAACAACTAGTTTTCAACTAGGCTATAGGTTTCTTGCAGAGAGTCAAAATGACTACTGAAGGATTTTTTATTTAACTGGCAGGCTAAAAGCTGGCAGCACCAACTGAAACAAACTATAATGCACATTCTGGCCACATTGGGTGTGTGTGGACAATTTAAATATGTCCTTTTGTTCAGACTAAACAGATTAATTGATCCTATCTATGGTTGACAAGTCGATATGAAAAGAGAGAAAGTAGTCGCTTTGGATAAAAGCATCTCCCAAGTAAAGTAAAGTAAAGTAAAGAAGGTGTGTGAGAGAAGTAGGCACAAACTAGGTTTGAGATAAATATTTAGGATGATTAGAAGTCCATATGCATGACCTTTTTTCTGGCTAACAAAAATGCATTTATGCTATTAAAAGCCTGCTTTGAGCTTCCTAGGAACATATAGTATGTATTTCACCAGACTGGTAGGGTTAAGGCACGACAGACGCCATGAATGAACTGCATTTGGAGATATGACATCGACAGCCAGTAAAATGGTAATGTGCATGACGTTAACATGAGCCTCAGGCATTAACTGTAGCTAGTTTGTACAACACCAAATTTACCAATACTTAATGGACTATTAAGAAACATTTTCGCATTTTTCCATGTTTCTCTTTGATTGTCAAGCAAGTGTAAAACAGTTTTAACAATGTTCTGATATTTTTGTAATTCAGACAATTATTTGGCAAATACTTTAAGTGATAAGGTTATTTTCACTAAATCAAAAATCTGATTCCATAACAGGAGTTAGCAGCTCAATTCTAAATTTCGTTGGTTCCTTTTTTCAGAGAAGAACAAAAAAAGGGCCCCTTTGCATTGCCCCTTGATGCAACAGTAACCATAATGCAAGTGGCATGGTGTGTCCGCTCAACGATTCACATGAGAATCTCTCCCTCCTTCTTCCTTCTGCTTATCTCAGTTCTATAGTCTTCCTGCCTTTGACCCATGTAGAATCTAGCTTCCCATTTGGGCCTCCATGCGTCCAGTATTTTACATTTCACCACATTCAGATCCTTCCAGTGGGATCTGAAAGCGTGTCATCACACTGACTGTCGAGGCAGTTCCCATAATTTCATTTAAATGTTCATGTTTTTTGGGCATTTCAGCTCAGTGGGAGATTTCTCAGAGGTGACTGTTATAAACGATTGTGGGCTCAAAGTGTAATTGTGAGTCATAACTGTCAGATAACAACTTACACCCTGAATAAAACCCAAAGGAATATTCTGGACTGTTTTAGTTAGGCTCTCTTAAAATCACTTCCTTCATCATAAATTTATAACTGCTCAGTTGTAACCAATAGCTTTCACAGTCTGCCACCTAAAAAGGACCCAACGCGACAATTCCAGGTGAATTTTTGATATTTCATTATGAAACGAGCCAACTGTCTCATTTATATCTCAGAATATTCACTCTGATAAAATCACTGCAGCCCTCTCTGTTCCTCCATCGCCCCCGGTGGAATGTGAAGTTTATCTGATCTGCCTGGATCCAGACCAGGCTCATCTGCTTATCATCTGATATTTTTCTGTCTTTTTGATGTGCATTTCACATTTACTACCATCGGTGACTTACAACTCTGACAGATGGACAACATTACTAAACACGTTTGTGTGGCTCTCGCATAGCAATGACCACATGACAACAACCTGAAACGGTGCTTTCTCACCTTCGCTACACTGGGCAAGTGTTTCATAGTATTTTAAAGTCACTTTGCAAAAAGTTTACATAACAGGTAATGATTATTTTTAGATCCTACATCTGCATGAAGCAAATGAACGTTTTGGACTAATAGTGCACCACACTGTTTTGTATTTATAAAAGCAAAATCTAACTCATCACTCAAGCACATGACTAAAAGAAATGTCTGAATGCCAGACATTAAGATGCATTGTCCAAAATTCTATCTGCCTAATTTAGGGTTGCGTGAGACTAGAACTGATTTTTTTTTTTCTTTAAACAGCTGCCAGAACTTCACAATGAACAACAAAGACACACTAAAACACACACAGACCGCGCTCCTTTCCCCTTTGATGATATTCTGAATAAGCCCTCTTTAATCAAATGCACCATAGTGTTCAGGTGTTGAAAACTTGGCTTTTTTCTCCCATCTTTCGAAGGTTGCTGTTATTGGAAAAGAATTCTGGGGATTACACTGGCAAGCCACCCCTGAACCTTTCTAACTCTGTAATCCAGAAGGGAAAGCATGGCTCATTTTTAATCAGGAAGCTCAACAGATAAACAATACATTCAAGCTAATGAAACAGACCAAGATGTCTGGAGAGCTTACCTGTAAGCTGAGCGCCGCAGCCTTGCCGCCATTTGTTTGGAGCTGTTTGTTTTTAACTGTCTGCTATTGTTACCGTTTTTAATCCGAGAGAAATAAACTTATTTGAATGCTTCATGGATTAAAGAAACAGTGATTTTCCACTTCAAACACATGCAGCATGTCAGGTAATAAAAACACTGCAACACAGAACCACAGTTTCATTGTCCTTTTTCCTTCTGCGCCAAATGCTGTTTATTTAAACTAGCCTCTTTTTTGGGGAGGTTTAAGTGTCTGGGTGTCTTTTTTATTGTATTGTAATACTGTTTACTTGCTTAGTCAAAAGCTAGTTTGAATAATCCCAGGTCCCACCTGCTCAATTCAAACAAGTCCAAAATAAAAAAAGCCAATTTGGTGTATGTGAGCATAAATATGTGTGTGTGTTATAGTGAACCACCCAACATACCAAAAACACACAGTAATTCCTTCCCTAGCTCGTACTGGAAAGCAATCAAACAATAGATTCTTAGAAGACTCTGCAGCCACTGGTTGCAGGCTTTATTTGCATCACACATCACTAAACTGCCAGTCTTCCATCTCCCCATCACTTCAGTGAGCGCTCTCTCTCTCTCTCTCTCTCTCTCTCTCTCTCTCTCTCTCTCTCTCTCTCTCTCTCTCTCTCTCTCTTTGTGATTTCAGGACAGGTCTTGTCAGATGGCCATGATAAAGGCCAACTTTGCTCCACAGGAGGTCCAGTGAAAGGTGGAAAGGAGGAACTGTGTGTTTGTGTGTGTGTGTGTGTGTGTGTGTTAGTCAGACAGAGAGAGATGGAGAGAATGAGAGCAAAAACATTACGGAGAGTTCTAGGGTTTGGTTGGGCAAAGATGATAAAAGAGCTCATTGCTAAAGGCATGACACTTTCAGTATGACTCAGAAAACACAACATATGAATATTTATGAGGCACCTGTGCAAACAAACAGTCATGCAACTAAATGACTGAGTCCGTTACAGTATGTCATGATGGAAATATGACCCTATACAAATTACTACTGGGAAATGTAATTACTAAGATATGCCTGATACTCTCAGAAAAATGCTATTAATAAAACCCTGAAATGACAACTCATTTTAAGGAAGTCTAGTTTTGGTTAAAAGGGAAAGTGTAGGTAAAGTAAAAAGAGTATTTTATGTAGAAAAATATTTTAAATGTATTCAGTGAATCATTTGATTTTGTTCACTATAGTTACTAAAGGTATTAAAACATACTGACAGAGTAGTCTGATTTTCTAGACCAGTTTTGGGGCTAATGATAATCTCAATGGAGAGTACAGTTTGTGCCACCTGTCAAGTATTTCTAATCTATGTTTCAAACTTATTTTAATATATATTAAAATATAATTGATTAAACTTTCAACAGCCTGACCATGAACAGGATTTTGAATGCATGCGTTTGCATGCTTGCATAAGGCATAAGTGAAACAGTCATAAAAAACACCAACATTCTGACAGTGAAGTCTGTCTCTCTATTCCCACCAACACCACTTCCATCTTACAGGGCCATTTTAATTGGCTGACTTCCGAACATAATTTTTTTAATTGCTTGGAGACACTCTGCTCTCTTTAAAAAGAAAAAAAATCAATGCAGATGTAATAATATCTGTAATTGTCTGCCACGCTCCAGGGACACCACAAAAGCCTTGGATCAATGGAGGAAAGCAGGGAAGCTGGTAGGGGTTAATTTTTCCCTTTCTGTAGGTAATGACAGGGAGGCAGTGCTTGGCTCCTGGCATAGAGGCACAACTTGTGCTGTTCCTATTGTCTCTACAGTGCCTAATTGGGCCAAATGCAGTTAGTTCCCCCTGGCAGAGGCTGTCGAGTTGGTGATTAATGAAGCCTCTAGTAACATAACCTGATAAAAAGAAAAGAAAAGAATGGAAGAGGGGAAAAACATCAACCTGCTTTGTGTTCTTCATCCTTTTTCTCTTTTATGTACTTTTTCACTGCCGTTGTCAATTCTCCACAACTTCTTTCTCTAAACAGGTAAAATAGTTTAAGTTTGCTAAGGTTTATTTTTCTTCAGGGCAGAAAAGGGGGCAGGCACATTACTGCTGTGGGAATAATTGAACCAAAAAAAAGAGAAACAGGTGGCTGCTTAGCTTGAGTTCTGAGTATGCTTTCTTCTTAGGAGATATTGGCTGGACTGACCGAAGCAACGGAGTTTGGATTTTGCAGCCATCGTTTCTGTACAGTCTCCAGAGACATGTGTCAGGAATCCAGGATCAAGAGGTCACAGGTATTAGCCTCCTGTGCTCGTCATGGCCTTTGACTAATTACCTCATTAAGCTGCACTCCAATACTTTACTTGGTGTAAAGAGGACAGAGTGGACACAGAACTCATCCGCAGTGACCTGGGTGAACTGACCGCAGCTTGTTGCTGCCTGGTAGGTGGGTCGTGGGAGGGAAATCAATCCTCTGTAAATATATTAGATGCAATTACATCCTGTTGGGCTTTGCCTAACACGTTTATGGAAGCATTAGGCAAAGTCTTTCTTTATCAACCCCTCAAGGCCATTAGGACAATAACATGTAATTTTCACATGCAGAAACCGTGGTGAAGTTATTGGAAGGAGAGCACAGGGGAGGAGTTACACGTCTAAGTTTTGACTTCTTTCAGAACAAAGTGTTTTATTAGGTTGAGATGACTTGGTGGTTTCTAATAAGAAGGCTTAATGCAACAAGCCTAGGAGGCTTATGAAGAAATCTTAAAGAACTGTTGCTTTCATAGTGATACCTAGAGTAAAAGATGTAATAAACCACTTTCACATATCATATTGCCAATGTGCAAACATTTAGATGATGCTGTATAAACCAAGCTCCTCCTCTAATCACTGATTAATTCAGGCACAAATATAACTTCAACTCGGTACGAATAATCGTCATTCATACAAATGAATTATTACCATGGCATTTCACTTTCTCTCAAAGAGAAGACTGATATGCCCATTACGTACATTTCATTTCAGTACTCTGTTGTGTGACTATCAGCAGCTGAAACGTTGCATTATTTCAGGCATTTGATTAATGTTTGTATTCGTGTATGTTCATTATGTCTGGAATTACGTAGGCACCTTAATTCCCCTGTGAAAAAATGCCCAATTACCATAAAACGTATGAATGATAATTGTGGAACACTGTAATGTCAATAGCACTTGTGATTAATTCCTCTGAACACAGCCAAATGGCTGGCACAGTAATTCAGTAAGTGATAAGCATTTCATTTGTTCCTAATTACAAGGAGGCCCATTTTACCACAAACATGATGAGATTTCTAAACCTCCTTAACCATTCAAAGCTTATACATTTAGAAAAGCATCTTCTTTTTTTAACCTTTCTCCCGCTCTCTTTTTAGAATGTATTCAAGTCTAATTACTCACAAGAGGGCATGTGTGCTTACAGTAGCACAAGAGGTGCTTGAGAAAAACATTTATCCCAAACAGCCAGGACTCTAAGCACATTCAGGTACTTTCTAAGAGGAACAGCAGTTGTCCAGTTGGAAACGTGTGTATGTGCATGTCTGAGTGCGCTTGCATGAGTATGAGTGAGGTTTGTTGGTAGTTATCCATGAATCAGAGTTGGGCCTATATGCCGCAGGATCTTCAAACAGACCTACTTTTTCCCCACCTCTCTTTCTTTCAGCAATGGACCAGGGAGTCTGGTCAGATGGGTTCAAATACAGCATCGCACAGTTTTACCTCAGGGCTTCCTTGCTGTCACCCAAAAGCACCCTCAAGACCGCTATTCTCCTACTTATCCCAGACCTGAATTCTTCATTTGGTCACACTGCTTGCTCTTGAATAGTCACCTCTGAGGAGATTAACCCTTTCATTAAAAATGCTTGACCAGGGTTAACCTACTGCCTGGCTCTGTAGTCCCTGCGCCTTGCTTTGATCTATCAGCTAGGAGAGAAATTATTAGCAAAATCTAAGCTGTGCCATGTGATTTGTTTTTGTAAATTTGTAGAAATTATTCATAATCCTCTTATGTGGCCAAGGGGCAAACCTGCATAAAATATATGAGAGCTTTTTGTAATCATAGGGAAGGCAAAAGAAGAAATGTTGAATATTGGCACATTGGAAATATAGGAAAGCAGAAGTAAGAAGAAGTAAGCAATCTGTCCTAATCTTCTGGACATTTGATAAATAACTAAAAGGAACAACTACTGTCCCAACTTTATCCCAAGCCTAAGTACACCTCTTCTGTTGCAGACAAGGAATAATTGTGACGTTACAAACCTCAGTCCCAACAAAATGCATTATCAGGAGGTTAATGTATTGCACATAACCAAGGGAAGAGAAGAAATTACAATTTTTACACCTCCCATCTCCCTTTCAGGGGCCAATACTTTGCAGAACAAAAGTCAATGTCTCAGCCCAAATCTTGTCTGACAACGCGTAGCAGCCTGTGCTATTTTAGGCTCTTTGTGGTGCCAATCTCCTATCTCTCCCGTGACATTTTTTCAAAGAAAGAGTAGATTTCCTAGAGACTCTGCCCTTTGCAACTTCCACAGTGTATTCTTGCACATAGAGTAAGGACCCTCCTACTCACTCTAATGCCGTCGCTCTCTGCAGTGACCTAAGAAAGGGAAAATTAAGACAGCGTATCAGCGCTAAAAGCCCTATCTTTAGCTGGTGGAGTGAAAAGACACTATACAGATGCTTAATTCCCATTTACACATTTGGTATAAAAGGTGCAGAACCTGGGAAAATTTTGTTCACAAACTATGCTGTAAGCATAAGCTACAGACATTCAAATCACCGGACATAACAATCTTTTGCTACTTTTGCCAAATTAAACATTACGATACATTACCATTACCAAATCATAAGGTTAACTAATAATTATAAATAAAGTCATTTACAAATCCCACGCTTTAATCACCGTGTTCTGTTCTGCAATATTTTACAGCTTATACAAAAACCTTCATATTCGCTTTTAAAGCCCCATTTCAGACAGAACCACATACTGGCAGGCCACCACTTCACATTAATTTGCTGCAGTGTCTGAGTGTACAGGTCTTATCTGGGCCTGCTTTTATTCAGGGTGAAATACTGAGTTGTTCTAAATAACGCAGGTCTAATTGGCTATGTTTTGCAGTTAATTTCCATAAAGAGCCTAGGAGACTGTCACCTTAGTTTGGGAGGACAAGGTGCTGAAGCTGGAGCCACGTCCCTAAGTCAGCCGTTAATCAGGAAACACACTTTTGCCTGCTTTGCAAAGGGCAGAGGTCAAGAAGGAGGGGCGACACCATATCTACGCCAGAACTATAATTGTAGGAGTGTAAATTACTGTAGAAAAATGCCCCGTCTCTGAAATTCAGCGAAAATGCATGGTGTCTAAAGGGCATAATGAGGGACCTTGTGTCTCTTTGTGTAAGCAGAAAAGTAAGACTTGAGAACTATAAACTAAACAGATGTGAAATTAGTAAAAGTAACAACATTTCATTCCTTTCTTCCTTTTGGTTGTTAAAGAATTGGCATAACTTGCCCAACAACATCAAAACTTAACACTTCAAAATTGTGCTTCAAAGAATCATGGGTGTTGTCAACAAAGAATAAGCTCCAAACCCTCTGGTTTTAATTTCTGAAAGTAATGCAGGTGCCTTATGACGCACAGAAGCAGCATCACTGAGAAAATCCACTTGGATATTGTACTTTTTGATATTGTGCTGTACTGTAGTCTAGTTTGGATCCTGACTCTCCGTCCTAATGTGGCGTGCTTGATCCCGCAGCTGTGATTTTCCAGCTGCCACTTAGCATCCAGTGGCTCCTGGACCATGAATAGAGGTGGTCTTAACTGAGTCAGGCCCCCTCATTTTATGGCTGCTTGCCTGTGGTCAACAATCTTGATCGTGATCAGAACCACAAAGCAAGCAAATGAAAATCTGCAACTTATGCATCATAGATTTGTGAAGATATATATAATGATTACAATTTTATTGTTATCGTTAGTATATATGGTGATACACACAGAAAAGGCCAAAAGTCTGTTTTTATAGAATGTAAGAAGGTAAATACAACATTAAATGTAACCATGTCCTGGAGGTACACTTCATAACTTTATTGCACCACTCAAGCGCAAGACCAGCATACATGAGAACCCACAAAATCTGAGGTTTCCTTAACCCTGCTTCCCCAAAAGGGGGCACAGCCTAACTAAACTGGTTTTATTTATTCATCTTAAAGCGACCATGTTGGGTCCTTGGAACACACTAACCCCCAGTGGTATACTTAAGTGGCTCACAAAGAGATTCAGAGGATGTTGCTGCCAAGTGCGGCTTTATGGGGCCAATTTAACATAATGGTCAAATAAATACTGGTGTAAAAAAAACACCTGTGAACAGTGGTGACAGGTTGAGTCCCATTACTATATTTTTTGTGTGACAGTTCAGTGGTGTACAACAGATTTCATTCCATTTTGCAAAAGCAGAGGTTTGCATTCAGATCTTATATGTTGAATCAGAAATGCTGTGCAAGTACGGCTCCATGCAGCTGCCAAGATAAGGAAGCAACAAGCAACGCAATGACCTGGGAAAATAATGAGAAACTCTACTCCTAGTTCTTCATTATTCTCTATAATCATTCCTCTCTGTTGGTTCAAAAGTTACACCCCTGTCAGCAATGTCACAGCTATCACAGAAATAGTCCTAGTCCGAATTACAAGGTGAATGGTATGTACTAGTGTGAAGGTGGTAATTATGGTAACCGTCAGAGGTTGTAAACTTGGCACTGTGCCCTACGAGATTCAGTGTGAACTTACCCTATAAATACTTTCTTTGCAGAAGAAAATGTTGATTCAAATACATTACAGAAAAAGATTAAAAGCAATTCTTTAAACTGAATTCAAATGTGTATTTTGTACTAGTGTTAATTCTGTCAATGACACGATTAAAAAGTAAGTGATGATGTGTAAGACAGACAAATGGACATGAAGTTATTACCATCTTAATGCAAAGTCCTATTCAACAACCTGCAACATCTATGGAATCAAAAATTGCAGCTCATGTAAAACTGTTTCCTCCATCGCCCAAAATATCCCTCGTTCAAAAATTGATTCACTTGATCTGCTACATGCCATTAATAAAACATACCTCACATTAAGAAACATACCGTCTTTGTCATCCAGCATTACGAGACTATGAAAATATAGGCATCGTGCCAACATTTATGAAAAGGTAAAATATTTTACATTACTTTCAGTCAGGTATCTTTAATAAGTAAGGGTCAGGATTAATGTCATCAGGCAACCATTGAAATCTTCCTTCAGACATCTATTAAAGAAATTGTGCCACAATTTATATCACAAATGCTTCGTGTTTTGCGTACAGCTTGCCCTAACTTCTAATAAATTAATAAGTTTGTGACTTGATGATACACTTCTACATAGACACAATGTTTCTTTCTTATCATAAAGCCAGAAAATAAAATTTAGTGATAGGTCCCTCTTATGACTAGGATTATTATTATATTTCTAGGATAACTTAATTTAACTTGTTGGCATCAGGGAGCCACTAATAATACGCAGGAGATTCTAAAAACCTAATGTTGAGGTGGGATGTCTACAACAGGGTGACAACAGATTGAGATGGTTTCATACTCTGAAACCAAAAAATCAAATTCAGGTTCCAAAATGTTTTGTCACAATGACAAGTCAGTTGATAAAAAAAAAAAAAAAAAGTAACACCAAAAGACTTGGTCAGTGCTGCTTAGCACACATAAACAATGGTCAGTGGCATCTGATTACTATTTCTGTCAGGTTTTTGTCTGTGAAGACTCTCAGCCATCCAGGTGAATCTATCTGGAAGTTTAGTCATGGAAACTGGACTTCTTTCTTGTTAAGGTTGAAACGTTTCACCACTCATCTAAGTAGCTTCTTCAGTCAGGTTTTTCAGTCAGTTTAGCCTCAGGAGAGTTCAAGTGACACCTGGGTATCTACAGACCAGATATACTATCAAAAAACTGAAATCAATGCCATTAAATTAAAATGATGATCATGGCTTCCTTATGGAGATTTAGGGTTAGTAAATTACTTTTCAATGAGCATTGATATAAGCTGCCTCATAGATTTGATCAATATATTATGACATTTAATGAAGTATACTTAACAGAGTTAAAGTAAAATACACAGGCTCCAGACTATGACCATTTAGTCACATTTTGCAACCATTTTTGGACACAATGCAAATAAATTTTACAAATAGGTGCACTAATGAGACTTCACATATAGCATATAGACTTCAATGAGACATTTGTTTTTGTTTGAAATCATCATCATATATCATGTAGGAGGGAGCGAGTGAGCATTGCATGCAAATATGAAAATTTATTTCTGAGTTCCTATAGTATCGTTACTTGAAAAAAGCGAGAGAAGCAGACATCACAATGTTTCTGGTGTAGCATCTTCTCATTAGAATGAGGGCGGGGCTCAGATTCTCAACCAATAGCGTACAGCAGCCAGGCAAAGAGGGAGGGAGCAGAAAGCTCAGGAAAAGTCAGACTTAACAAGTTCACAGCATCGTTATTGTGTGCATGATAAAAGCCCTGCTAATAAGTTCAAGAATAATTTACATGTTAAATAATCATAAACATGCAGAAAAGCAATCATTTCAGCTCCCATCCATTGTTAACCATAGGAAGCTAGTTAGCAAATTGCTGGCTGCTATGAACATGTTAAAGTGAAAGTTGACTGTACAAACAGCCCAATCTTCCACACAGTATCTTTAAACTGAGCAATTCTGATGAATTTCCATCCAGCACCATCCACCCTCCCAAGCCACGCAGAAACAGGTTCCAATTGGAAGTGAGTAGTGTTATTTCTCATGAGGCAGGCAAAGCGCAGTGTAACCATTAAACTGCTCTGCCTTTTAAAACTGAAATTAAAATGTTTAAATAGATTTTTTAGCTTAAGCTTAAGTGAACTGTCTTGTGCCCCTAAAAATTTCAGTTAAGCGCACCTGTGCTACTAGGAGAAAAAGTTAGTCTAAAGCCCTGCATTTACATAAAAGGCATATTCTTCATCTTATTCTTTAAATAAACATACACTACTCACAAAAAGTTAGGGATATTCGGCTTTCGGGTGAAATTTCAGGATGAACCTAAAATGCACTA
>JAUMHL010000015.1:9350442-9389779 GCA_032362345.1 Sandelia bainsii
AAAAAAGAAACATCTGTCCTCTCTCTGTTTGCACCGTCCTCAAAAGCTGCATAAAAACATTTTTAAAAGTCTCATTTTGACCCATATGTGGACCCACAGACTCTCTCCATTAAAACCAGGAAATGAAAGTGCACCACCCCTGGCTTCACTAATAAATGTCTCTTTGCACTCTCCCTTACAGGAGGCACAATACACACTCTGGTCATCCTAACTCTGGTATTAACCGAAAAATAGTTTTCTGTATAGCCTGCCAGACAAAATGCATCTGAAGGAGCTAACAGTGTATATTTAAGATCCTGTACACCTCTTTTTGTTGCTTGATTTTGCTCCATTGGAACATTATTTCCTGGCCTACATTTATGTGACAATAGTTGCAAAGATGAAACTGCTTCAAGATACTCCGATATATGAAATGTAAATTGCTCTAAATCAAAGAAGAGATAAAGGCTTTCAAAAAAGAGAGGTGGACTAAAAGGAGGACAGAACCTGCTGATTTTAACGCCAGAGGTCATGCATATTTGCTATGACCTTCAGTAAAGTTTCCAGTTATGACAGACTCAAGTGTGAGCAGCCAGTCTTAGTCACATTTAGGTGTACATCAAAAGTCCACGAGGGGGCCCAGGAATCACAGTGTTCCCAAACAACTCCCTCACTATATATTTTTTGCTACGCAGCCTTGGGATGCCAGCTATGTGTATATGTAGTACCTTGTATATATAAGGCTTGACCTTCCTGCCTTTCAACCATTAGAATCTGCTCAAAGGCCTTGACCAGGTGGAAGACACAACAAGCTGAAAGCAAACAGCCTTCACAAAAAGGCTAGACATCCGTAAACATCAAGAAAACCAAGATTTCTCTGTAAACAACCTGTCAATCATTTCCATTAAAACAGTTTTGTCATTTTTTATGAGCACTTGTTTTGAGAATTCTCCAACTGTATGCTTTATTTGACAGTTCCAATCATGTAACACTGCATCTTTCAGCTGTAGATGTGGCTTCCCTGTGTAGTTTTCCCATAGTGTGTAATCTGTGGAGGAAACAGTAATGTTTTTTAATGAGAACCCATGGTCTCCTCTTCTCTATAACAGCTCTTGTCTGTATGTAGCACAGTGCAGCACAGCATGCTCAGCTGAAATGTGGTCTGTCTATGTGGGATTGCCGGAGCCCCTTTGAAGTACTGAGTTGCGGCTGTTTCCTTTGTGTGTAACAACACTTAAAATCAAACCTAAAACCAAAACCAAAACACCCATAAGAATACCTGAAAGGCGTACAATATGAAGTGCCATATGTATATGGTGCTTTACACATCTCTTTGTTTCATCCCCTCCCCTCTGCCTTGATTATGCATGTCTTCTGTGAGGAGCTGCACTGCGTCTGGAGAGCTCCGTCTATTGGAAACTGCGAGGTAAAGAGAGGTGCATTAAAATCCTCTAAAGCTCTCAAACGAACAACCTAGGGACAAAACATGAATTCCATGCGGTTTCTCCTCTTGTAGTGGTGCAGCTCAGACAAGATCACATTTAGCTCTAGCTGCCATCTCAGAAAGTGGGTCCAGTGGGATGTGTAGCTATGTGTTTATCAGAGGATGAGTTTCCTCTTTTAATGTGGCACATTTCCCCCCCCATTATCTCCTCCCCTCCTATCCTCCTTCCTTCCTACCCCTCCCTCTGCTCTTAGACTGTAGTTGAAGGTGAAGCACCAGAGTTCAGAGAGCAAGAGGAGCACCCGTCGCCTCAGTCACACAGAGCTCTGCTCTTTGGGAGCTCAGGGTTTTATGCTAGTGTAGATGCTGTGGCACACTTACAGGAGTGAATATTTACATCTAAATGTAGGGTTTATGTGATCATGGCCTACATATAATCTGTGATTGGCAACTGAGCTATAGAATACATTAGACACTTGGAAATCAACTTGGTACGTTTCCAGGGAAATATGGAAATAATGAATAATACAAAAATATGATACAACTGTACGGGACCACCAATGAGCAAAAAGTCATGACTTATTCACATCAGGCTTTTGAGACAGTCTAATAGAATCTGACACACAGTATAATCAACTTATACTGTGTTGATACCTTTGAAGGTTTTAGAATTATCTGACCTCCAAAAAGCCCCGGCCCCATTGTTTCCCCTTAATTTCAGACTGACATGATACTAGTCCCTTCACTCTGCATGACAATGTAACATATCTCTAATATTTTTTAATTGCCATTTGTACACTGTAAACGCAGATTTAGTTTTTAATTAAAACTTCAGTAATCATTAATGATTCTATAGTGTAGACTAAAATAGACTAGTAATTTGCACTATTCAACTGAAATATCCAGTGCACTAATCTTTTTCAGCAGAGTTTACTCAGGATGTTACATGTCTAACATGTGAAATAAAGTATCAGTTACTAGTATCTAAAGCTGTCATATAAATGTAGTGAAGTAAAATGTAAATTTTTTTCACACTGATATATAGTTGAGTATAACTAAAAAAACAATGGAAATACTCAGGTAAAGTCCACATCAGTCCAGTCTCACTGAAAATCATCAATGAGGGAGAAGTAGTGATTGACAATGTTCCAGACCTGCCAAAAGCTATGTGCATTCTGTTTGGACTTGAATATGCATTTCATCTTAACTATCTAAATACATTTTAACACGGTTAGAACTTACCAATTTCTTTTGGAACTATCAGTTTATAACTATCAGTGATTATTCTACTACATGTTAATTATTGAGGTCATAGAGGGTGGTGTCGTTGTGGACCGTATTATATTAAAAATGCACAACAAAAACTCAACATGTTAAATGGGTATCCTTGCGATTTTCAAGTAATGTCAGCTAATTCTGATTTAGAATGTACTGTAGTTTGAAGATGTTTTAACACAGCTTGTAATGGTTGTACTTTACTGGAGTAATTCCATTTTGATTTTACACTACTACTGTTAAGAGGGAAAATGTGTACTTTTCCTTCACTGTATTTATTTAACAGTTTAAGTCATTTTGCGGATGCAGATTCTCAACACAAAGTATAACCAGCTAATAAACAATGATACCAGTCAGGACATAGAGTGATTAAAATTAAATCCACCTTTACCAGCTGCTTTACCATTATTGACCTTTTAAATTAATTATTAGAATTTTTTGGCATAGAATTCAATACTGTTTAAGACATTGTTTTCTCAGTGGAGTACTTGTACCTTTGTCCCTTACGTACATTTTAGAGCATGTAGCACAAAATCAGGATAGTTGGATGTAATGGAGTGTTTTTTAGGCAACTAATAGCACTCTTTCTTGAGTACTGAGTTTGTGTATTTCTACCACCTCTACTGAGGATATAACAACAGTGATATTAAATCCAATTGCAATGGTGCTCTCTAGTGGACATTCTGCATCACTACCATTAATGGATTGCTTGGAGTGCAGTGAGAAAGCCGGGGTAGTGTATCTGCAACTATGTTAAGTTTGTCTTTACCTATGGACAGTCCATTGAAATATTATATCTCTGTAAGCAGTACAAATCCACCAGCATAGATATACCACTTATCATCTTTACATTAGAAGTAAATTTGAACAAAAGTGAGAAGGCACCAAGCATCAAGTTCAAAACAGCTCCTGGTTCAGATGTGCCAATATTTCAAAGAAAGAAATGTGTCTTTCTGAATATCCTCCTACCTGAAAAGCTCCAACAAATAGGCATGTTAAGCTATAAAAATAGTCAAATATTAATATTTTATTCAGAAGCACAATATTTCACACACTTAAGTTTAGAAGTGGAAAAGCATAAAAAAAACCTGACTAGCCCACAGGTAAACAAATATAACTGTGCAGTATTAAATCCCAGATCTTTTCATATGTCAGCTTTTGAGTCTTGATGCCCTGGAGCTATACAAAATAAAATGCAGGTCTCATGAGAATTCAAATCTCTCTTTTAATAAACAAATACTTGTCAAGACCAAGAAGTTGTCCTAACAAGGAAGCCAAACTATTGCCACCCTAATGTTGTATATGTTCTTAACTTTACTTAAATCAGAACAGTTACTACTGCAAAAGTTCAAAGATTTCAATTTCTCTGACTTGCATTTACATTTTCATCCATTCATTAGCTACGGTATATCAGTATCATGTAGGAGGTCATGGGTGGCTGGAGTTAATCCCAGCTGACATTTTTGTTCTGTATAAAAATAATACCATGTTTGTTTTATGTCCGTCATAAGTCTGAATGCAGCTGGTTTTTCAGAATAAGAAAAGAAAGAAAGAACAAATCTAAACCTGTGCAGCTTCATGTTCCAAAGTCCAGTAGTGATTTCACACACCTGACACACGCAGCTATACTTGTGTCAGTCAATAGGTCAGGCCTCAACCTAGTCAGTTTCTCAATTTTACTTGAAGACTGCAAACACACACACAGCCATGTCTCACTATACTTATTTGCCAATGTGGACACTCGATGACATATTGCAACTAAATGTCTAACACTAAACTTTATCCTAACCCTAAACAAAACCTATTTCTAGCCCTAACCCTAAAACCTGTTAACCCCAAAATGCTCCTTGAACATGTAAGGACCAGCTAAAATATTCTAAATAGTTATTATCTGACTGATTATCTGTGAAGATTCTCAGTCATCCAAGTCATTGTTATCCCCCCAAAAAATCTGGTTCAGTGGCAAATGGACTTGTTTTAAGTTCTTGAATATATTTAGCCTTCAGAAGGCTTCATCAGTTCGGACTGACTGGTTGACTGAACTGATGAAGTCTTCTGGATAGCAGGTGAAAGGTCTTTAAGAACTTAAAAACAAGTCCAGTTGTCACTGAACCACATTTGTTTGGGATATCTGAGTGAATAGAAGGGAAAGCCTCGCTCAAAAACCTTTAGAAGCTAATATCTCTGTACTGCTGAAAACACTCTTCTGTGAGTCTGACTTATTGTTGACAGAAACGTTTCTTATTGTTGACAGAACCTGTTTTGGAACATATCTCCACTTAAAATATTCCAGAAAAAAACATAGTGTACTTTTAATTGATTATTTTTAATGTAGATGCAACCTAAAGGATAGGGCCAATCCTGGTATATTGTAAAGGACGTGCATCAGCTAAAATAAAGCCAATTTAATCTGATGCTTTCTTTAATGTACTCTGTGTCTTGTCCATCTCAGCCTGCTGCTGTAAGGTTGTTCTTCTATACCAAAGCTAGCCACTTGCAATTGAAACTTTGTGTGTATAGCTGTAAAAGGTCGTTGGGCAAGTGATAAAATATATTGATTCACTATACTGTACCGTTCTCTTTCTCATTAGCAAAGAGAGGCAGCATGTTAAACATCTGGGCAGCATTTTTATCTGGTGCAGACTGTTGTGTTCTTGAGTTTAAAGCCAAACATCACCAGTGAGAGCTTATATTCAATATGTTAGATAAATATTTAATCCACATTTAGGTAAATATACCAGGCTCTAAATTGGCAGACTCAAACTCTTAAAGCCAACAACTCTTTACTGGTAATGCAATACGTTTCTAGTTTGAAGCATGGGGAGAAGTAAAGAAAGGAAATGGAGCAGACGAGAACAGATAAAACAATGTGTCAATAAATTCTTAGAAACAGTCCTATTTTCTTAACTCCTCTAATAACTAAAACAATATTTCTATTTGTGGCATCTACAGTCATGTGACTGTTACATTAATAAAACACACAGAAGTAGAATTCTGCAGAGTAATAACCTCTACAACCTCAAACACAAGCAAAGACCAAAGGGAAACCTGAGAATAAAACATAATGAAGCTGATGTGAGATGACTCAAACATGAAAGAAAATAGTATTTAACAGTCCTGTCTACACCTCCTCTATAAATAGTTCACCTGGTTGGATTTTTTCCACATCTTTCAATTCCACTGATCAGGTACACTGAATTTGGCATGTTCCTCCTTGTCCTCATTAACACCAAGGTTATCAAGTTCTAAAGAAATTCACCAAGACTCAGTCATCCAGCCAACACAGTATACTTGGAACAAACATACTTGACACTGCAGGGGAAATAGGGATCTTTCAAAGTAGTTGTTTGGCATAATTTTGATGACAGATGTTGATGCAATGGACAAATGTTTTTCCAAGATACCACAAACTGACAGTGTTGATGATGGACTTATAGCTCCTGTACGTGCATGTGCCTTTGCACATATCTGGGATTTTTCTATCCGAGGAGGTGTGTTAAATGACAATGACACTCATCCCTTCACGGCAACAGGATGAACACATCGCAGTGATCAAAGCACTGGTGACACGCCTTGAGGAGACAGACATGTGCTTTACGTGTTAGACTGGGGGTTTGGTATCCATAAAAATTGTTTTAACTAAGTTTGTCACAATCTGTAAACGTGTTTGTGTCTGATAAAGTCATCTCTCTCTCTCTCTCACACTGCCCTCTATCTTATTACTAAGTATACTTTGCTAATGTGTTTTCAAAGCTGAAAAGGGCTGATGATTAGCAGCACCTGGCTGCAACTTACCCTCCTAAATCCTGTTGGAGCAGTAAGGGGGTACTTAGTATTGCCCACAAGTTGTTGGGTTTATTTTTTTTACTTCATTTTTGTATGGTGTAAAAGGTCATGTTGTTGTTCGTCTGAGGTTGTATTTGCCTAATGCAAAATCCCACTATGAAAAAATATTTTTTATTATGTTTTTACACACACAAAAACAGAATTATAAGAGGGGATACTAACTTTTGCAGACCAATGCTGTAACAAAACAGAGTGAAATGCCATCCTCCAAATGTTTTAGGCGCGCAATACAAGAATGCAGTATTGATACGCATTATTTCCCAATTTCATTAGGACTGTAAAGGAGTACTCTGCCCTTGAGGATAGCAGATGAACAATTGAAAAAGAACAGCAATTTTGGATGGCAATTTTTTCAAAAGCTAATTCACTTTCTGGCTTTTAAATAATTATTTAGTACCATCTTCATATTAAAACAGTTACACTAACATTAATCCCATCAAAATGGCTGCATAATCTGGGATATGCACTAGTTGTTTGCAGCTAATGGATATCATGCTTCAAAAACTTAACTCTAAATCTACCTTAGCCTGAACTGAAAGACGAAATGCTGATGTGACTTTTACTGTATTTTTCACTTCTACCAGAAAAAAGCATTTTTCTCAAAAACAGCTGGTAGATAATGTAGGTCATTCTGATAAATAGAAAAGTGTTATATTCAGGTCGATAAGGTAAGTCAATTTAGAAGATTTGTTTCAGGTTTCTGATCAAAAAAACTACTTTTTCCAATTTACATTGTATTTGAGAAAAGCTACAAATCCACATACATGAAACACCATAATTAACAATACACGGTTTGTATTGATAGACCACCACTTGTGCTAACATTGTCAATTAAAATACTGAATGAGTATCATCATGTTACATATAATCTACAATTATACACCTTTGGCTTGCTTGTTATGCTACAACTCTGTTATGCTAACACTTGGTAAGAATGGGACGCACGCTCAGACCTGCAGGGTTAGTATGAAAAGTCTGAATTCAGTTAGCCTAAAACCAAACTGAACCAGGATTAAAATACACCCGGGAAGTGGACACGACGGACACGATATAAATACAGTCAACATCAGAGTATCACCAAGGCAAACAACACGTAAAAAGAACAAACACAGCAGATGAGAATAACTCAAACTTACCGCTAGCTGAACAATCTTCTTTTTAGCTAGCCCGTCTTCTTCCTTCCTCGCTAACGACGGTGCAGGGGATAAAATCCGATTTCTTTCGCTAAAAAACTTCTTTAAATCCGACCATTATATTTCCTCTCTGGATGCAACTTTTTGTTGGTAACGCTTCCACACCTGATGGACGCGCCGTTCCCGTGGGGGTGTGTTCGATTTTATCACTTACCCGTGCTCGCCGGGTGGTATAGTTTATTTGTTAAGTTATGGTAGATGCCTGTGGCTGCCCGTCAATAGAGGGCGCTAGGACGCAGCCCCACCTCTCTCACATGAAGAAGAAGAAGAAGATAGGAATCAACCAACAGACTTCAGCGACTAGACTTCAACCATGTCTGTGAATAAGGATGTTTCTGTCCATGTGACTGTGCGTAAAAACAGCCTGAGAGATCGGGATGCGGTGTTGTGACTCTAATGCTGTTAGTAATGTTTATGGAGATGTAAAGTGTATAAAAGTCTGACGTTGTCCAGTGAGCGGAGACAGTTCACCTGTAAACTATAGTAGTATTATATCTTTAATGTTATTATTTAATTTTCGTCAAAAATTCTCAGGTGTTCCTGCGTACCACTAGAGGGAGCCTAACAACACAGTCCTAACAACTGTGTTGTTCTCAAACAACACAGTTTGAGAACCACTGTACTAGGTAATACTTCTAGTAGTGACTGTACCTTTTCCTTTGTTATTTTGTACTTCTTTCTGAAAACATGACACTTTTCTAGGTCAAGTAAAAGAAGTCAGAGAAAGAAATTAACGTCTAATCTTCACAATTCAGATTCAACCTGAGACCAAGGTTAGAACAGAGGCATTTGAAAACGTAGATGGGGCAGAGGTAGATGAGAGTGATCCAGAAACCATCATGACAATTCAATTCAGTTTATTTATCTAGTGCCGCCGGATCATAACAAAAGTCATCTCAAGGCACTTTACAGTATAAGGTTGAAGACCTTACAGGATATAATTACATATAGAAATATACAGAAAACACAACAGTCTCACTTGAGCAAGCACAACAGTGGAGAGAAAGTGGACAGAAGAAACCTCCAGCAGAACCAGGCTCAGAGTGGGCGGTTATCAGTTGGGGTGAGTGGAAAGAAGAACAGAGCAAAGGAACAACAACAACAACAACAAGCAGCAGATGAGACACTGGGCAGTTAGGTAGGGACATCTGAACTGGCTCTCGACTGGATCATACAGCTCAGAGGCCAGGAATACCTGCAGAAAGGTACAGAGAGAAAGAGAGCTAGCCGGAGAGGACGTACCACAACTACCGGAGAGAGAAAACACAAAGTTAATGACATGACACAGGGCTGATGACATGGAGAGGAGAGGAGAGGAGCTTAGTGCATGACAGGCCCTACATTATAGAATTATTACTATCCACACTGAAATCTTGTATCCTGGGGATGATGTTTATGTCTAGGGCATTCTGTATGCTTTTAGCTATTGTTTTGTTTCAGTGGTGCAAAACGTTTTGCAACAGCTTTGAGATACATATGTGAGCAATTAAATGTGTGCAAACAATACACAGTTCTAATCACACATAGACCACAGATTACATATACACCATAAAAGAATGAAGCATTTGAAGTTGTACTTTCAGTGCTTTCTGATACAGGACATGTTGAAAAATATATATATTTCTACAAAGTCAGCTGTATTTTAATTACCTTAACTACTGTTTTGCATCTTCAGTGCAAACACAAATTTGCAGATGTGAAATATGTTGTCTAAATTACATTATCTTGACTAATGTGAGGAACCCTGACTGTTTAACTGATGTATACTCACATGAATTCTGCACATCTCCACACATAAACAATCTGGAGAACATTACAGAGGTCTCAGAAATACAGACCACTTTCTTGAGCAACAGGTCACTGTCCACAAGGGGGTGCTAAACTTCACCTATTTCACAATACTGTCAGCTGTGATTTGTTTTTTTAAGTTACAAGAACCTTTGGTTAAACTAGGGCTTATTGCTTCTGGCTCTTGTTCTGCTCACGCGTCATGTTTCAGACTTAGTTTGATCTTAAGTTTGCATTAATATTTTTGCTTCAAATGATGCACTTTAACCCCATGCCAATGCAAATCTGATCAGTAGAAATTATAGTTACATTACCGTCTTATATTACAATACAGTGTGAGACCTGACTTCTAACCTCTCTTTGGTTTTAGGCATGACTGACCTCCCTACTTTTGACACATTTTGTGACACAAGGAACAGAACAGCATTTGCAATACTACTAACACCCACTTGGTTGCAGCATAGACCAAAGAAAGAATTTAGACTAGAGTGGTTCAAATTTCACCTAGCAACAGGGCTGCTGCTTGTTCATTCACACACCTACATGGTTACACGTGATGCCCTTCCACTTTCACATGTACAAACAATCTATCAGAAGTGCATACACACACACTAGCTCCAATAAAATGACATATATAGGCTGATGGTTGCTTCATAGAACATTATTCACCTGCAAACACAAAAAGGAAGACAAACAGACAACAGTCATTTGAATATGTAAACAATAAAAAACATGGGAATTTAAACCTGTAAAAATGATTATAAACTGACATAGAAGCTAGGAGTATTAAGAAGAAGCTGTGTCCATGTGACACCTGGGCTACAGCCCCATGCTACTGTCAGCCCACATAAAGCCATTTTCACAGTGAATGAAAACGCTTTGATTTGGCTTTCAGGCCTCAGAGTCAATGTAACAGAATTACTCCCACCACTTTTACCCCTTCATCTCCCACTTTCCTCCATTCACCCTTGTCTACATCCTACTTCCCCCCTTCCCTTCCTCCTCCTTTCTCCAATTCTCCTTCCCTCTCCCCATTCCAAATAAACACACAGACCCTGTTTATTTGTCCCATTTGAGAAAACAGTCCAGAGATCCTGGCGCTGTGTAAAAGATAAAAAAAGCAATGCAAAATCAATTGGCTCTGCAAGTCTCAAGACTGCCGTGCAATAAATTGGCTCTGAATGACGCCACTATGTGGATCATGTTTTTTTAATAGTTAAAAATAAATAAATAAATAAAAAACTTTGTTGAATTTGGAGTGCACAATTGCTGTCTTCCTTTCTCTAAAATGATGTCAAGGGACTTTTGACTGAAAGCATGTGATTGGTTTTGTGGTATTATCTTTCCCAAGTGGCAAAACTTGGCTGTGGCTCATCTGTGGTTTATGATAATGCTTACAGGAATAAATAATAGAATTAAATTGACTCAAGTTTCCTGGATGAATCCAGCAAACATGTCTTCATACATCCGGCTCTTTAGAAAACTGAACTTCATCATGATAGTCAAATTTGTCAGGACCCTGAAAAGCCATACCTGCTGTAGGAAACAAACTAATTACTCCCAATCAATTAAAGAACCTAGTTTTCCAGTCTGGATGTGTGCTGGCGGGTGACAGACATATAAACCATAGAGGTTGACTTCCCCCGTACTTCCTAGGCTCTTTAAGTAACTCTTTGTTCTGAGTGCAATGTAGTGAGTACAAAGAAGTAGTACAAAGTACAAAGAAAAGACTTTCAGTGTTTCCACTAACCATTGTGTTTGTCAAAGTGTCATCACTTTGTGATAAACTTCATGAGAGAATTGTCAATCAGTTTAAAAATAATTTTCTATATGCAAATAATTTAGGCCTTTCACCACATACAGTACATAATACTGTAAAAAGATTCAGGAAATCTCAGTATACCAAAAGCAGAAACCACTGTTGAATGTACGTGACCCTTGAGCGCTCAGGTGGCATTGTATGAGAAATCATCATGCTAACATGGTGAACATAGCCACATGGGGGCCACAACGGCGACCACAGAGTGTTGAGCGGCTGACGTCTTGTGTCCAGCATGAATGGGCAAATATTCCACTTGCAAAACTGTAACAAATTGTATCCTCAGTTCCCAAATGACTAAAAAATGTAATTAAAAGGGAAGGTGTTGTAACACAGCGGTAAACTTGTCTTTTTGAGTGTGTTGCAGGTGTCAAAGTCAAAACAGCAAAAATACAATTAAGTTCGTTTATTTGTACTTCTGTCAGTTCAAGTGAATTAACATATCACACATTTTAGTTTCCTTTCTGGAAATGGGGTTTGTACAGCACGCCACAGCACGAGGACAGGAAAAAGCTGACATACTCTGTTTGGACCAAAATGAAAGTTTATATTCTTGTTTACTTTTGATACTACTTTGGGATTGTGTAAATCCCCTTTTTTACATAGTTTGCTATTCAGAATCAGATTTATTGGCCATGTATGCACAAGTGCTTACAAGGAATTTGACTTCAGCTGATGGTGTCTAGTGACTCACAGAATAGGTAAGAAAGAAAAGAAAAACAGAAAACTACAATGTAATACTACAACATACAAAATACAAACAATGTGGGTGGATGGGGTAATATAATATAAATTCTGTAGGCCTATACAACATATAAGATCAACTCTATTATATGGATATAATATACAATGCAACTGTTTGTGTCAACAACAAAATCTGCCTTGAGGATTCATCTTCATCTTCGTCTAAATTTGTGTGCTGTATAATTACATGACTCTGACTAGGTTGCTTAGATTCTGTGTGTTAAAGACTTGACCTTCAGTGTAGTGTATTGGGATTTGGGAGGCAGCAGATCTGGTCTGCTAGCGTTCGAAGGAGCAGTGAACTTGCTTTGTCGGTTGGAATTTGCAGCACCATGGAACGACTTAATAACAATGCGTGAAGCAATGAAAATTACACAGCTCCTACGAGAAAGGAAAAATTAATTGCTCTCAGGTTGCACTGTAGAGAAGTTTGTTCAATCAAGCACATGTGTGCACTCACACACACATCCTCAAGGGCAGACAGGAAATCCCTTTTACACCCTCCACTGATACACATGCACACACATGCATGTAGAATCTTGGCTGCAAGGAGAATCGGGCCTTAGGATAAAGTTGATGTGCAACCACGTGTTGCAGCTCTCCTGTGTGGTGCAGTGGAGAGGAGAATAAGGCCTGGGCCACATTCCAGCCCTGCCTCACTGGACGAGAGACAGTATTCAGCATTCCTCTGCTTGCCTATCAGGCCAGGTGCATTCCAGCACACACACACACACACACACACACACACACACACACACGCACACACAATTGGACAACATAGTTCAGAAATGCTCCGAAATGCTTTATGCTCAATCACAAATTCAGCATGTGTAGGCATGTACACGTGTGCAATAAACAAGTGATTATAGCTATGTAGGCCTATAGACATACATTTTTCAAAAAAATCTGAATGATATCCAAATATGAAAAATACACATTACCTCATTAACTTTCTGCTAAACACTCCCACCCACATGCACATGAAGTACATGCTGTACCTGTTCTCTGCGCACATATGATACCAAACATATCTAGGTTCAAACAAAGACAAACTAGCATTGTCTGTGCAGAGCTCCTGTTGTACGCTGCATTATGTGAAAATATGTTCTCTGCCTCTTTAATTCTTGTGTGATTTTAATATTTTAATACATGGATTTCTCTGTTTGGAGGAAGCTGAGCTATTTAAAGAGCAGGGGTTGAATACACTGTGAATGTACAGCCAGCCTCTTTTTGAAGTTCATACGGTGCTGCGATGCACTGTGAGTCACACATGACAGAGTAGACGGGGGTGGAGTATGTGTGCGTGTGTGTGTGTATGTGGTGTGTGTCCCCATCCGGGTCTTTCCTTTCATTTATCAGGAGATCCGCTTATGTTCTTTTCTCTCAAGAAAATTGTAATAAATCTGAAAATGCCAGGTAGTCTTTACATAAACAAATATAGCATAGATAGGAGGAATGTGACAATGATCACTTCTTCCTAAGGCCGATGTGGGAATGTTCAGCACATAAAAAGGGCTAGATGGATTGGAACCTTGTGTTGCTGCTCACCTTATGCAAAGTCATTTTTTCATTCATTTGCAGGCTTGGTCAAGGAACAACAATGCCAGAACAAAAAGCTTCATTCAGTGTTAACGTGCTGCTTCCCCTCTACACTGTTCTACCATCAGACAGAGAAAAAGGTTGTTGGTTTCATGCTATTTGACAAGCACGGGACTTCCATGCTTGACAAGCCTTGAATCAGACCATTACTCTTTGGCATTCCTCCCTCGCTGTTATGCTTACTTCCCCTATTCTTCCATTCCCCATTGCTATCCTCATTCTTTTTTCTCCTTCCTTCTCTCTCATCCTTCATCTCCCTCCCTTTTTTCTCCTTTACATCCCTGTTCGTGTCCGCTGGTTGTGCAAGCCAATTCCCGCCCTTCTCCCACTCACCCCTCCTTAGCCCACTTCTCATCCATTTCCATGTGGCGACTTTTCATCAGTGAAGTGCCTTCCTGGCCCGACAACCCCCACCCCACCTTCTCCCTCTGCCACTCACTGAATGGATGCATCATTAAAGCGAGGGGGAGAGAGAGGGCTGAAACCATCCTTCCTTCTTCCTGCTAGCGCCACCCCTTTGGCTGTCGCAGAAGTGGTATGTTCCACAGCAAGAACTGCAGAAGTTGAGAGAGCACATTGTTTGTAATCTAACATTGCAGGGGTCACTTCCTGACTCGTGTGTCCGCTCCCTGAGCTGCGCGCTGATCCCTTCTTTTGCCCCTCCTCACTGTGTGTCCATCCATGGGCCAAGTAGCCTAGGGCTTTTGGACAAACCCTGTTCTTCCCCTTTTGTGTAGGAAAGCTTCAACATCTGAAAACAATCAAATAATCTGGGCACAATGCATCTCTTCATGGAGGGGTGCTGGTGGTTCCCAGATGAGCGGGAGGATTAAGTGGAGGCCAGAAGGGAAAGAAAGAGAGGGATGAGGATGGGGGCTACACAGCTGAGGGGTGGGGTGGGGGTGCAACTTATTGTTACTTGATTTTCATAGCAAACTGTGTGTATGTGTGTGCAGGTTGTATTGTGTAAAGGGGTGTTTTGGGAACAGAGAAGATATTTGAACACTTTCCCAAAGAGTAATAAGAGAAGTTATGTCTGACTCAGAGTTTTTCAGTCATTGAGTCCATCTCGTTTGATGTGGAATGGAAAGATTACAGTGAAAACTAAACAGTGAAAATGAATTTTTCAGCTTTTTCCATAAAAAACATTAAAGCCTCTGTCTGATCTCGGAATATTTAATATGTATTATTTATACAGGAAATTATGTTATTTGTGTTTATGCTGAGAATTATATGAGAAGACAATCAATACTAATACCCTATATTAAATATCAAGCCACCACATGCAGTCTGTTAGACTAGAAACATATAAGCTCCCAAGGCTTTGTCCAAAGATAACAGAACTCTACCTAGCAAGTTCAGATAATAAATATATAATTAGCAACTTTTCAAAATCAATCACCATTGACACTGTGTCAAAACCATACATTCATGGTCAAATATATGTAGCAAGGCGCCCTTCTGTGTCAGTATGTGATGCACAGGATTTGACATGCTCTGATTGGTTAGAAGGGGGTGCCTTTCTCAAAAACCTTTAGGAGGGAAAATCTCCAATCTGCTGGTGACTTTGTATTGACTATATGTACACCAGTCAACCACAACATTAAAACCACTAACAGGTGAAGTCAAAAACATTGATCTTTTTGTTACAATGGTGCCCTTCAAGGGGTGGGATATATCAGTGGGATATAATCAGTTCAGAAGCAGGAAAAATGGGCAACCATAAGGATCTGAGCAACTCTGACAAGGACTAGATTGTGATGGCTAGATGACTGGGTCAGAGCATCTCTGAACCAAATCTTGTCAGGTGTTCCCAGCAGAGGTCAGTACCTATTATCTAGTGGTCCAAGAAAGGACAACCTGTGAACCGGCAACAGTGTCATGGGTGCCCAAAGCTCATAGATGCATGTTGGAAATAAAGGGTAGCTTCGCTGGTCCAGTCCCACAGAAGAGCTACTGTAGCACAAATCGCTGAAAAAATCTAATGCTTGTCATGATTGACAGGTGTCAGAACACAGAGTACATCACAGCTTGCTGAGTAAAGGACTGCAGACTGGTCAGAGTGACCATGTTGACTCCTGTCCACCGTCTACTGCGCCTTCAGTGGGCACATGAACAATGAAAGAAGGTGGCCTGGTCTGAAGAACCACATTTTCTTTTGCATCATGTGGATGGCTTAATGTGTGTGCATCAGTTACATGGGGAAGATTGCACCAGGATGCACAACGGGAAGAAAGCAATCCAACAAAAGCAGTGTAATGCTACGGACAATGATCCGCTGGAAAAGCTGCAGCCTGGCATTTATGTGAATGCTACTTTGACACATACCACCTACCTAAACACTGTTGCACACCAAATACATCCCTTATTGGCAAAGGTATTCCCTGATGACAGTGGCATCTTTCAGCAGGATATTGCGCTCTGCCACAGTGCAAAAATTGTTGAGTAATGATTGACAAAGAGTTCAAGGCATTGCACATCTGTGGGATGTGCTGGAAAAACAAGTCCATGGAGGCCCCTCTCACAACTTAAAGGACTTTCAGACGTGCTGTGGAGTCCATGCCTTGATGGGTCAAAGCTGTTTTGATGGTACAAGGTAGAGATTTTTGGTAATGTTGTGGCTAATCAGTGTATTCAAGAAAGTGGTATCAATCTTCATTTAACTGTTAGCAAAGGCAAATATACATTTACACAGAAACCTCTTCTTGTCCTGCGTCCCTCATGCTGTTCCTTCTCATCCCCATGAGAATGGTAAATAGTCATCTGTAACTTCCCCTCCAACATATTCATTAATCCCTTCTATCCTGTGGAGCTGGATGATGATTACAGGGAAGCCAACTGAAGCCGCCCAAATAAACACCCCTCAGGCAGCAACAAAAGCCTGTCCACCTCACCCTAAACACAGCTTCCCCAGCTAGATCAGGTTTCAATCGAACACATGCACAGCACACAAACAATAGGAAGTAACAGAGTCTTGAGCACTGAAAAAGCTAACTGTGGCTGAAACCAGTTTAGTTTCCTATTTTTCTAGTTGAGATGTTAGAGACTGGTACAAATTTACTGTAAAGCAAGCCTTGAACATTAACTATAATCAAGCCCAGTTTTAAACCTAGCAGCAAAGCTAAGATGAAGTGAAAGGCTGACTTAGCCTTAAAACATGTAATAGATATAAAAATCTGTTCAACGTTAAGCATTAAAGTACATTACTACACATTTAGTTACCACTAATTCTGAGCCTAGTACATAAGTTAGCTGGTGTGTTTTTTGGGTGCTGACAGTTCACATTCTGGCAATTTACAGAACTTAGACAATTCCAGAAATGTGTGTCTCTCAAGGGTTTTTATAGCCACAATGACCTTCGATCTGAACCAACATCCTTGTGCATAGTCACAAGACTGGCACGACACACTTTACTCATCTAGTTATGCACGTCCATCTCTCTTACACACATTCTTGTAATATAATCTTGACAAAGAAAATACCTTCATGCTGCTTAAATGAGGAATTCTCACCCAGTACTCCAAGGGAAACTAAGCAACACAATAAATGTTTGCATGTTCAGTCCAACAGTGGTCATATACATAGAGAGAGAGTTCACAGCACATAGTGAAACATGCCTTAAGGCCCTCACACTTCCTTCCCTTCTAGCCACTACACCTTTTCCACACACCACCCTGCAATTAGCGTGCCTAAAAGTTGCAGGTTTCCGAGGCCAGGCCCACACTAATCATAGGTATGCATTGTTGTGTTCAGCTGCCAGCACCTCTTGTTTAGGCCACACCTCTTTAAATCCAGATTGCCAAGAGTCCATTGTCTGATGGGTCTCAAAACAAAACTGGAGAGGATCCTCTCTGGACACAAAAGTTCCAGAGAGGATCCTTTGTTCACAAAACAACAGAAACCGGACGAAACTAAAATTGGTTAAAAGTGACTAATTGAGAAAAGGGAAGGAGGTAAAACAAACAGATCCTGTCATTACTCATCTCCGGTCTTTCTCACTGGATGCCCTGAGGACTCTGCAGACTTTATGGCGGCAACTACACAGACACTGCATTTCCTTTCCATAGTCACTGTACAAAGAGAGGCCTTCACTTCTCCTCTCTTGTGGCCAGAGCGCTGTGCTGCTGGGAGCTAGTGATCACATCACCTGTGTGTCTGAGGTCATCATCTGATTTGAGTCATCATAGTCCAATATTAGGAATCATTCTCTGAAGTAATCATGAATAAAAGTGACCATAGAGAAACAATTTGGTTTATCTCAATCAAATGTTGAAATAGCTAAATAGGTTTTTGGTTATCACGCTGAAATATGTCAAACCTCATTCTGTCATGTACTCGTGTTTTGTCTGAGAATATGCAATTTTCAAATTAATGATCACATTCTGTTTAGTATGTGCAAACAACCACTCAAAATAAGCATCACAGTTCACTCCAAACCAATACACCTACACAGGTAGGCTAACTATGTAGATCATGACAGCATTTCAAGGTCACAAGTAAGCTTCGATTTCTGCATTTAATGTCTTAGATCACAGTTCAAAATACGTTTGTAAAATGAATGTCAGAGTCAAAGTAGTCACTAGAAAAAGAACAAACATGACCAATTACAATTCACATCAGACTATGATGTGTAAATCATTTCAGCCATCTTCCTAAAAGTCATATAAGGTTTGGTTTGAGTTGAGCTACAGACATCCTTGTTTTCCATCTTAAAGAGAATCGAGACTGCCTGATTGCACTTAGAGAGAAACGTGAAGGGATGCCTCTGCTAGCTAAACATCCTGTTGCCTTGTTTAAGTACACTACAGTGTCTTCTGTGCAGTGTGTGAATAACACAGGAAATGCACTAGGGCCATCCACGCTTGTGAGATGAGAAAGAAGACTGACTTCGTGAACTCTGGATACAGGATACAAGCATGCTAGTGGGAAAATTCATGGTCATTGCTTTTTCTGCCCTATTTGAAACAAGGGACGCTTTATTTGGACAATTGTAACCCAATTTAAAAAGGAAGAGGCAAAGACAAGTGGTCACTTTTAGTAAAGTGCAGACTTAGACGGTCCTCTGTAACTATATTACTCTGTGTGAGGCTTTTTAAAAATGCAAATTGTTCGTGTAAATAAACACACACAGCATCCATATCAGGTTGACATCTGTGTTTTTGGTGAGAAAACAATCCCACGAGACAATTCACCTTTGCTCTCGGACAGCCAGCAGGATAGCAGTACATACCCCGGACTGAAAATCTAATCAAATACCAAAGGAAGTCTACAATATGTGTCAAAGCTGCACGTGTGAGGGCCCTGCATGCCTGGACTATCTATATACAGTAACACAGAGGGATGTTTTATATGGCTATGGCACAAGCTATATGAAAAGCAGAGAAATACAAAGAAACTTCTCACACAACATGCTGTCACTATGACAACCAGGCAGAACCATTTAGCCTGATCTCTTGCCATTCCACACAGCACAGAAATCCAATAGCATTTAAGTCTTACACAACCAGGCCACTGATTCACTCTGCAAGGCTTTTAACATGTTTGTACATAAGATTCATAGGTGAATGCATGTTTTTTTCTTCTGGTAACTTCTTAGGCTGTTTTGTTCTGCCCAGAAAGAGTTTGGGGTACAAGGTGGGGCAGCTTTAATTATGTGAATGGAGCTGTGTACTTTAGTCCCCTCCTGAATCACATTTGATAGTGTTAGCCCCAAATTCCTGTTTATAGCTTAGTGAGGATAGAGGTCATTGCATTACTAAATCAAATACCACACTATTATTTCAGACCAGCCCCTAGAATGTATTGTATGTTTTATAAAATATCATCATTTTGCAAATTACCTACCTAATTACTTACACTTTCACTTTACTTTTTGTCTCAACTTAATAATAAAGAAAAACTCAGACAGAAATACCACCTTGGCTTTAGCCACATAAATCGTGAAGGGGGTCTGATGTAATTCCACGTGCTGCAGCAGTCATGGCTCTGTGCATTTTAAAGCATTTCCCCACTAATTTACATCAAGATAAAAAAAAAAAGGTTGATCACGGTAGAACTGCTTAATGAAACAACACATCAGAAATTGTTAATGGCCGAGTCTGAGTGTGTCAGCCCAAGTCCTTCCTCCAGATTATTTTCTACTTTGCGTGCTATCACACAGACGCTTCCCTCTTGTATCAATGCGTGATTGAAGGGAAACTTCTTTTGGGAAGTGCGGGGACTACTTTACGTCAACTTTGGAAAGAAACACTCTGAATTTCCGGAATACGGTTACAGACGGCCGCACTTTAGTACAGTATACGCTTATCTTTACCGAGATACAGTAAACTGCGTGCTAGTCGAACATATTTTATTGCAAGAGTGTTATGTTTTTACTACGTCGCGGAAGGATCTTTCTCAAGCGAGGGTCGACACATCCGCCCAGTTTTCCGATGTTTCATTCCCCCAGAGTTGAAAATGGAGTTCGATTAAAGCAGATGTCCACAACTTCTCAAGGGAATTTCAACTGTAGGTGTTTTTAGTTCACGCGTCGGTATTAGTATCGAAACCAGCACAACCATTTTTTTCCGCTTTGGATGCCTTTACTGCAAATTACTCGGACACGTTGACGGAGCAACGCTGAACAGCGCTTTTTCAAGTGTTGTCCTGGACCTGAAGTTGGCGAATGGATGCTCGACAGCCAGCCATAAATAACCTGCCAAACGTTACAGTCTATAACATATTCTACATTTTTTGAGGATCTATATACATTTTTGCAACCCGGAATTCTGTGTTTGTTGATGAGGATAATGCCGATGGCCCATTTGTTGTGGTCGGATTTTACTTCCAGGGAGGATAAAATGAATCAACGGTTGTCATTCCTCCTCGCGATTTAACGTTAGTTCCAGACAGCAAAGCTAACGTTAAGCTAGCTTCACTTGCTTTTCACAGGGACGCACAGCCAGGCATGCCCTATTGTACATCGTTTACTTATTATCCGAAATAGGGGGTCGTTTCTATATGTGAAGGAAAATGGTGATATTTGTGGTATTTTATCCCGCCGTCACTGCGTCGTCGATGCTATTGCTAGGATTTGGATCCCCGTGAGGAAAAAAATGAGTGAAGATTCAACAAATCCAAACAACGAGTAAGTACTGCTTTTACATTTCTCCGTTTACCTACACATACAACATACAGTTGCAATAATAAGTGGCCACGTATCTTTTGATATGAACGCACGCTTTAGTCGATGTACGATGCACAGCCACAGTTCCCAATGACATTTCCAATACGGCAACGCTGGTATTTAATCACCTTACTCTACTAATATCAATAATAACAAACACAGACATATAATCTCTTCGTTTGGATAAATTTGGACATCAGTAGAAAGGTAGGTGGATGGATGATTGACATATGGATTACATGAAATTAAGAACACTGTCTGACAAGTAATGACACAGGCCTAGAGTAAAAAACACCCCATTCTGAATAATTTTGCTCTTACAATTTAGTTAACATGTGAGGGATGAGATATTACGTACCTTAATGGTTGTATGTGTGTTATTCAATGAACTGGAACATTATATGCTCATGATTTTTATTATTGCTTTAAAGTTTGACAATTATTTGTTATAGGTTATGAGGAATCACTGGTTGTAGACACACATACAGCAATAATCCAGCCTGGACATAATTTTATATACATGTCTGTTTGGTACATCGTGATCAGATCAGCCTTATATTGACAACCTAGATCTGTGTGTAACTGTCGTCCGCCATGATTTCGGAACATAATCGTGGATTAAAATCGAGAAGATGTATTTCAATCCAGCCTTTCTTTAATGAAAACCAGACGAGCTGATTGCTGCAACGTCCGCGTTGAAAAGCTGAAGATGCCATTTTTTTTCTCAATCACACTCATTTACATATCACAATCCCCATTCATAAAAACGCTTAAAAAAGGCGTCACATTCACGTTGGTGCCCCCACAATACACGGACATCTGTTGTAATTTGTACGTGAAGTGTTTTTGTCCACATTTTGCCCGTTTCGAGTCGCGTTTTAGTGGTATTTTAATGGGCTGATCCCTTGTGTGCGCTTGTTGACAGTCAGTGAGAAATATCTGCTTCGGGAGGTGCTGCGGTCACATGATCCCCTTCATTCATAAAGTACCTGCCTGCCCATTCACAGCACTGTACACTGTTTCGCATTGCACCGACGATCACACAATGATCACATTTCCTGCATTTACTGTACAGCGAATTACAGATAAACACCAGCGATCGTCTCTGGCGGTTTATTTTACATAAGCGCCGCACATGTTTTATTTAACCGATGTTTTATCATAATCTCCGATGATTTTCTTCAATGTGTTTCTCCAGAGGAAGTCATATGCCTCTTTTAGCTATTTACAGTGTCGTGGTTTAATCTGCGAAACACACCCATGTTTTTCCTCATTCCTTCTATCTGACTTTTATGAGGTTGATTGATTTAATACATGTAGGCTTTGTCCTTGAGCTACACTTCAGCTTTTTATGTAAGATATGTCATAGAGTTCTTCTTCCTCATATCAAGCCATGCCACATTGATTCCAGTTTAACCATTCATTGCCAGTAAATGAGATATTGTTTAGGGGAAATTCATTTGTGGAGGTTGTGGCAGTTGCTCATGTTTTAGTTTAAATTGTGTAATATCCCAGCATGTTTGAAGATAATAGGGAGAGTGAAACCTCTGATCAGTCAGTCATCTGAATGCATTTTCTCATTGTCTTAACCTCCAGTGAGAGACGTGAAATGAAATTAAACTGTTCCTAAATTTGAATGTGACTCGTTGCAGTAACCTCAGGGACTCCTGGAGGCACCCAGGCCCCACCTTGGGAGCTAGTGCCATAGGCTGCTGTTCATTATTGGTGTGCAAGCTTCAGTGTATGCTGGGTTTGTTCCACACTGCATGATGGCAGCAGCTAAGATGGCGAAGTGATCCAAACATTGTTGCTATGATTCCACCACCTTTCTGGCTGTTGTATGATTCATAGCAGTGGAGTGGGAATACAGAACATTGCCTGAGCCATTTTTTTCTCACCATCTCCTTAATATACTCATTTTATTGACACATCCATTCACAACGATCTGATATTTCGTGTATTTTTCTTTTTTTTTTTTTTTTTTTTTTTCAGTTGATAAGATGAATCTTTTTTGATGAGTCACTCTCTGTCTTTTCCTGATGCAAACCCTGGATATGTTTTAATTTTATGCGTTTGTGCATGTATGTAATTAAGATAAAAATGTGTTTGTTTTTGTATAGCCTGCACTGTAAACATTTAATTTTGAAAATCTCCAGAAAATGTGTCAAATGGTAGTTCTAAAGTGGTTATGTCTGAACGATAGGTGGTAAGCCAAGCTGGTGTACACGCAGCACACACTATGCTGAGAACATGTCACTTGGCCTTGGTGCAACTATGTTTACAAGGCAGACTGACAAAAAGGCACATAAAGCCTTATGAGACTTTGGTTTGGATCTGGGATGTGTGTTGTCGTGGTGTGATGTGATGTGATGTGATGTAAGGCTAATGGGAATTTTGCAGACCAGATTGGGACCAAGTGGGAGACTGAAAATATATTAACATAGATACTCTCATAATGTAACTAAAGTATTTCTTTACTAAGGTGGTAGTTTGTTGAGGTGCACTGTGCCTGTATTGTAGACACTAACTATATAGCCTTTGTATAACCTGTATATACTGTTTTGCCTTATGTGGCAGCCCAAAATTCACATTTCTGATGTCTTTTCACAAATAATTAAATATGCTGCAATTAAATAGAGGTTTCTCTTTATTCTCCCTCAATTTGTAAAAGTTAAACAGATAATAATGTGTACTTCAGTCTATGTTTGACCTAGAGACTGATGTTGCTAAAATTGTTCAGGTCCTCATTCATCTTTGTCAAAGAGGGTAAGTTGCCTTTATCCTCTGTTGAACATGCATAGGCTATGGCCTCATTGTTTTAGATTCCTGCAGTTCTGTGGTATTGTCTGTTGCCAGTCAGGTGATCCCCAGTGATTCCGTCTCTGTCTCTCTCTCTGTTCTCTTGCTATCTGTGTGATTGATTTGACAGTTCAGTGTTTTATCTGCCAATGTGGGTGTCGTGATCTTATCACCTGAGGGCTGTTTTGCACTCCCATTCCTGTTGCAGCGCTTTCCAAACACATTCCTCCCTAACAACCCCAATCATGTCCTGAAACGACAAAAGGAGACAGCTACTGCAGCTGTGAGGCTAGTGCTTTATGGCCTGGGTAATTGCCTATATCCTGTGGCTCTTATGTTAAGCTAAATAACTTCTTGGACCTTTTTATAGATAGTATTATTTGGTGTTATTGCTGGTTGTTGGATATGACTTCCTTGAACACTTTAGGTTTACTAGATGGCAAAATCTAAACTTTGACAAAGTCTGCTGAGCTGAACACATATTTGGTTTTGCTTCTGTATTCTTTTGGGGAAGTGTTGCTTGTGGCTTAAGTGGTTCACAGAGGCCAATGAAATGTGTTATTTGACAGATATACTTCGAACTTTTAACAACATTTTAGTTTACTGGTTGCTAAGCATATTGTCACATGTTATTAGATTTACGCGTACATAGAAATTAAAGTGTGTTCACATGAAATCCTTTCAAGTTTCTCTCTGTTTTGCATTTGTATTGTAGGTGTAGACCTATAATACTATTACTAATAATAATAGTTCAAAATAAAGTATTTACACCCCGGTGTCTGCTTGTTCTACTAGAAGCTCTCTTATTGTTTGTCTGATTAATGGCCTGCAATCCTTCGTATTACCTATGAGGTTGGGCTGACTGTAACAGAGACAAGCCAACAATCTGAACAGGCCTGGTATAGTGGTGAACTGTTCCATTCCCATGGTCAGATTTGGGCCTGGATTCTGTGTATTTTAAACCTGAGCCACTTCCCTCTTATAATTTTCATTTCCTCTTCAAATATTTTAGGCACACGCATAAACTGGCGTAAATGTCTGCAGTGTATTTAGAGCATATTTCATACCAAGTTTCTTGTTTTTAAGACAAAGACCTGGTGTGGATCCATATATGTAGACCGTTAAGCCTACACAAAAGAAAAGCTTTTTTTGTGATTTTGTGTTTGCGTGCGTGTCTCCATCACAGCATCCAGATAGTAGGGCTTGTCTTTATTCTTTGTGAAGGAGGGCCTCTGATGTTCACAGACCATATCTCAGTGCCTCCAAGAAGTGCTTTTAGCACTAAGCGTCTGAATTGTGGATATTGTTTTCAGTTGTGCTGCATGTGGGAGCATGAAGACTGGGCCTTGTTGTGAGCTCTTTGCTGCAGCTGGGCAGACATGGTTCTTTCCTGCAAGGCCACAGACATAAAAGGGCACAGATGTAAACCCTAAACCTTGTGTCTTTGAGTTTTTAAATGCTTTGAAAACAGGATGGGGTATCTGTGTGTGCGAACATACTTGTGTGTTTATTTCTCTCGGAACACGGTCCACTGTCCTTTCTGGTGGCCATATTTAAATCTATTTTTTTATTGGTTTATTTTATTTTCTCTGATTACTCGAGGCAGAGGTCCTTGAATGGTACTTGAATGTGAATCTAATTGATCCATTAGGTTGGATTCTAACCTACCCATGATGATGATGACAGTGATGATAATGATGAAAATGTTTTGTTACTTCCAACGCCAGGGCATGCTGTGATGGTTTACAACTTGTCATAGCAGTTTCTCTTAACATCCGTGAGCCCTCATCATGGTTTGGTGGTTTATCCTCCCCAAATTGTTCCAGAGATCTATTGATGGTATCTCCCACAGCTAGACGGCAGCCTTGTCCCCTTAGCTTCCTGTTTCCCCTTCAGTTTCAGAGTAATTATGATGAGTAGACTCTTGGGTCCCTGGGGACTACTTTTACATCAAAGCAGACCAGAGATACCACAGCATTCGAAATTTGTGGTTCCTTTTTTTTGTAATTGCAAGCGCCAGGTTTTAATTTTCCAAATGCTTGTGGTTCAAATTAAGATTATCTCAATATGTGACTTTGATTGATGTTTGGGAATAGTTTTTTTGGCATTTGATACACATATGGGATTCTTTTGATTTATAGTTCCACAGTGCAGCAGCACTAGACAACTAGAACATTGTTGTTGGGTTTGCAGGCCCAATCCAGTAATGTTGGTTAGAAGTCAGTTTTAGAAATGCTGTCTTTGTGAGCAGTTTTGACAGTTTTTACTGTTTACTGTTTTTACTGATTTAAGTCTATTTGTGAATTGGGCTACAGGCTAATTTGACCCACTGACTGCTGGCTGTGATGGATGCTACTACAAGTGATTATGATTTCATTTCTTGTCATTTTATTTGGTATTTCTATGAAAGGATGATTTGCTGCATGGTGCAGCAGCAGAGTAGGCTTATTCTTTTTTTTTTTCCTGAGCCAGTTGGTAGCTAAGCTGAATGTTCTCGTGAGGGAGATGACTCACCAGCAGCCTGAGGTGCTGAGAAGAGATGGGGCAAATTTCTCTTTTACTTCTCTTTCTATAGCCTGTGTATTAGTTTTCACTGCAGCTAACGTAGCATGCTTGTGATGCTGACTTAGGTGTCTTTAGTCATTGCCCCATTATTTGTTCTGTATTTGTAATGTTTAAAAGACAGCCCTTTCAACAGTGTCTTGTTCTGGCCTTATGTCATAATTTGCATTGCATCAATGTTAGGTCATGTTGGTGTTTGTTCTGGTTATGCTTGTGCCCTTGAGTTTTCTGTTGGTTATTTAGGGGAGTTGAACCGTGGCTAATTGGCTAGCTAGTTTGCAACATTCAGATTAGATGCACTGCTGGAATCAACGGTCGAGTCCAGATTGCATGTTATTTATTTTTTCAGTGAGGCGCGATCACAGTGAAGGAAACTCCACCAATTTACCCTCTTATTACTTTAGCTCTTGGTTCCCACTTGTCAGCCTAAATTTTGTTTGGGGGGGGGGTGGAATTTTGGTGGATTACATTTTTACAAATTTCTTTCAGAGCCTTGATTTATAGATCTTTGGGCAAGTTTATCTGCATCCTGACTTCTTGTACTTTAGGTCAAGCTAAAGCTCTTACGAAAATATAAAAGTATTGTTTTATCTGTAATAACAAGTTCTGAAGATGGCCACATGAAATTTAGGATTCAAAGAGAATGAGTCACACACAGTTCACCCACCCCTTTTCTTTTACTTCGACAATAATCTATAGAATTGGATTGGGATAAGAAGCTTCTTTTTATTACCCAACGATATTTCATTGATTTTTTTCCCTGCCCCTCAAGAGTTCTATGAGCCAAAGTGGTCTAGTGGAGCTTGACCGAGCTTGACAGCCTTCCTCCGGTTTTGATACAGGGAAGAGATGGGGAGGAAAAGGGGCGATGGAAAAAAAAAAAGAGGTTGGGGGGACTTTTCTCCCCTTTTCTGATGCTAATGAAAGGAGGAATGGTTTTCCAGCTTTTAGCTTGCAGAGTGTGTCTCCCCTGCAGCATGCTCCGCTGCCTGGACATTGTGGGAGGACAAAACTCCAGGCCCGGGATCCAATAACGTGAAATTTCAGCAGAGAAGCGGCCATTGTGTAGAGAGAGGCAGCCAGGGAGGGGTTGGGTAGCAGTGGGAGATGGAGCGGAGGAAAAGGAGGGTGACTTGGCGAGCACCCAGGGCTCAGGCCACATCTTTTCTCTCTCTCCTCTCCTCCTGAACTCTTCGTCTTCCTTCTCCTTCCCTTCTTCTCCTCCTCCTGTCTTTCTTTCAATGCCCCTTCCCTCCCCTTCATCCCCCTTTTGGGATGGAAAGCCCAAGGCTGAGACAGGGGCAAAGCATGATGGCATGCTGGAGCAACAGACAAACAGCCACTTTGTCCACTTAGGAAATGGTTGTCCCAGGATCCCCCTTCTCCACCGCACACTGAAGGAGCAGGCTTTGAGGCCCATGCCTGACCATGCTCCTTCATTAGGCCTTCTCTTCTATCCTTACAGTTTATTTGCAATGGAAACTAAGTTTGAATTCACGTCATGATTCAAGTCACTTAGTTCTCTTATTGCATAAGTCACATTCTATAGATGCCATAAAAGCCTATGCACATCCTTTTTCTGAATATAAAAGATCATATTCAGATGTGGATGGGAGTTGTTGACTGTCACCTTGGTCTCCACCCTGTTCCCATGCACAGCTGCCACTTCCCCCCACGGTCCTCCGTTACATTTTCAAGCCCCCCTCTGTTTTTCTCTCAGGCTTTTGGTCGGAAATGAAATCAGTCATCCAGCAGAATAACTTGGAATAATTTGGAATTGAGGACTCCTTTCTCTCTCTACCCCCCACCTCCCCTGCTCACAGGCCCAGGACAGCTGATCTGCTTCCGCTCTCAATTGTGTGTCCAGTCGACTGTGTGCTCCCAGCAAGGGGCGTGGAGGCCAGCTTTTGTCTTCACCATCCAAGTCTGAACTGTGTGTGTGTGTTGGTTGTAGAAAGTTTGCACTCACATATCTTTTTTTTGACCACTTGCTGTTTTTATCATGAGAAAGGAAAGGTTTTTGAGATTGAAGAAGAGCAGCAGATGGAACTCTTTATTCGTAATTTGTATAGATTTTATTAAATCTTCTTCTGGTATACTTGTTTGGTGTTCTTGGTCTGCAGGTTTTAGAAGTGCACTTTACAGATTTTATTTATTTACCATTTCAATACAGTAATTATCAGTTTAACTGCAAGTGTGACTCTTATTTGTAAAATGGCACACATTAGGCACACACACACACACAGTCCACCTAACTTCCTCTCTGCCCTCCCCACCTACTCCACCCACCCCCACCCTGTGAGTGTCGTGGTTGCTGGCATGTGTGTGATGGTAGGTCTGAAGGGTCAGGTCCTGGTCATTGTGCCCTGGTCATGGCTGAGCGACACCACCGCCTGCCTTCTGTTCACCCCAGAGACCTCTGCCTGACTGACAGCCCCTCCTGCACCCATCACCCGCATCCTTTATAGGGGGCCATAGAGGGGTGTAACAGCAGCAGTATTTCCTTCTTTTACTGCCCGTTACGCTGCTCAAAAATGCATTTTTTGCAGTTATAGTGATTCTCATGTAAGGTTAAGCACCACTTCAGTGTCACTGTTGGAGGGTAACCAGAAAGGGTGTTGCTATGAGATTGCAAAGCGGAAGTTAGTCGTGGTTGTATATTTCTGTCAGTTTCCCACGACCAGTTGCTGTTGTCTAAGCTCAGGGACATGAGAGAAAAAACAGGCAATTGCATTATCAATACATTTAGTTTTGAAGAGAGTCATAGTATTGGTAGTTCAATAAAGTCTGTCTGTTCCTGTCTAGCCCTAAAAAATGATTAATTATTCATGTTTATTTGGTTAGCAGAATAGTTGCTCGTCAAATTTAAATAATGTATAATTAATAATTTGTAATTAAAACATGGCATATAGCTAGCTGCTTGCTGTTAAATACACAAATGTACCTTTCTCTCAGAAGCATTCCTTTTCACGTTGTTTAGATTTAATGCAGCCAAACTCAGTAACATGATGTAAAACATGATGTAAAACTATTAATTAAATTACAAAACAATAGTTGGTTGGAGATAATTCCTCATCTCTGGCTACCTTTCAAGGGACACCTGTACCTGTAGTATAACCATGTCTGTACTAGCAATCCATCTACACTTAGCAGCTAGCTAAAATTAATTATCTCAGTTCCATTTACAATATTTATTTGGTTTATTTTGATTGTTTTCTGTTAGCCTGACCCAGGTATGTAGGTCTAGGAGTGTAAAATTTAATTGGTAGGAATTCAAAGTTGCATCATATTCATTTTACAGTTTTACACACCACAGTTGCAGTGATTAGAAATTGGAGACTTTAAACTTGCAAGAACTGATTTTCTGGCCAGTTGGAGGCAAATGGAAAGTTGTAAACACAACACTGACATCATCACCTTCCAAGTTTATATAGTAAACAGTTTTTTATTTACACATCCAACAGTTGTGATGCAACATTATAATTCATTCGGGGTCATGTTCCTGGCCACCTAGCAAATGCAAGAACAATATTCACACTTTTTTCAGCACTGTATTTAATCTTCACAGTTGAGGGTTAGACAATGTATTGAAATTCTCTATAAAGGTCTGTAAACCAGAGTCGAGCTGCACACTAAATTCTCTGTAGGTTACTTACTCTTCATAATCAATAAAACAATTAAATTTGTTTAAGATGTATGATAGAGGGTCTAGTGGTATGTGTGGCAATAATCTCAAAATATTTTGTGTATAAAATTTTGAGTCTTTTTTTTAATATACAATATATTGATGAAATTGCTGAAGTACATTTGTCTTCTGTCTAGAAATGAATCATGTGTGTCTGTCTCTGAACAGACCACAGTTTACCTCAGTGAAGTATTTGTTTTTGCTGGTTGGTTTATTTTTTTGTTACTTGTATTTATTCTGCTCATCTTGCAAGGGAACCTTTACCAGGTACCAAGATGTTAAAGTATTCCATTCAGAAAAAAACCCAAAAACAAATAGCTCAACGTTTAAATGCTTAGCATTTAATGCTCATTGGCTTTTGATTAATTACCAACCAGTAACCTGGGCCAAGGGTGTGGAAGGCAGGAGAACAAAGGTTAGCCTCAATGAGCAGGCAAAGATTTAGAGAATTCAGACAATATGGGGGAGGATGCAGCCATTTTTCTTTAGGTAGGAGCTACTAGTTAACTATGTGATATATTACATGTTGTCAGATAGTATCATTTCTCTTCCTGAATCACTGTTTCCTCTTTGGCCACTGTCAGAGACAAAATTCTTCTACAAATTACAAAACATCAGCCCTATTGGTAACCCGGACATCAGCCAGAGAGCAACGTGTCATGGGAAGATATCCGGCAGTCACATTTTTTCCCTCCCCTTGCCCATTTCTTACAGCTCTCAGATCATCATCATCAGTCTTTAATATGTTACCAGGGGTTTGTTCAAAATGCTTCCCTCAGCACACCCTGACCTTTGTCATTTCCGGTGGTCCAATGCAGCATGTGTTATCTAATCAGGGAAACATCTGATTTTGAAGATTGAAGGGACAGAGAGAAGCATAGAAGGTGGTGAAGGAGAGAATCTGGTGTGAGACACAGAGACATTCAGAATTTCTATCTATAGTATCACAATGTGTTGTGGTACAATAATACACTGTGGGTACATTTAATCCATTATAAGGAATTATTTGGTTATGATATTGTGGAAGAGGTGTTTCTTTTCTTAAGTGCAGACTTTTAGATTTGTATTATTATACTGTACAATAGTTCAGCCTTTTTACAATTTGTGGCTATTCAATGTTTGAATGATGACACATCTGTGTCCAACAAAGACAGAAGCACTATGCCTTTTTGGACACAACGTCTCATGTTTCATTAATACAGTAAATCATCTCCCCAAATTTCATTCCCGCATTGTGAAAACGATTCTTTTATGACTTTTCCTTCACTTACAAACATGTTATATATTATAGATAACTGCCTAACACTATATTGCCATGAAGAGTAAGACAACAAGCAACCTAAGAGGGCAATGCAAGCTGGAGCACCTGTAATGTGTTGTCTAGTTTAAAGCCACCTGCTTCAGGGGAAAGGTTGGAAATTAGCAGTAGCAAGAGTCCAAACTTGGCCACATGGTCAGTCACCCTCTGGTTGGGGTTAAACATATACTTCAGACTTCATGTGCAGATTGCAGATTTTAGGCCATCATGTTGTCAGTAATAGCTTTTGTCACCACACAGCTTTACCCATGGTTTAATTTTTTCAAATTAAATTTTAATATGAAAGTAGTTCTAGTGTGATGTGCCAAGTGTTGCACTTTCAGTGTAAACATTCATATTGTTTGATGTCTCTTGTGCAGGGCACATGTACTGCACTACAACTTGTTTATACTGCACTTCAACTGTATAATATGGGCTGATATTTGATGTAGGCTGTGTGGTTCTGATGATGTTTTTTAATCCTGGTGATATAAAGTTCACAGTGATGATTGATAAAAAACATTAAATGCTGATTACTGCTGATTATGTTCACTAGTACCATTGTTTTTCTTTTGCTCTTCCTTTGTCTTTGTATTCCTTCCACCTTCCTCATGTTTTTCCCTTTCTCCTCCACAGTGACAGTTATGCGCGTGTGAGAGCAGTGGTCATGACTCGGGATGACTCCAGCGGTGGGTGGCTTCCCCTGGGGGGTGGAGGCCTTAGCTGTGTCACTGTCTATAAGGTCAGCCGAGCAGAGGACAGCAGCAGCACCCACAGTGGAGGCAGCGGAGGAAGCAGCAACAACCTCAGCCCTTGTAGCCCCAGTCCTAGCCCCAGTCCCAGTCCCAGTCCAAGCCCCAGTCCCAGCCCCACAACTGTGGAGTTCCACATCAAGGGCGAGAGGCTCAAAGATAAATTGGTAAGGGAACCTGTAACAAATTCATAATCCCACTATATCTGTAACTATAGTGGTATTATAGTATAACCTATCTGTGCAGGTTGATGTGTTTGTTTTCCCTGATATTTAACATTCGTGCACATTGAGGTGTACAACCCAGATTTTGTGCATTTTCTTGGATGAGATCACCATGACCTCCCTGCTTCACTCACACACACGTCCTCAAGAAGTGGTTGTTTGGCTTTCCTTCATGGCGCAGGTATCTGAAAATAGGAGCAAACTGCGTGATGCTGTGATGCATGCTGACATCATCAGAGAGAAGGGCAGATTACTCAGGAGAGGAGAATGTGGGATGAGGGATGTGGGAAAGACAAAGAACCTAGAAGGGACCTAAAGGAACCGGGGCTGGAAATTCACAGTCACTCCTGTTTTCCATGAGTACACAAGTATTTCCATGTTTCATAAGCATTTCCTCTTACTTTATTTGTAATATAAAGACTACACTGTGAGTAAATTAAGCTACGAAAATATGTTTGTGGTTAGTTAAGCAGATATTTATTTTCATTGTTAATTAATTTACTGATTATTTAAATTTTTATAGTTTGAAACAGCTCTCCATAGTTTGCCATATCCCCAGGTGACATATTCATGTTCACCAGGAAACCAAACCCCAAAATATTCACTTAACTATTTTGAGACGAAAAGGCAAAAAATTTAAATGGCGTCTCATTAATTATCCATCGTGTAATCGATTAACAAACTAATTGCCTCAACTCTAGTGTAAAGTTTGCAAACAAAGCTTTGTAAAGCTCCAACTGTGTTGAAATCTTTCCTCCCAGCCTTTTCGTAGCTGCATGTGGATGCAGCTGGGTCTGGGGTCTGTAGCAACAGAGTATGTTAGTGTGTTGTGATTGTTTTAGTTAATTTTATTTCTGCCATGTTAACATTTAAAGCATTAAACACATCCTAATTGACCAACACAAGCACAAGTTGTCAGCACTATAAGTTCATTCATATATAGCAAATGTAGCATATATAGCATATATAGCAAATATAGCCTACACAACAACAAACATACCTGCAGCACTACATCTTGGCTTTTTAAGTGGAGTATATAGACCTAGATGTTCTGTTCAAAGGTTTTTTAAGTCTGCACTTCTATAGTGGGACATGTAGACTTCACGCATTACTGTGTATGTAATTACTAATGTTTTTAATTAATTTGTCTTAATTTTTTACATATGTTGACAACCTACATAAGAGACATCATAGACTCACAACACCTAAACTACAAATTGCATGGTAATTCTGTCTCTTCACAATCAGTAACAAGGCTCCAAAACATCAAGTTGTATTTTGTTTATCAAATCTTTATGTCGATTCAGCAAGTTTTACTTCTTGTTACATACTCATTCTGTGTTGAGATTTAAAACAGATCCAGTAGATGTGTTGGGATAATTCTGGTCTGTGGTAATGAGAATATAAATCTGTGCTCTGTGTGTATGAGAGAGAGAGAGAGAGAGAGCTGTCAGAAGCTAGGGGAGGCCACCACGATGCACACAGTGGTGGCTCCTGACAATCTGACATTAAATGGCTTTTTACAGCAGGGTGTCTAAATCACCTTTTTTATCTCCTTTGAGTGAACACATTTAATGTGTGTTTTGTGTTTACAGTGTGTTTGTGTTTTGCATGTTGCTATCCAAGCATGTGTGTGGCACAGGAAAAGGGTGTGATGGGAATGCTGTAGTTCAGACATTGTATAGACATGGCTCAGAGGCCCTGGCAACTGCTCTGGGATGTGGTAAAACACCCCTATCACCACCAGTCTACCCCCAGACACCACAACAAACAACCAGCCATATGTAGGTCTGTCGAGATGCCACCCAGTGCCAGGGTATTGGCGTCAACCACAGTGCTACCAACAGTCTAAGGGCATCAGAAGAAAATCATGATGACTCCCGAGAAAATGACAGCAACATAGAGTACAAAACCACGTAAGAATATGTTAGCCAATAGACGGGCAGTAACAGTGCTCGTTACCGCAGCATTGTTTAAAACACTAATGTCTGCGTTTTGATTTTAGATATGAATTAAACCATAATTGTGTTGTATGAGTGATGTTGAAAACTGAAAAAGTCCTGGGGGAAGAGCTCCTGAATGTTTGAAAGGTTGTTTGGCTGGGTTGTTATGTATGAACGTGCAAAAGGAAAATCCTGCTTGTAGATATATTTTTTGTATTTTAAGGGATATGATTTAATTTAGTATGAAATTAACAGAATAGAAAAGCACAATGACAATGACAGGTACACAGAGGGAAACGGATAAGAGATGTAGTGATTTTGTATTCAGAAAAGCATGTTTTTGGCTGGTAAAAACAATGTGTTAGGAGTGAATAAGACCAGAATGAGATGAGAGAAATTGGGGAAAGAGATTTGTTTAAGTAAAAGAGCAGCAAACAGAGGTGGAACCAGATAGACTGGAGAGAGATAATGTAGAGGTGTTGAGGATCTGTCTATAAGCGCAGTGATGCGGCACAGAGTGTACTGGTGATGACTCAGCTGACTCTCCATATAGCTACCAATCACTCTTCACTCCTCCCTCCTCTGTCTCTTTCTCTCACACTGGTCCTCTGACTACAGATCTAATTGGCTGATGATTACTTATCACACTGGCTCTTGGATTATGACAGATCTCTGGCTAAGCTCTCTGCCACTCCACCCCGTTTCCTGTTGTTCATAGTGTGTGACTCCCTTTGATTTATATAGTTGTGAATGCGGTGTAGTCCAGGCTTACTCTAAATAGCTTTGCCTTGGTGTAAGGACTCTCTGGATACAATTGTTTGTTTAAGTCTTGGGTGGATGGAAAATATATATCACTATCAACTAATGTCTTCCACTAATATTTCCAGACTCAGTGCCTAAATACGAATGCATACATTCCATCTTCCATTCTAGTGTAGCTATATTTTTGTTACGTGATAAGGATGCAGATGAATTTTATATGTTCAAAACAAACATTATTTTTGTTCCAGGACAATTAAGATTATAATCTCTGTATTCCAAGCGTATCTATTGAGAGAATTATCAGATTGTAATTACAATTCTGATGGCAAAAGTGGTGTTTGTAGATGGTAGCCTGATTTCTCCCACCTACTATTTTATCAGCTCAGTTTCTCCCCATTTTGCACTGCTATCTCTTCACTACTCTCTGCACGTCTCACCTTCGTCTGTCTCTGTCCCTCTCCTCCTCCTCCTCCTTCTCACATCTCAGGCCTCCATTGCATTTCTCTCTCTGTGTGCATGGCTCCTCCTCCTTTTTTCTCTGAGCTCAGTGTGGAATGTGGTGTTAAGTATCGTCCTTCCATGCAACTGTAATACTTCCTCCTCTATTGACCTCGCTGTGCGCTCACCTTACCTGCTCAGGCTCCATTCAGTCTCGCCTCCACAAACAGTCCCAGAGGCACAGAGCAACCCCCCTTCCTCACTCTTTGCCACCCCATCCTCATCACATCCATCCCTCTCTTCATCCACTAGCTCTGGGTAAACACACAAGCTTAACCCTTGCCCCTCCTTTTCTTGGGGAGGCGTGTATCCAAAAGTGACACAAGGACAGATACTTTGAGACACATCTCTTGCATGCAGAACTGTACACTTGCAACTGTATCAGAGTGTAAAATGCAACCCATGCTCAGACATTTAGAATGAAATGTAGACTTGCTCCCTGTCTGACCCTCATATCACATAACGTCAACCTCTTGTACAGCTGCCACGTATCAGCCTCATAAAGTGTACGTGTGACTGTTGTCCAGATCCACGGGGAACGGTGCCATCTGCTTTCAGCCATCGAGTATTGGTTTGTTTTCCTCCGACAACGAATTTGCCCCACGATGATGCACAGTGTTGCACTTGGGTCATTGAGCTTTTCATCACACCAGCTCCTGTGCTCACGCCTTCTCTCATGCAGATCACCATGTGCACACTCACAGATTCACACCCCATTAAGCCACCTCTCGTGCACGTCGGTGAAAAACCTCTAAGACTGTAATGGCCGTCTCTCATTTCATTTAATCTGCCTAGAGGAAGGCCAGGAGGCGGCCCAGTAGCCCTGATTAATAATAGGCTTTGGAAATACACTCTCTCTGCCACACACTAGGGCTGCCTGGCTCCAAACCTACTCACACAACCCCCTCACCCCCCTTTTTGCCACCACCACTGCTCTCCAACTTTATCATCATCTATAATGAAAACCCCACCATTTAGAATGTTGAAATGTGTGAAATGATTGAGCTTAGAGTGACTTTTTATCATTTTTATAGTTTAGAAACTCTGTAGTTATGTGTTGTCCTAGGCCTCTCCTCTCAATCACTCTCTCTTTTCTCTTACTCATGTTGTGGCTGAATGATTGAAAGTGACACATTTTAACAGCTTAGGTTGAAGGATTTACCTATGCATTACTCAGTCAGTTTCATCTACAAACGTGAAAATTATGCAGTTTCCAGTGTGCATGATTTAGTTTTGACCAGTTTATACTATAGTTTTAATATTCTTATACTGTCTGGATCTGGAAAGAATTAACAAATTATGTGGCTCCTTTTTTAAAAAGAAATTCAGTGCTATTGTGCCTTGTATCAAACTGTATGTGTTTTCAGGTGGTCCTGGAGTGTGTTCTGCAGAAAGACCTTGTGTACAACAAGGTCAACCCCATCTTCCACCACTGGAGAATCAATGACAAGAAATTTGGACTGACTTTTCAGAGCCCTGCTGACGCCCGCGCCTTTGACCGGGGCATACGCCGGGCCATTGAGGACATCAACCAAGGTGTGTGTTGTCTTGTGGTTAATGCTACCTGTATGTGTGGATTCCTAGAGTTTAGAGCAGGTCAGACCAGATACCAAAGCCAGTAGCAACTCAGTGGAACGCTCCTTAACTTTAAAATCAAGCTACCAGCATCGGCTGTTGTTTACATATCAGGAAAAATCAGAGCAGCCCACAGGTTTTTTTCACTCCCCTTTCTCCCTTTCAAGCTATCTGCAAAACACAAAGTTTGTTTGGAATTCCCTCCAAGAGGAGCACTATACTTTGTGTTAACAGCTATCCAGCGCATAAAAAATAATATGGGTGTATGAATGTACCATGCATTCAATTGCCAGTGACTACAGCCTGTATTCCTGTCTGTTTGGTTTTTACTGACTCACTAAGCATCTGTCTTAGGAGAGATGCATAGCGCTGATTAGTGTTGATGACCCCCCACCCCACCTGCTTGCTCACCCAAGCATGACCCCTCCATTTTATCATTGCCAGCTGTCCAGATAAAGTCTGCACTTCCTGTTGGGACTGGCAGGGCAACACTGTGCCCAGACAGTGGGAGATATAGGACAGAAAGGGAGGGTTAGTAAGAAAGAGGGACCAGGAGTTGAAATAGTGAATAGGTGGCAACCTGAGATAGAGGCAGAGCTGTAGTTAGAAGAAACTTGACCAGATAGAGCTCTTGTGCTGTTGACTTAGAAGGTAGGTTTGAGGACAGGAGACGGTATTGTAAAAAACAGATGAGGTTTGGGCTGACTGAGTGTAAAGTAGCATTTATGCAGCTTTTCAAGCTAAAGTGGCTATCATACTGGGGTGGAGTTGAGTCTCTGAGTCGAGTTAGCAGCTTTCTAAGCATTATTTTTCAGCACAGTGCCAGAGGTTGCAGAGTCATCCAATTAGCAGGAGAATCGCCAGCTCAGCAATCTGCCACCCAGCCCCATGTTACACAAGAGGCTGCCTAGCTGGCTGGGTGGGGAGCTATAACGTCCTTTACTCTCTAGACCTGGGAACCCTGGGGAGCATAGAAGAGGCACAGCAGAACATATTGTAAAGGCTTATCACCGCTGGGCATCAGTTGCTTCTTGCCCACAATTGCTTATCTGAGATTTGAACTTCCTGGGCACAAGTCAGCGCACAGTCTAGGCGAAGGGTTGGTGTGGGAGCTACAGTAGTTGTAATTAGCTGTTTTGCTTGTTTGATGTATCAGTGGATTGACAGAAAATTAATAAAAATAAATGAAAAGCCATTTTGATAATCAGTTCTCTGTTTAGGTAAATTTCTTACATCTACTTAAATACTTATATTTCTTGGCTCATTTGAATATTTTATAATAGCAAATTGATTTGTAAAGTTTGTTAGAAAAACAAGAATGTCACCTTGAGTTCTGAGAAGTTTTTTTTTTCTTTTTTCTCTCTCTTTTTCTTTCTTTTTTTCTTTTTCTTTATAAAAAAAATTGTTGCAGCCCTCAGTCACTAAAAGGATGCTCTGTGGAAAAAGTTGAATATTAGTGTGATTGAACACATCCCCCTCACCTTACCAGTCAGGTGACGGTGTATTCACTCTCTCTCTCCTTCTCTCCCCCTCCACTGCTGCCCTCTCCTCCCTCTGTTGTCTTCTCTCTCTCTCTCTCTCCTGGCATCTTCTGTATTCTGCTGGTGTTGTGTAATGCCTCCCCACAGCACAGGCAGTCAGGATCTTCTGTATTCCTGTTGCATCGTACTGCTGCTGTTTATGTGTGTGGGGAGAGAAGAGGCAACAAGACAGAATATGTTTTGCCTGTGTGTATGCGTGCGCATGTATGTGTATAAGTCTTGCAGTCCTCTGTTGCCATGGCAGCGCCGGGCACATGGCTCAGGCAGCTTTGCGGCCCAGCACTGCCAGAGTCGTGCTGCAGGAAGGCTCTTTCTCTCAGTTGTGGAGAAATTCATACACACGAAAACACCTCTCTCCATGTGAATCAGTGACAGACAGACTGATGGACAAACTCTAACACAAACCAAGTGAATTTTTCTATCTTCTCAGTAGAAGACAGTGTTGCCATGAGGCCTCAGTGATACTAATTAAGTGAACTTAAGAACAGTTCATCCCAGTGGAAATGGTTTAATCCATATGTTGTGCAATATTGCCACGACCATTGTCAACCATTGAAACCTATACAAACTTTATATTTATACACTACTCACAAAAAGTTAGGGATATTTGGCTTTCGGGTGAAATTGACGGAAAACGTAAAAAGTTCACACTACAGTGATATTATATCATGAAAGGGCATTTAAGTAGAAGCATGCAATGGTGATTTCCTCATCTCAAACAATTTATTGGAACAAAACCCAACAACAGTGGTGAGTATACCACAACAAACAATGTCAGTGTCTCAATAACGTGTCATGTGCCCTTGAGCATCAATTACAGCTTGACAACGACGTCTCATGCTGTTCA
>JAUMHL010000015.1:9395449-9416154 GCA_032362345.1 Sandelia bainsii
AATTTTGAAATGTGAAACAAAATGCGATGTTTGAGGAGAATCATATTTAATTTAAAAATATGGTGATTAAACATATCTGTTTCTCTCACATACACACACAGCTGTCATCTGGCTTTTTAAGTTCTGTGCTGCGTTTCTCCAGCTGGAGCTGGTTTATGACATTCCCTCGGCAGACTCTTTGGCCTCTCGCTCTCTTTCTCCTTTTTTCTCCCTCTCTCTCAGACACATGAATACAACACAAACTCATTTTTTCCTGTTCTGTTCTTTCTCTTCTCTCCCTGTCTGTCTTCTATTCCTCACATTCCCCTGCAGTCACTGTGGATGTGCGTTATACCACTCGGTATGTTTGCAGGCAATGAAGGAGGAAAGTCACACACATACACACACCATGTGTTAGCAGTCTGGGGGTCGGGGACAAAGCAGAGGGGGGGGGGAGAGAGAGGAGAGAAAGGGGAAAAAAAAAAAAGAAGTCAAAGGAAGCATCTCTTAGCAACCACAGGACAGTAATTACTGTAGCAGCAGCTGAGAGCAAACCAGATTTCCGCTGTGCGTTAAGGCACTGGCGTGGGCTACTTTACACACAGCACTGACTAACCGGAGCCAGCAGCCTCCTCCACACACAGAAAAGAGAGAGGGAGAGAGGGTGGGAGAAGGAGAAGAGAGGAGGACTCACTCTGCCTTGATGAGGTCGGGATATGTGTGGGAAAGAGGGACAACTAGTCAGTGTGACTTGAATGTGGTGAAATGTATACGTGTGAAGTGCATTTCTCAGTGGGAAAGACATTTATTTAGCACTTTTAGGTTGTTTATCTATAAACACAGTGTTGAGAAAGACAGTAGTTTTAAGGTTCGAATTCAGTCAACTGGAATTAATTATTTACATGGTTGCGCTGAAATAATGTTGGACATAAACTATCATCACAAAGCTCTTGATGAAAGAATTGTCTATCCTCCCCCATCTCTCTCATCACCTCTGCATGTATGAATCATGAAATACCCAACGCTTTTAATTTTGTTGCAAGGAGTACTGAAATATTGGGACTAGATCTATTTGATCTGTAACTATTTTATTTCTGTGACAGCGTATAAATATTTTTGCTGTATTTGATGCTGTCTGTGCCATTCACAAGATGTTATTTATAGACATCTCATTCTGAATGATGTCAACAGTGAGCTTTACTCTTGTAATTATGAGATTATTTAGCATGAGGTAGAAAGCATGTTTGCTCATATTCACTCTTCCTCATAGTCTCCAGCATTTCTCTTTTCTTCTGTATTTTTCAAATGCTTTATGTTTAGGCCTGCGTTTGTAGATTTGCTTCAGTTAAAATATTTGTGGGAACACATGCAAGGCTGATGGGAACTCAGAGTTCTTAACAGAAGGGCCTTGAGTCATCACCACACACCAGTTATTTGGCCCAACATAGGTGCAGGATGCCCCCTGGTGGTTCCAAGCTGAACACATAGCCTACACACCTGAGTCAGAGCTGTTGTGGTCATGAAACTGTATTAATCGGCCATTCGAGCCCTGAGTGTTTAAGGCTGCATTTTCTACTTAAAAATATTTTCATATTTTAGCAGCCATTAGACCTCTGTGTTTTTTGTGTTTCTCTGTTTTAATATATAAGTAATCCTGTCCTTGGAAAAGGGGTAAGTTGGAACATTTTCTTCATTAAAATGCATTTTCACAACAAATGTTTGTCTGTATTTTTCTAGGTGTGTGATGAGCCTCCCTCTATTTGTACCCCAATGAAAGAGCCCTTCTCTCCCCTGAACAACGTTGTTTCCACCGCGCCATTCAGGGGCTGTTATGTGCGTGCTCAGCCCTTTGATGAATTCACCTCCAGCAACCGCCGCTACCTGCCTCCACAGGTCTTGATCTCTTCTACAAAGCATATTACATCACACCTCTAGTATAATAATAATTTCTTAAAAATGGTATCTGGTTTTCAAATGTGGCATGATCAGCAGTTAGAAGCTTGTGAGATAAAATTCTTTCAATGAAATCAAAGTATTTTTGTTCTTGAGTAATCCAGTAAATTCTCTGTTTCTCTTGTTTTGAAGGTCTCCTTTAAGCCTACCCGTCATGTCAGTTTTCACATGGACGAAGAGGAGATTGTTCGTATCAACCCACGTAAAGACGTGCTCATTCGTGGCTACGAGGACTACCGCCACCCTGTCATGTGGAGACAGGAGGCTGACCGTGAGGACCCAGACTTTTCCACCACCTTCCACAAACCAGACAGTAAGAAGTGTGAGTACCTCTTCCCTGATGGCCCCAGTGTGGACTCCCACTCTGGCCCTGGTATGGGCATTGGAACAGGTATGGTGCTGGGCCTGGGCAAAGACACAGCCATCAAGACTCAGCCTTCACCCTTGCTGAAGTCCAAGAAGGGCCGACGGCGACGAGAAGACGGCGAGCGTTCACGCTGCATCTACTGTCGAGAAATGTTCAACCATGAAGACAACTGGCGGGGACAGTGCCAAGATGCCCCAGACCCGATCAAGCAGTGCATCTACAAAGTCAGCTGCATGCTGTGTGCTGAGAGCATGCTGTACCACTGCATGTCTGACTCCGAGGGAGACTTTTCAGACCCCTGCTCATGTGACACATCTGACGAGCAGTTCTGCCTTCGCTGGTTGGCCCTGGTGGCGCTCTCATTCATTGCGCCCTGCATGTGCTGCTACCTGCCTCTGCGAGCCTGCCACCACTGTGGCGAGGCGTGCCGCTGCTGCGGGGGCAAGCACAAGGCTGCGGGGTGACCGGATGCTGGACTCTGGGACACCCTCAAAGCTAGCTAACACAGGAAGTGGATAAAAGCGGAAAATTAAAAGCCGGCATCCTTTTTTCATTCCCCTCTCAGACGGGGTGATATGTTGTTGATCCCCAGCTCTGAGGGCTTTTGGAGATTTCAGTTTGTGTTTGTCGCTGACATGCAGCAGCGGAGGACAAACCATATGCTTTGTGGGGCTCTGAGCATTAAGCTAAGTTCAGGAGCTTAATCTGTGGAGAAGAGGTGGAGGTAACGTCAAGATTAATTGACTTGGAGATGTTACAAAACATACCTGTACACATACATACACAAACACACACCACTCTCTCTCACATTCACATCCATGCATTGACAAAGCCAGGCCACAAATGTCAGAACTCTACTACATGTAATGTGTAACTTTATGAAGGAAAATTGTCTTTTGTACAGAGAGCGACAACTTCATGACAAAAAAGAAAAAAGCTATTCTAAATTCTGAAAAATACTTGCTGTTTGAGTATGCTAAAAGGGATATGTTCTTGCTTTTTTGTGAATTTGCAGTTGGGTACCAGTGGCCTTTCCTTCATGGCTTAAACATTTGCTGACAGTGTAATTACTAGACAGAGAAAAGTGCAAAATAAACCACCCTCACTAAAGGTAACCCTATAAATTTTTATGGCACATTAACCACCATATTTGGTGTAATTTTAACAATTAAGACATGTGGTGGATATATGGCCAATTGGTTTCCCTTACCATCAAATGTAAAGAAAAAACAAAAGTACGAGTTATTTTTTAAAGGTCAAAATTAATTTAGATGCCCTTGTTTTCCCGAGGTGATTTAGACCATTTGACTGCATTCCAAAATAAAGAAATCGATTCCATGATTAGAAGGGAAAAATGGTAATGAGTTTACCTTGCTGAGTTCCCCAAAACAGTTATATTTTTTCAACTCACCAAAATGGCATGAAACCTCTTTAAATATTTAAATTAAAACCAATACATGACAATTTCTTTTACTCCAGTGAATCTCAGCTTTAGTTAAGTTGTTTACTGCTGTAGTGAAATTGGTGTTTTTATTTCCTCATTGTTATTTTCTTGCTTTTATTTTTCAGATTTTTTTTTTTTTTTTAAACAAAGGCTGAAATGTTGCTCAACCAGCAAGTTTTGTTTTGGTGAGTAAAGGGGTTACAGTGCTCCTTGTTTGAAATGATGAGGCACTTAAATAAGGTTGTTCTTTGATTGAGAAGCACTCATATTTTGGAATTAATCTGTACATAAATTGTACAAATGTAACAAACAGTTTGATGTGGGGTGGGGGGGGAAACCCTCTTGAAAACACTGCTCTCCAAGCTTTGGTTGCAGCACCCTCTCCAAATTTCCATGTTTGTCACTTTTTCTGTTTTACTTTCTCCCCATTGCATTGTTCTGTGAAGGTTAGTCCACTCCTTCCATATGTCTTCATTTAACAGGCCCTGAATGAATGAATTAATTGTTTCAGGAATGCTGAGTATCTTAGCGTTTTAAAAATAAGAATAATACAGATGTTAAGTGTGTGTGTGTGTGTGTGTGTGAGAGTGAGTGAGTGTACGCATAGGTCTACATCTGCACTGGTGATTTGATGTCATATAACGTCACCACTGACTACATGAATTAAGGATTTGACCATTAATTGGTGTTAATGACAGATTTTATTCATCCCCTTGGGGAAATTGCTGCCAGACAGTACATGTCGGTGCTACTACGGTCTTGTCTAAGGACACCTTGACATGTAGCCAGGAGGAACCAGGAATCAAACCACTGACCCTGCTCTACCAACTGATCTACTGCCACCTTAACAGTACAACAGTACAAAGAAGCGTCCTGTTTCCCAATGCACGCTGCTGTCTTTGTCTGTTGGCTCCAAATTGAACAAAGAGCTGATCAAACTGTTAAAATTTGGAACTATGCAAATTTCACTTTCTTGTTGATAGTTCAGTTGAGATCCCTGATTGTCCCTGTGGGTTCTCTATGGTTCCAGTAACCAGTTAGCTTAGCTCTAGCAGTGAAACAAGGTAAAAAGTTAGACTAACTCTGTGCACTGGTTACAGAAGCTGCAGACCAGCACCACTAAAGCTCACTAATAAATATGTTGTCTTGTTTGTTTAATTCATGCAAAAAACTAAGTCTACAAATGACAATATGTGGTTTTATTGGAGGCGTGTTGTGTGACATATAACACATCACAAGTAACTGCAGCATTTGTACACTTGTTTTTGGATTAAACAAACAACATATAATGTGTTAAAGTCCAGGTAAATCAGTAATAAATGTGTGTTCTTGTGAGTTTTTTACTTCACAAAAAAATGAGTTACTAACTGCCCAGCCAAATTTGAATGATTGAATATAGTGTATACATTTAGGTTTTGATCATGATAAAATATGCAGTACTCATAACATGCATAACATGGTTTTATCAGTGCTCATGAAACTCACCAATGCCAAAACATGTGCAGCATAGCCAAATTGGATAAACAATGATATTACCATGTTTTTAAAATCGTACTTATCTTAAAATACCAGGCAAGTAATAAAACATAATATCATATCTAGTCATAAAGCTTCCTTTCTTGCCCACCCCAATGATTCTCAGCACACACATGAAGAAAAACAGTTTCTAACAGTTTCTAAACTAACTCCATAATTCAGTACAACATATTTCACAGACAGTTTTCATTTTCAGAAATGTATTTTTGTGTTTAGAACCAAGTCAGTGATTTTACTTTACCTGGTCTTTAATGAGTGAGTTTTACTGGTGCTGGTAGGTGCATTTTGGTTGGAGCCGCTTCCAGTGAACATACTACATGAAGGTAACCAGCTGTGGCTTCAGCTTCGTACTGTATTAACAAGAGAGCAGTTCGATTGACTCTTTAACACTTGGAAAGACAGCAGATAAGTGTAATTTCCAAAATGTCAAAACAGTTCCTTTAAGATCCTTTGGCAAACAGGGACTTGGCACAAAGCAAGGTTGAGTTGAGCTGAATTTGAAACCAGTTTCTCACCCACAAATGCTTAAAACAAAGTGTCATTGACTCAAACTGCTCTAAACAATACTTAAATTACAGCAAACTTCCTTCAGGAATGACTGATCCGTTTTGTATGTCTGGCTGCAATAACTGCAATTCTCCCAACACAAAATTACAACACTGATTAACGTCAGTATTTAACAGCAGATTTGGACATTAATGTGCTGTTGCTAACAGATATGCATCTCTTCTCACCTTTGATCACTCTAGGAAAAAAAAAATTTTAGTGGCACCTCACTGGCTCACAGGAGAAACATTTATTTTCCTAATTCCACCCTGACCAACTCTTTCTTTACTTTCTATGCAAACTGTCTAACATGGGGGAAAACACATTGACCTCTGCAGACTGAGTCAGTGATGGGACACGACACTTTAACGCATTATAAGTAGACAACCAACCCTCGGTAACAAACTCCAAACACCTGTAAATATTTAACACTATATTTAAATACTGATAATAATCCCAGCTTTTTGTCTTTGAAATTTTAAAGATAGAGCTGTATTTATCGTTGCTGTCAGCATATACTGTAGCCTCAATTGACAGCATTATGTACATAGGTCACCTTTTAGTATTATTTCACATTGAAAAGTAGAGGGCGTTTGTGATAAAATGACTATTGAGCTTCTAATAGAGTTTCTCTCTAGTTTTGTATGGTAGAAGGAAGGATAATGCTAACACGGTACAGTAGTGGTAGTCCACAAAAGTAATGGCACTGTTTAGACCTGCACAATGTCCAGAAGGCATGTAGGACTATACTTCCTGTGTGCTTAATGGGTGTGTGTTCAATAAAGATATGAAAGATAACAACAGTTTGTATGTTATCAGCTTAGGAATATTGTCTATTTCTTTATTTATGACTAGTGAAGATAGGTTCACATGTCATGACCAATTTATGCAGAAAACCAGGAAATTGCAAACTGTGCCATTACTTTTTTTGTGACTGTAATTATATATAGATATATATCTATATATATATATATATAGATATATATAAAGCTGCTAGATACAATCACTAATTTAATTGTATTGACAGAGAAAATCAGCTATGAACGACTGTTAAACCCTAATTCTCCAACGGTATATAACCATGGTTTTTACATGTTTGATTGCTCTGTGTGATGAAGTGGACACTTGTCCGTGTGCGGGTGTGTGTGTGTGTGTTTACAGCGTGCATGCGGGGTTGGTGTGCAACCAAATGTTTGGTTGGTTGTCATATTCTCCTATTATAATTGGATTGCCCTGCATTATTGCAAGCTGAACCAAGGTTTGATGAACCTGATTAAAACTTGCTGGCTGAGAAGCAAAAATGTAGGACGTGCATTTATACAAGAGTAGAGAATGCTGAAATAACACTTCTCATTCTGCATTAACCAGCACAGTGCAACTTCCTGTCATGTACTGTATTATATATGCAACATGTGTCTGTCCGCTTTAATATATATATATATATTTTTTTGACCTGCGTTATATGAGACTTCAGTTTTAACCACTTTGCTGCTAGTCTATTATCCTGTTTCAATCTTGGAAAATTGTGCATATCTTTGGGAATGCATAAAAGTGTACATTCTTGACATTGTGTAGAGTAAAAAAGAAAAAAAGCTATATAAACCTGTTTCTCTTCAGTGTATTGTTGGGTTACTTTTCACAGCAGTTGAGTGGTTATGTTTCAATTCTCCAATGCTTTGGTGCACTGATGATACTATATGTAAGTTTTTTTTAATCTTTTTTTTTTTCATCTTACAGCGCTTGATGTAACATTTATGTGATTAGTTCTAAATAGTGGAAGACATTTGTGTTTTGAAACTTGCAGTATAAATGGTACTACTCTAATCTATTCTGTAAACACTGCCTGTTTTCTTTCTTTTTCTTTCTTTCACACTCTTTGTGCATATTTCTTTTTTGTGCATCTTTTTTTTTTCTTAGCACCATCAGCTTCACATCCTGACAACCTCAAAAAAGTGCCTCACGTCCATCCTAGTTTCCATCTTACAATTTAACATCTCTCGTTCTGGTACTATTGGTTTCTACATGTCTAGGTATTTCTTCTCATGGTTTGAGAATACCAAGTATATGATGTAAAATTTATAGTCCCAATAACTCATGTCATAGTTGTATTTTCTTTATACAGATGTAGCTTGTTACTTTTCATAAATATATAATGTAAATATGCATACATATGTTTGTAACTGTTTTTATGTTACATCATACACTTGTAATTTGACATATCAAATAACATTATCATAATAAAATGGTGAGTTTTAATCTTTTGCTGTGTAGGCTTCACTGTGTCACATGATTGGCGAAATTACATTTACCTCCTAACAGCAATTATCCTCCTATTTTTGACCCAGATAACAAATCATTTTTTATGAAACCTTGAATTGAAGTGGTTGTGATGGTAGAAGTATTTAGTTCTTTTGCTTAAAACTAACTAAACAATACCACAATGTGAAATACTTTATTACATACTCATACAAAAAAATTACTTCAATTTAAAGCAAGTCTTTAAGTATCAAACTTTGTAGTACTCAATATCCAGCAATAAATGGACAGATATTACTGACAGATTAATATGTAGCCAGAGCAGTGTTTTAATGCTGTAGATAATATATTAAAGTAATACTATGTAATAAATAAATTGCTGTATTGAACTACTATGGGTGAATTTTAGGTATTTTCATTCTCACTGACTGATTTTACAAGGCAATGATAAAATATCGTTACTCCACTACATTTACTCGATGACTGTAGTTGTTGCATTACTGATCTTTTCTGAAGTAGCAGAGATGAGATGTACAGGAAGAACAAGGAGAGACGATACAATAATATCAAGACTCAGATTTGGACATACTGCACTGAATAGTTATATAGTTAGTAGTTAATAGTTAATGTTACACTGTCAGAAATATGAAACAGAAAGAAGGCTCCTAGTTCAAAACCTTGAAAAGGTAAAATACGAGTTAACAGAATTTCTGGGAAAAACAGTTTTTGTTTCAGTTCCTTAAAACTGGTTTGACTGGGAGAACATAAGTTTTTTACCAGTTGGCGGCGGTACCAACCGCCAATAAACGCAAAGAATAAGAATAAGAATTAGAAGAAGAAGAAGAAGAAGAAGAATTGAGGTCGTTTGTACCACTGCCGGAACGAATGTTTTGAACGCAATACGTTTCACTCCGGCTCACATACGTGAACGGAACAGCAAGGAGGCATGACGTTAACGCTGCAGAGATGAATGGGTGCAAATATTGTTTATGTTGACATTATTGTGCCCAAAACGTCGTAATGTTTTAAGAAGATAAACACAACTATAAATCACGCACGGAACGAATAATGGAGTGCGACATTTTGGACTCGTTAGAGCAGCTCGGGTAAGCTAACTTTGTTAGCATATCAGCTATATACTCTGTTAGCCCTCATTCAACGTTAGTTAGCTTCTACCGCTATGTTTTCAGTCTGTGTGTCTATAAAAAAGGAGACTGGATATCTGGATAAATTTGCTGCTTGTATGACAAACCGTCCTCAGCTACGACGGCCCTCTGCTGGAGGAGAAGGCGTTGATTAGAGCCGCAGAAAGAGGCCTGTCCTCGCAGGAATATGTGGACCTTTGCAGGTGGCTGGCATCCAGGTTGAAGCCGCTGTGTGACCTGGTGGAAAGCATTACATCCGGGCCAGGTGAGCCACATCTAATCTTCATGTTCAAAGTTGGCAGTTTCACTTTAACATTCAAACTTTTGACTATGTATCTTCCTCCCAGACAACATGGACAGCCTTAAGGTGGAGATGAGTGGTTTGTTGAAGGAGCTGCACTTTCCTTATAAAGAAGCTGTTTCAGGGATTCTGAAGGGCAGTACACAAAATACAAAAGATCATCTCAAGTTTGTCTGTATGTAATTTTGTCTTTTTATTCCAGTCACTGTGATATAGATTCTCTGTGTGATCAGCAAGTGACTTTGTAATAATATGACTTTGCATCTTTTAAGTGTTTCTGAGCTCAGAGCTTCAGGCGGCTCAGATTGTGAAGAGCGGACAAGTCTCTGATGAACAACAACAGTGCCCAGTGTACGAACAGCTTCTAGCAATTTGTGAGACACTAAACCTGCCTGAACCCAGAGGACAGACTGCAGCAGGAGTCTTCTCCCAAGTACAAAACAAGGTGGGATACTGTATGAAGTCCATTTAATAATAATGATAATATAGTTCATTGAATCTTTCATGTCACCCCATCAGAGGAAAAAATATGCTTCTTCACTAATTTTGTATGTTTATAACTTAATATCAAAAAGTTGTGTATTGTTGTACATGCTTTGAACACACTGTTTCTTAACGTTACATCATTGTAAATATATTTTACTCCATGACCCCACTTTTTCATTAACTTCATTAACTATGGGAATCTTCCCTTTATTGGTGCACTACTGTTTAGGAGTTGGGGGTCACTTAGACAGTTCCTTATTTTCAATGAAGACATACATGAATTAGAGCAAAATGAACATGAAACACAGTCAGTGACAACCTGCAGGTCTTTGACATTCTAGTTGAATGTCAGTCGTTGAGTAATCTGAATAGATTTCACCTGATGCTTCCTGAAGCTTAAATAAATAAATCTGCTACAACGTGCCATTGGAACACAGGACTATGGTTTGCTAATAATCAGTCAGAATATTTATATACATATACCATTTTAAAAAACAGTTGTTTCCAACTGTGATAGTCATTTACAACAGTGTGTAAACTTTATTCCTGGATAATTTTATGCTTATGTTGCTTATTTAAATGAACAAAAATCAGCTGTTCTTTCAAAAACAAGGAAAGTGACCTCAAACTTTTAAAAGATGATGTCGATCAATGCACCTGACGTAAAGGCGTAGATTGATTCATTGATTTGTGAAAATAAAATTTCATAAGCAATAATGTATTTTGTATTGTACTCTCTATTTAGTCTTCCATGGGCAAGTATTGTCACCTCTGATTTAAATAAATAGTAGTAGCTTATGTATTTACTTTCCTTTTTACATTATAGATTGAAGAATTACTTAAAGATCTTCCAAATGGCTCAGTTGGAAACCCAGTGCTGAAGAAATCTCTCAGTAATGAACAATGGGTAAGTAAATGAGTCTGTGATAAACCATGTTACAATAACTCTTACATTTCTAACTTAACTATGTATCAGTGGCTTGGCATGTTTTGTAGTTATGATCGTTTAGTACATTATATCATTTACATATATATATATATTTTTTAGGAGAAGTTGCACAACATCAACACAGTTATGTGCTCCGAGTACGAGTGTCGGCGCAGGATGCTGATCAAACGCTTGGATGTCACAGTTCAGTCATTTGGGTGGTCGGACCGAGCCAAGGTACATTTACCTGACACCAAACTATCTCCTCTTTCTCTGTCAGGGGAATCTAAACTGGCAAGCAAGTAAATTGTTGTAGTGATGCTAACTGTGTAATGAGTGATTATTATAGAGCAATTTAATTCATTACAAGATGTTAACAATTGAAAATAATCTTGGTAAAGGATATTACTTGATTTTACTAAGCAGTTGGTGCCATTAGTGTCATTCGTAACAACTATTTTGAGCAATGCCCTCACAAAGAAAATCACCATTTTAGATCCTCTGTGCTTCTTAAAATATTGTCAGCAGCTTTCTCTTTCCTAAACTCAATATACTGTATAATGTGTGGAAGAGATGCATTTTTCCAGTTGAATCTGACTTTATCATGTGTGCATGTTGTTTGTTAGGTTAAGGTGGACAGCATGGCGAGGGCCTACCAGCCGAAGAGACACTCTCTTAAGCCACAGTCAAGGGTGGACATGGGAGATCTGCTCGCTGCCAGAGAAGACATTGGCAATGTGGTGAAGACCAGCAGTGGCCCCGTCAGGGAGAGGACTGCTTGTGCTGTCAACAAGGTACAAGAGAACTTTTCCCCCTTCACCAGTAAAAGCCTTTAATCTGTTGTTGTTGATTTGTTTTCTCTTCTCTCTTATTTACAGATCCTGATGGGTAGAGTGCCAGACCGAGGAGGGCGTCCCTCAGAGATCGAAGCACCACCCCCTGAGATGCCGCCCTGGCAGAAAAGACAAGATGGAGGTGGAGGCTGGGGAGGACGTGGCGGTGGAGGAGAAGGAGGAGGTTGGAGAGGAGGCGGATGGAACCACGGAACACACAGTGGACATGGAGGTTATGGAGGAAGTAGTGGACATGGAGGAAAGAGAGGGCGGTACCAGTATTAATTTCTACGTATTTTTTGGTGCGAACCAGACGTATGATTTGACATGAACTGAACTTTATTTTTTTTTATGATGAAGAAAACACTTTTTAATCTGGTGTCAGTCTGTGACATTCAGTGAAAGATCTTTATTTTGGATGATGTATAATATTCCTGTTTTTACTGCTATTAGTGCTTTTTATAATATTAATAGTGGCCATAGGCTTATTTCAAGCACTTCTTAATTTCATAGGAAGCTGACTGAAATGAATGATGCACAATAGACCATAATACAGCGCGTGCTGTATACACACTACAAACCAATTCTAAACAGATTCTGAGTTATGTATTATCACCGAAGACTGACTAAATTTAGCATATTCAAAATGGCCAGTACATACAGTATTTGTAGTGTGTTTGCAGGATGTAGGAACATAACAAAGAATGTTTAATAATTTCAACAAAACTTAAAGCCAAACATAGACGTTCTTTTTTTCCTTACAAAAGCTGACAATGTAAGAAGACTGGACTTAACACAGAAGTGATAACTTGTAAAATGTGATCCTCAAGTTTGTCCTCCCTCAGTACCTTGAACATCCTGTACCAGCAATCGACAGTGCAATCGTTCACCTGAAAGTAGTGGAAACATGGAATACAGTTCTTCAAATAGTAAGATGAGCAAAGACTAATTTTTACCACAAGGGGCAAAATGACCCAGACCAGACAAGTTACTTCCAAATATTTATTCTTGGCTGAAATGATTTACTACACTTATTTGTTTCCAGTGGCATATTGTATTTTGTTTGATAGATACAGTTTATACACAGTTTGTACAATAACCAATACTGATTAAAGCAGAATTTTACATTGTGTACATTATGAACAACATACCTGTACATAGATAAAACTGTTACACCTTGGCCACAAAAAAATCACTCTTTTCAGTCTCCACGCTAAAACTCAGTGTCTTACCAAATACATCTAAATATGAGCTGAGATGTATTTTTCTCCAGTTGACTAAAATTACTGCCTGTGCATCTTCAACACACAAAAACATCAGGATAAGAAAAATGACCTTCACTTTATCCACAGCATAAATAAAGATGGTGCTTTGAATTGCAAATCCACTATTTGTATCAAATTAAGATTATTAAAGTTATTTGATTTAATATAAACTGCAGCTTTTAAGCATAATTTCTGTGTCAGTTCACTTAACTGATCTATAAATACTAACTATATTTACAGCAGGAATTAGACACATGTTGTGCCCGACTCCAGTCGAATGTGACTGTAAGCGTTCATTGAAGGTGCATTTTTATCAGGTTTGTGTTACTTTTCTTTTCCAGGAACTAGTCCAGGCAGCAAATCTTCCCTGGGGTAAAAGTCCCTTCGAGAGAATTGTATTTACATTTTTATAGCGGGGCCAAAGCCCCAGGAAGATTATGCAAATTAACCAGCTGACATATGAAAAGTGCAACAACCTCTTGCTTTTCATGTCATTCATTATATGCACGTCATTGTCGGCACATCGCTCTTGAAATCTCCTGGGCTGCTCCATCACGATTTTCACAGCAAACAAACTAAACAACCCTCCCGTATAGTGGGTTTTTAAAAAAATACCAGGTATTCTAAGATGCTGAAGAGTTTTTGACAAATCAGTGACACTCAACGTTGCAGGCTCAGCCCCAACAGTTCTTGGACCTTCAGAAAGTACTAACGCCGAAGCATGGACTTCTTAGAATGCTAGAACTATGGCCGTATTTAGCCACCGGTTCTTTGGGTGGAAACGCAGAGGAACTAAGTTCCGCAAACTTCCTGTTCACCAGAAAAAGTTCCTGCAGTGGAAACAAGCCTTAATCGATAGGAGTCCAACTGTAACTACAGGAAGTGTTTGCAGAAGCGCACTTCAGTGCAGTGAAAAGAAGCATGGCTGCTTCACACTGATGCTGAGCACCAAGGCCTGCAGCTGCGTTTCTGTCTGGCTTTAAATCGTGTTTTTTTTTGCAGGGATGCTTATTAACTGTATTGATTTGCATTAACACATCAATGCAATAAATCATGAGAAAAACAAAATGTCCTTCATGTTATGCAAAAATACAAGCTCTTTCAACTTTACAGTGCCGATAATTAGGCACTTTGTCTTAACAAAATAGAAAATAAAAGATACAGTTTTTGCTCAAAAAAGTTCAATTAAAAAAAAGACAGTAAAAAATTAATTTTCCAGTTTTACTCTCAACCCCAAAAACCTGATGTTCTTTTCTGGACTTCTACTTCCCATTGATTCAGTGTTGAAATCCAGTTAATCATCTCTCAGCTTCATGATCACACCTTCATATTATAACTTCTGTCCACTTCATTACTATAGAAAAGTCCTTCATTATCAGAACCAATAACAACAGCAATCGAAAACATACTTATTTATAAAGCATCCTTAGTCAAATGAAAATAAATCAACAGTTTTAAATACATATCTATAATAAAGATTTTTTAATGCAGCTTAACATTGGTTCATTATGGACAGCAGTAAACTGTAAAAGTGCTGAATTTTGTTAAGCAATTTATGTAAAAATATATAATACTGTTTAGAGGCAGGTCATAAGTCTTAATGCTCCTTCATGCGGCATTACGTCTTTCTTCCTTCAGCCTTGTCTGATTGAATGCAGGATTCACCTCAGACCAACCGCTACATTTAAACAGATTTCCACAGCTGTATCATCACAGTGCTGCAAACTCCATCCAACAGTCATCTGTAATTACAGTGTGTGCTGGAGGATAAAGGCGGGTCAGACAGATGACTGTGCTCAGATCAGCCTGGAGTTGCGGAGGTACTCGATGAGGACCTTGTAGACGAAGCTGTACTGAGACAAAGTCTGAACCATTATCATCCTCTGATTACGCAGATTAGTCAGGACTTCTGGGACGTCCAGCGGCTAAAACAAACAGATGTTTAGTATGAGAGAGAGAGTGAGAGAGTCTCATAAAAAAAAAAAACAGATGCCAAAGCAACCAAGAAAGTTTGCACCGGGGGTGTGTTCCAGAAAGCAGGGTTAGAACAGTTCAGATACATGAACAGACACACCGACAATACCAGGTGATTTGTTTTCACAAGTTCTGCATATAATCTATGTACATTGATTGGATGACAAAAAATGGCAGCCGTCACTGGCCCAGTCTTTACAAGCCGAATGTGTGAACACCTCATAAAAATAAGTTCCAGAAATAGGGATCACTTTAACTCTGTCCATTATTGTGGTAACTTATGCTGTTCATCTAATTTGTTCGCTAGCATGATTTAAATTTTACAAATGTTAAATTTAAATACTACACATCCTGGATTTATCCACAGCTCACAATAGAATCTAAAGCTTACTCTGTGCACATTAAGGTGTAATAAATACTGTATTAATACAAATTTTAAAAAAAATCAGTGTGATGGCTTTAGCCATGTAAGACAGTGGCCACCAACAGTAACATCCTATCATAGTTCATCATACGAAAAGTCATTCATTATACTGAAATTTACATACATTTTTGTGTGAGGACACAAATTTTGTTTGAGTGAGGTTGACTGTCTCACAGTTAATCTACTCAGAGTTTGTTAAACCTCCTTTCTGGAATGGGCCCTTGAAATGGGATAACTCAGAAAAAAATTTACTGCAGGAAGTTACCTCATTGTGCTCTAGACATGCTATCATGATCTCGGACAGTATGACCACTCCAGTCCGTCCCACTCCAGCGCTGCAGTGGACAAGCACAGGTAGGTTGCCGTTCTTTGGGTCACTGATGCTGTTTGTGTGTCTCCTCACAGACTGGATTTCCTCCAGGTAAGCTGGAAAAAGATGGAAACGCTCAGCTGAGATTTAATTAGGTGCACAAAACTTATTATGGCATGGTATGGAATGAACATTTCTGTCATTTCCAGTTATTCCAGTAGATATTTGATTATAAACGCATGATCACCAATACTAATCCCACTCACTGAGGAAGCCTTTGAAGTCCTCTGGACAGCTGTGGTCCGGCCAGTCTATGTACTGCAGATGCCAGACAGTCCTCTCTTGTCCCGTGAGGAGGTGTTTGATCTTTAGACCTGTTGTGGCATAGCAGCCGGACTCGGTGCGAAACCGTGTGGTGATTTTGAAGCGCCCATACGTCACTGTGTTGTGCCGTGATCCAAGTCGGGGCCAGTACCGATAGCTCTTTTCTCGGTTTCCCTCCTGGAGAAAAAGCGACAGAAAAGGTCAGTCCACGTAAATGAGAAAAAAAAAAGTGGAGCTAGAAATATGAAATCAACGCACCTCTTCAGCAGTGACCATTGCGATGATGGAGACACCCTGCTCCCACACCATCTGCCAGAAATCCTGACACGTGTTTGACATGGGACCTTGTGTGGCGATGTAGTTCCACTCCTGTCCACCTACTGTTAGCTAATGACACAAGACACAAGAAATATTTGAGTCATTAGCTGTAGGAACTCATCTGTAATTAGTTTTAAAAAAAATGAAAGCGAGCAGCAGAAAATGGAAATTATTCTGAGAATAACTGAGAATGAAGGACAGGAAAAGTGACTAAACAGTAGTGACTGCCCTCCCACAAACCCCATGAGCAACTGTGATCCACAGATGTATTTGGGTTTCTGGTTATCTCAGCTGGAGAACAGACTCAATGTGCTGTACAGACAGGTAAAATCATTTGTGTTTTATTGAATGCCACTGATTCTGATCACTCTGAATTCAACCTTAGGTGTTAAATCTGTCAGTGTACTATAGTCGATGTCTGGGATTGTAATTACTCCTGAGGAAGTAGGGAGTTACAATTAATTCAATGTATTCTAAATCTCTGACATGTAACTAAAAATAGGCAGTGCATGACTAAGTCTATTAACCCAAGAAGCAGACAGATATGAACAGCATTCAAGCTAAGCTCACGAGATCAATCTGCATAATATTTTCTTCAACAGGGAGATCAAACTACTATAAATCATCAATAGGAGATGCACAATATATAGTGAAAACTACATGGTTTATTGCTAAGGGAATCCTATACAACTATAGTTACAAAGGACGTCCACTTGTGAATTATATTTGGCTGTAGATAAAGTGGAGTCAATGTAGTTTTAGTCTTGGTCATTTCCTGAAAACTGCAGTTTGTTTCACTCACATTTTAGTCATTTTGTCTTAGTTTTAGTCAAGATTTATTCAGTGGAACTTGCACTGCACAAGTCTGATTGGGACCGTATTATCAGACAATTCAATCTGCTTACAGTAAAAACAGCTACAGCCTGGGTGAGTTTTAAAGTGATTGATTACAGAAAGCACCCAAAACTGTAACACAAAGTGATGGTTTGACCCTGTGGTGGACAGAGGTCTGCATGGGAACATTTTAATGATGGCGAAAATTGACAGGTTTCAAAACAAGAGAAAACACAGTGCATCACAGCTTGTTAGACGCTGACCTGTCAGACAACCCATACTTACCCCTGCCCACCCAAACATTAAAACTATCAGGTAGTGATACTATTGTGGGTGATTAGAGTATGTTTAAAGTTTGCATAGACTACGGGTATAGCTCATACAGTTCCGGTACCAAGCTTTGCAGCAAAAAGATTAGAGGATTTGCATGTTAACATGGATCCATGCAAATGATCAGTTAAAGAAAACAGCTTTCAGTGCTTTGAAATGGGGAATGTGATTTAGATAGTCTGCCACGACAGAGCCACTGATTCCATCTCGTTTTTATTGCCGAACAGAGATTTTGCCATAATTTGTTTTAATTAATGTTACAAATTAGTATTAATGGTCGTTTACAAATACTTGCATCAAAATTTTCTTTGACAAAATGAATCAAAATCAATGTATAATAAATAACAATAAATTGAAGTCTAGAATTTTCCACTGAAATCAAACTTTTCATCAGGAAATTTCAATATTTTAACACATCATATGAGCCTGCTGTGTTGACCAAACAATGAACACACTAAAATTTAAAGAAATAATTAACTCCTGTTCTCCATTGACTGATGGAGAAGTCATCTTGAACACTGTCATTGTTATCAAAGTTTTTTTCCTGGGTGTGTAGGTACGCTGTTAGCTGAATTAAAAACACAATTATGTACATGTGGTTTAAAAAGAGATGGATGTCACGACACATCCCTGAACAACTTACTCTAATATGAGATGCATTGATGTATCCTGTGTTGTTCTCTTTGGTGGGAACTAGCTCCACTCGGTTCTTGTCATAAGGCAGGACGTCTTGGAATCGGTTTTTGTCTCCACTCTCTGGCAGCTGGGCGATGGTACATTCTCCTCCCGGACGCTTTTGGATTTTCTCATACTCTTTCAACAGCTCTCCCCTCTCCATGTGCTGCTCCAGCACTTTACACTGGCACAAACAGATTTTTAAAAAAGGTAAATACTTTACAGCACGGATAATGCAGTCCTGCTTCAAAAACAACTCTCTCATTTTGACTTCATTAGGGCGGTAAATTTAATTTTATAATTCAAAAGGGCTGCTGTGATGTGAAGTATCAGTCACAGAAAAGTGCATTAGAAGTTGTACTTCTATCACACAGTAAATTAAACCACCACCACCACCACATCACTCTCTGCCAGCAGCTCATTTGTGATTTACTTTCATGAACTATAGTTTCACATTCTGTTACTACAGAAATTCTTGAAAGTGAAAACATCCCATCCAGTGGAAGTTTTTCCTATATTTGATCTGCATTAGCAGAATTTTGTGCACACTGAATTCACTGATGACTTTAGGACAAAGCTGACACAAATAGTCATGTGTACAAGACGTGAGAAATGTGGTTTCTTTGGCTAGCAATTTTTAAGATTACCAATGCTGACTAACTCAATTCTGCGTTTAAGTCATGAACAACAACCCTGAATAACTTTTCTTCACCTCACCTGTCAGGAGGTTATTAATACCAACACAATCAGACTCCTGATTATCCTTAGCTTTTGTTCTGACTACCGAAAGGTTTCTAAATGACTTGACATTAGCAATACACAATAAACACATCAAACAAATCTCACATGTCATAGGCTACCAATGCCTAAACTAAACCTTACATTTGCTTTAAAAATGTACGTTATGTCCTTAAAAAACAAATAACCAGTTGCGTGCCTTACTCTCTCGTCATTAGAGGCATGTTCAGGCTCATCCTTCACGTCGTCATGCACAGGCTGTCTGGACACTGACAGGCCATTGAGCTTGGCCACCTTCAGAGGACCCATCTTCTTCACCTCTGACCTCGTTCCTTTCTTCATGCCCTGGTAGGATTACAGAGTCCAGACAAATAAAAACTGGGGGAAGATGAATTTGTGTGAACCTGAAAGCAGACGGACGAGGGGAGGGACAGCGCAGACTCACTTGGTGTTTTCTAGCAGAATGCCACCTATCCAGTTTTCCAAAGCAGTTAAACTACATTCTCTCTTTTTTGCGTCAGACACTGCTGGCCACTAAAACTACCTCTATTGATTTCTACATAAATGCCCATATCACCCTAATGTGAGACATCATGTAACTCAAAAATATGTACATACCACACACTGTTACAGAGAATTAAACTACAGTGGGAGCAGCAGTTTGTCTGTAAGGGTACTTTGGTGCCACTACACAGCAATATTAAGTTTGAGTGTGACTAAATGTTATAATATGTTGACATGCTGAAAACATAAACTAATTAGCTTCTAGATAATCCGTAAACATGTCTAAGAGGCTAAAGTTCAGTGCTCCAGATGAACATTGCACACAGATGGCACTGATGCCACCATGTTTTTCAGATGGTACCACCAGTGCCAGATTTGGTGGCATCACTTCTGCCTCAAGATATGCAAGTATTTATGATGATATTAAGAGATGTATGCTTTGTTGAATTATTGTTCAGCTTTCTCACTCGCATGGCAAGTGGTCTTGCTGTTGAAAACGCAGGAAGAAAAGCTGTTGAAGAGCAGTAGAAGAATTTCTACCTAGCTGGGAACAGTGGTGCAGTATGTAGGGCAGGTGGCAATTGCTAACTGTCTATGAACCCCAGGATTGGTGGTTCATGTCCGGGTCCCTACCTAGTGCAAAATCATTGCCAAATCAAATATGCAGAGGCAGATGATCCACTGTGATGACCCCAAAAGGGAGCAGCCGAAAGAAACTTTTAGAGGAATCTCTACCTAATTTGTCTTTATTTTTAAAATCTGTCAGGACGTGAAGCAGTACCTTCATCATACTTATAAAGCTAAAAAAAAGATGTTGTTTCAGTTACAGTAGTTGTGGTTAAACCATTTAATGTGGTGTAGAACTAAACAGTTACAACATTATCTTTATTTCCACTTAACTACTTTGTGATCATTCATTTGGCTTAAGATGTCATATCTTTCACCTAAACTTTGATTCACTCTGCTTCACTCTACTCCACCAGGTTGGAGTAGATGATCCCATCTTATACCTGCTCCAGCAAGCTCTCCCTCACCTGGACAGAGCAGGCAGCACAGCTCAGCCTGTCCTGCTGAGAGAAAAGCTTCTGAAGATGCAGGTAGACTCCTCCACAGCCTCCTGGATTACTGACTACCTGACAGACAGACCACAGTTTGTGAGGCTGAGAGGATGTGAGTCTGAGCAGGTGATCAGCAACACAGGAGCACCACAGGGGACTGTCCTCTCACCTTTCCTC
>JAUMHL010000015.1:9416254-9435939 GCA_032362345.1 Sandelia bainsii
ATCTTTATTATCTTGTATTTTTTTCTATACTGTTCTGTAATATTATTTTTAAGGCTACTGCAACACTGAAATTTCCCTTTGGGAATCAATAAAGTATCTATCTATCTATCTATCTGCATGACAGCAGCTGTTGCAGTGTTGCGTGTAACACAGGGACTGATAGTCGCTGTCTTAATAGATAATCTTTAGTTTTGGACATTTGAGAACATTACTTTTGATTATGGGAAAGAGTAAGACTACTTATTTATTTTTTGACATTTCACTGACTAAATAATATATTCAGAAAATATTCTGTAAATCAATCTATAACAATCATTAGTTGCAACTGTACTGCTAAGAGACATCAGAGGTGTTTTGTCTGTGTTGATTTCCAATTCTCAGTTTTATAATATTAGATTGTCATTGCACTATGCTAAAAACATGGATATATTAGCTGATGTACCTTAAGTTTTAAACACATTATTTCTTCCTCAGCTTTGAGCCATTTTATTAGAGAACAAGACTCACCGGAGGTGGCAACCCTTCAACGGTTTTCTTCCCAGAAGGCACATCAGACACAGGCCTCTTCTTGAAGTCTGTTTTAATCTTCTGCTTAGCCTGGCCACTCAGGTCTCCCTCTGAGACTGAGGGCATAATCCTGGGCTGCCGTAAATCTGACAGCAGGTACAGAGGCTCACCCTCCTGGATCAGGGGGTGAACCTTGTAGGTCAGGGAGCTCATTATAGAAGGATCAAGAGAGGAGCCTATGGGATATGCAGGAGGAGGCTCAATGGGAGTCTGTGGCTGAGGCGTCAGAGAAGGGTGAGACGTCAAGCTGTGATGCTGTTGTGGCGGATGCTCAGGAACCCTGGCCGCAACTGCATCCTGAGAAAGTGGAGTGTGACGTCCGCCATCATCATCAAACTCCTCTTCTTCCCCACTACTGTGAACCAACATGGTAGCATCTGAAAGGGACTTTTTGTGTCCATACTTAACATCCTCCTTAATGTCTCCCCTGTTCTCTGTATTTGTACGTTCCAAAAACACATTGAGCTGTGAGCCCTGAGAGCGACCACCACGCAAGACTGGAGGGGGTGTGACAGTTTCTGCTGCTGAAGAAGACGCAGTGCGCTCTTTGATCCTCATTGCTTCGAGACTATGAGCCAATCCAGCAATCTCAATAGAGTTACGCTTCTGAGCATGGTATGGCTGTCTGTGTGGGGGTCCACTGAAAAGAGGCTCAGACACCTCTTGTAAAGAGTGAGCGACAGGCAGACTATCCTCCTGGAAAGTTTGGACTGAGTGATGTACACACCGCATGATGACCAAGTCTGGGTTGCTACTGCTGACATACAGGTGACGTGACAAGTCAGGTGTGCTGTTCGCTGGCCGAGGATGGGCGTATGGGTATGGTGGAGGTGGTCGATAAACTTGGGTTCTCATAATGTTGGGGGCTGGATACTCCTGGGCTTGTTGTAACTGTACATTAGTGAGCTCTGGGACACTAACTGCCCCCACTACAGGTCTTCTCTCTGTAGGGTAGGGGTATGGGGAGGGACTGTGGAAGCTGGAGCCTAGATGGAAGGGATAATGATGTTGATGGGCTGTTCCACCATGCTCCCCTCTGATCTCTGGTTGGCTGTATACTAGAGGGTCTGGTCTGCTGTAGGCATATGAGTTTCCAATGTTTAGATTCCTCATTGAGTGGCTCTGCCGGTGTTCTTGAGACAAAACCATCCCTCCTCCCACTCCTCGGTTCTTCTGACGCATCACTGTCTCATAGTCGGGAGTTGCACGGTAGGAGGGTGGGATGAGTGTGCTGTGGCGATGTGAGGGGATGTAGTCCGGCCTTGTTATATCGCTAGTGATAGAGGGGTTGGAGGACATGGGTGATGGCTGAAGGTAGTGCTGGGGATTGGTTAGAGAGCTGGTACTGTGGGCACTGTAGACGCTGCCGTTACGTAAACGTCCTCCACTGCTGTATTCAAGAGGAGAGCAGTCCAGGCTGGTCTGAGAATGGTAGTAATAACCGTTTTGACTGTTCATGTACAGGTTGTCTGTGAAAGTGAGGATATCCCAAAATAGATATACAATTAAAATTACATAACAATATTAGATTTATGTTTAGCTGAAGACAAAATCAAATTTATAGCATCATGTGATAACTTCCAAGTTGCTAGCTGCAATGTTCTTTTTATCAGTAGTTACCCTGTGATGATGTGTAAGGCTCTGTGAAATGGCCATTATAGTGCATCTGTGGAGGGGTCATCATGTAGGCCTGAGGCTTTGGCTGTAAATCAACAAGAGAGGAATTAAATTACTGCTACACAAATACTTTCAAAGAGCAAAGAATGGTGACAAACTGCCCTCAATTAAATTATTTTAACATACTTAACATACTATTGTAACATACTGTGCAGCAGAAAATTGTATAAACATCCAAGAAGTGTGAAGCATGGACATTACCAGAGACAATCTAGTAGAGGATCGTCGTCTGACAGGGTTGACAACTGTGGGCTGGGTTTGGCTGATGAGAAAACAAATGTTGGTTAGAAAAAAGAAAAAAAAGGACTTCACCTACAGTGCTGTGAAAAAGTATTTGCCCTTTTCCTGATTGTTTATTTTTTTGGCATATTTGTCACACCTAAATGATTCAGATCATCAAATAAATTTTGTACAAAGATGACCCGAGTAAACACAAAATTCAGTTTTAAATGATGATTTCATTTATTAAGGGAAAAAAACTGTCAAAAACCCACCTGGCCCTATGTGGAAAAAGTAGTTGCGGCTCCAGTGAACTAAAGTGAGAATCATTATCCACAAATAGAGAAAACTTGGAACAGTTGTGAACCTTCCCAGGAGTGGCCAGCCTACCAAAATTCCTCCAAGATCACGACAATTAATCCAGGAGGTCACAGGAGAACCCAGAACAACATCTAAAGAACTACAGGCCTCAGTTGCTTCAGTTAAGGTCAGTGTTCATGATTCAACCATAGGAAAGAAACTGGGCATCAATGGTGAGTTCTAGGGCTGGGTTATATGGACCAAAACTCATATCTCTATATTTTAAAGCAGAATGGTGATATATGATATATATCTCGATATTTTGTGATCCCATAAAGTAATTACAAAAAGACAACTATGGGACAAATTTACATGTTCTAAATGTCAGTTATTTTATTAACGTATGACAAACTATTGGCAGTTTAGACAAATTTGGCACATATGAAATAGGTTTTGTAAATTTAAAAAAAGCTGCATTGCTGATTAATCAATTAAGAGTTGTTAAAAAAAAGAATGTGCCCTTTTATGCACAGTATAAAGCCGTGTTGTTCCACTGTTAAGGTAGCGACCATGTCTTTAGCGATATGATAAGCTACTGCTTTGGTAACGTCGTTGCAATTCTCGCTTTTTCACGAGTGTAAGAGTTTTGTGGTGTGGTTTGTTTCGGGGCAGGGGGTTGAGGCGTCTCCACGGCCGCAGTGGCAGCATGCATTTAACACACTGTTCGTACTGCGTCTCATGGCGCTGTTGTAAATGGGGAAAGCTTTCATTGGAACTTGTTTTCTGCATTCTCTACAAAACACATTATTCTGATGCTTGGAATCCGAACTACCTCCAGATGATTGAGCCACCGCCTCTACATATACCAACCAGCTCCTCTCCTCCTCACCGCCCCTCCTGCTTTCCTCCTCCGAGTTTTACGTTATTGTCTCATTTTATATCTCATTTAGAATTATATAGATAATTTTAAAATATCAATATATCGCCCAGCCCTAGTGAGTTCCAAGGCGAAAGCCACTGCTGACAAAAAACAAACACAAAAGAAGGTGTGCGTCCCTTTACTTTTCCACATAGAACCAGGCAGGTGTGGACAGCTTTTTCCCATAAGTAATAAAACCATAAGTTAAAAACTGCATTTTGTATTTACTCACTTTATCTTTGTGTAACGTAAAAATTTGTTTGATGATCTGAATCATTTAGGTGTAACAAGTATGGCAAAAGAAATAAATCTGGAATGGGTCAAATAGTTTTTTTCATTTATAGACTTTCATAAACCTTTCAACTGTATATCTTTGAGGGATACATTTTTCTAAAAAATCATTTAACTTGAGAATGCGCACGCACACGCACACACACAAAATGGGAAATCTAGTTCAAGTTCATCAAAATCTCTTCTTTCGTAGACAACTGCTCTACCTACTGTTGCCCCTCATCAAAAAAATATCAGGGCCAACTTTTTTGACCAAATTCTACCAACAGATTTCAGCTGGTACTAGTACTGATGTTTCATACCCTGCTGTTGTGACAAGTCAACTCACAGCAAGATTAATGTATGATGTGTATGTATGAATGTAGATACCCAATTATTTACAGAACTCAGACAAATAAACACTGCATTACATACTGTAGTTGTGAAATTTACTTACAAGAACCTCGGACACAATGAGAAGGTTTTAGACTTTAAACTAAATAGATATATTCCTCTTAGTTAAATTTTTTTTTTTAAATCACTACCCAAAGTACTTTTCAGATGCAGAGAGCCTGTTTACTGTGGCACACTTGGCAAGAGCCATTAGGAGGAGACTGGTGTTGACACCTGCTTGATCGGTTTACTGTAGGCGGTGGCTGATAGTGTTGCTCACCCCTTATTAGAAGGCAGAGAGGGACGAGAGAGCATTGGAAAGCGAGGAAAGGATAGAGTGAGAAGGGACCTCTGGGAGCACTCAGAAGGCAGGGGGTCACACTCCTCTCTAAAGAGAGAGGTGGAGAAGGGGACAGAAGTGAGGCTACACCAAAGAGAGAGACACATACACAAGACAAAAAGGAAGAAGACAGGAACTAGGCTAGACATGTAAAAAAAACAAAAAAACAACAACACTTACAAGCTACTCTTGTTAAGCTTATAAAACTTCAGTCTGGCCAGACACATCCGGCAGACATATTTTGAGGTTTCCATGTCTTCCTACATAAAAAGAGAGGGGGGAAAACATTAGATAGTAAGACAGGTAGATGCTTGCTTAGATGTCTACAAAATAAAAGCACACCTGTGTATGCACTCACATACACTTAGTTCAGTTTCACCTAATGGTAGGTGACTTTATGACTCATAGTCAAACAACCCAAGTTAGTCCTGCCAACACACACACACAGTCATGTCTTATTATACTTGTGAGGACACTCATTGACCTAATGCATTTTCTAGCCCCTTACTCTAACAGTAACTAAATGCCTAACCATAAACTTTATGTTTACCCAAACCAAAACCTAATTCAAATCCTAACCCTGAAAACACTCTTTGAACTGGCTAAAATGTCCTCATAAGACCAGCATGTCCTCACAAGAATAGTATTTGAACAAAATTTATCCACACAAGGAAATAAAGACATCCGTGCACAAACACACACACACACACACACACGTTGTTAAGGCCAGCTGATCATAGACTTCACCACAAAGGCCATTTACAATTTTGTTAAATGTAATAAGAGATAATGTCTCTGGAGACAGGCAGAGAAGAGAATGTGTAATGGGAGCAGAGACTTACTGTCTGGAACTGAACACTCTCCTCTCTGTTGGCTAGCTCCAGGGCAAAGAAGGACCTGTTATGACTCATGTTGTTAATTTCATTCCACCTACACCAGCCAATTCAAGCACAGTGGCAAAGAGAAAGAGGGTTAAAAAACACATGATGTCATGTGGTCACAAAACTTCATAATGTTTTTTTAAGAGATAGTGGCACTGCTTTCACAACTTATGTATCTCACAATGGTACAGTAGATCAGTTTGGGTCAAGAATGTCCACTTACTCAAGAGACTGACGCTACCTCAATTCTTATCTATGACAGTCTATTTGACTCACTTCCTCTTGAGCCAGATTCTAGAGAACATTACGGGAGACAACCTCTGAGTATAGCTGTAAGCTCTGCCACAAACCTCAGTCTATACTGACACAATCATCTGATTCATTGCAACTATTGCTCAGAGCTACAATTTACAAGTTAAAAAGGTTTTGTTCGCTTAATTAAAAGCATAATATATTGAAAACTCGTACACATTCTGTCCTTCTGGGCAATGCCACAAAAGTCGACACAGGAATTTTCCTACTTGGTTTTAGTTTTACCCAAATAAAAGCAGTGGCCTCCCATTTTTGTGCTTGACAAAGATGCCGTCGAGGCAGGATCCCAGGGTGACATCTGTGCCAGTACTGTCCTGTAAGAGGAGAGCATCACAACAACATTCACATCAACAGTTGATTTTGCTATGCAGTAGTAGTGATAACATGCAACTTTATACTTTCTAGGTTTGGGCTATTGTAGATTTCAATAGGGACCTCATACACTTACCTTGGCTTGGTAGCTTTCCTGGCCATAGCCTTCCATTTTCTCCACCTCCTGCATGTACAACATCTCTGCCTCTGGGGGTGATAAACCCCTGAACAGAACAAAAAAAATAAAAATAAAGAAACAAGTTTTCTATATAAAAACCTGCATAAAACACAAAGCACAGCTACATGGACATGCAAATTAAATCCAGATGACAGATAATAAGCCAGATTGTCTAGACAGATGTAAAAGGACTCTTTGACTATTGGTCCACAGGATCACACAGAAAACAGGCAAGCTGGTGATTTATACACCTGCTCACCTGAATGACTGATAAAGAAGAGCCACTTTCTGAGTGGCTTCTTCCAGCACCCGCTCATCCTGGATCCAGTCCTGCAAAGAGAGTCAGAGTTGATACAGTGTTGGTATAAAACACAAATGAACACAGGACAAATGTGTTGAGCATGCAAAATAAAATGCTTACAATAGGGAACAGCACAAACTTCTGGAGGAATTCCTGGGAATCATATCGATTGAAGTCCCCAAAGTCAGCTGTGAAAATAAAAACAGATGCACTAAATGAGTGAATACTGCAAGACATGCTTCACATGACCCTGCTCTCTGAATTAACCCTGTAATATTTTCATCTCTGCATTTAGTGCAAGGTAAAAAGAGACATTCAAGAATCACAGAATGGTGTAATGTCTTTTGGAAAGATGCGGTGTATGACTGGACGGACTAATTTTAGGAGAGGATGGGCCCATTTGCTATGGAAAGACACTGCTTCAGCGTCTGACAAAACCATTTCAGCTTCAGACTGCCTGCTAGCAATATTCACAGCTATGTTGAGTATCCCAGGCATAAGCAATGCTCAAAAGCTACAACAACTCTTAAGTCTAGGATTTTCCTGCAGAATATATTTCAGAAATATTCTTCTAGGGGCTGGGGCTACACAACTTAATTTACAACTTAGTCTGCATGACAGCATAAGCATGGTCTACATTTTAAGGGCAACGGCAAGAAGGAACATAATGCATGCACGTCAGTCATTTTAAAACTGCTGAACAGTAAGTGATCTCAGCAGCTCTGCTATGATAAAACCCAGGCCAGTACGTTGCAGTGCCTGATTTAACGCAGTGTCTGAGATTCTTCTGGCTGGGCAAAAGCAGGAGGACGTGTCAGGGCTAAAGCTCACACATGGGGTGTTCGCATACACACACACACACATACCCCTGACCAACTTAACAGACTGGTTTAGGTGTGATGTTGCTTGTTAAGTGTTGTACGTTAGAAGAAGAATAAACACATTCTTATAAACCCTTTCCTCAGCCACTTGGATAAGTGTAGTTTTGCCTGGGATTTTAAGTTATTGTTGCTGTTTCAGAAAGTAAAACACCAAGCTGGTCAAACTGAAGATTCATTATACATTTATTTTACCTTGCACTGCCAGACTAGCTAAACGTATAGCTTGTTCTAGGGGGCACGTGATCCTGCCCTCCAGAACATCCTTCTTCAGCTGAAGATAATACTGATATCTGTGAAGTAAAGGAAAGTTACTTAAGAAGGGAAAAGACAAGTTGCCAACAATCAAATATAATAACTTTATTAAGAAATGCAAAAACAACTGTAAGGGAGCAAAAACTCCATATGCAGCAGTAATATTTTTAACATATATAAATGATGATGCATGATACCTCTGTGCATGGCAATGAAAGTATACTGAGCAGTAAGAATCTATCAGTTAATTCCACTGAGTTCAAATACTTTTCTTATGCTGCATTTACAAAAACAAAGAGTTTTGTTGCATTCAATTTGGTTTAATGTCATACCATACATTTTTATCTTAGTGGCTTAGACATCTCATGCTACTGAGGGAACATCACCTTGTGATCTCCTGTTGCAGTTGGGTAACACTGGGTATGTAAAACACGACTCCAAAGTAAACGGTGGGCTCCAGCCCATACTTATCCAGCTGCTTTTTCAGCGGCTTCTCCAAGTCAATCCATCTCTGCTGGTTCTGCTTGTTGAAGTACCACAGACTAAAGTACGTTATCTACCAAGCAAAGAAAGCAAGCAGACATACATTACACCACAACTATGCAATGAACCAGGAAATTGGGGGAATTCAATTTGGATTTTGTTTTACAAGAATTTACATCAAAATAATATTTCATGTCAAACTGAAATGAGATCTCTGCAATAGCTGCCATATGTACAGTCTCTCCCACCCCAGCTGCAGAAGCTTGAAACTCCTTCAGAGGAGTCACAGGTGTCTTGGTGCTCACTAGTCCCCTTCTTGCATGGTCACTCAGTTTTTCCAGACAGCAAGCTGTAGGCAGATTTATGCCTGTGCCATATTCCTTCCGTTAATTTTATTATATCCATCCCTTAACATATGCTTTTCAATAACCCTTCACAGTTGCTTGGAGTGTTCTTTTATCTTTAAGGTGTTGTTTTTGGTCAGACCTTCCAGATACAGGCATATTATACTACAATTTGAGAGCAAATGTGACTACTTGAGGACATGTCTTCTGTTTAGTCACTTTTTTTTAAGTCCCAAATACAGCTGGTCTTCTCCTAATCATGAATAAAGTACTATGACTAAGTGTGTGCTTTGTTATACAAATTAAAAAGCCTTTAGATGCAGATTTGTGATTTTAACCTATACAATACATCTTGGTTTGATTAGACGAAAGATGTTAAACCTGAAATTTTAAAACAAAACTTCACCTGATTTATAGGCTGCTGACAGGCCCTGTTCAGTCCTGTGACTGTCTAAACATCTCACAATGAACACCGATAAGCAAAGTAACCCCTGTAGGCTTGCTGTTTGTGGAAGACAATTTAGCTGAAAGAGACTTATTGTTATTTGCAGACACTGTCAAACCACAACTAGAAAATTACTTGCCAAGATAATTGTTTTACAACAAACAACACTGGTTACCAACTATGGGTAAACAATGCATAAGCATTACTTTGTTTAATAATAAAATGAAATAATAATGACCCAGAGCAAAGGACATAACAACAAATAAATCATAGGTTAGGGCAACGTAGTCCAATATGAGAGTCACAACTGCACAACCAACTCTGCTGACATCAAATAACAAACAATATGACATTACTCGGTCAAATTAGGAAAACTCTAATGAGAAGGTCTACCGCTAGAACTGACACAGCCAGCAAGACTAATAAAAATGAAGCCTTGCCACATTATGCAGCGAAATAACAGACAATGTCACATGATCCAAATTAATGTGCTACACTGTATATTCAGCAGTCTCTGTTCATTTAATGTGCAATTGGGTGTGACAGAACTAAATCCTACACCCCTTTCCATTCATGACTAACAGGTGGTGTCACTGTGGCCAGAGTGATCCAGTGTATATATAAAGTTTAGTCCATTATTCAATCCTCACTGAGAAATACTTTTCTTGACCACAATGTTTATGCTATGTGAGAGCTGGCACGTTGATCTGAATAATATTTTTGGAAACATACCTGCGTTTCTTCATCTGTACAATTAGCACATTAAATTACGCAACTGACAAATTCCTAAGTAATGTAAAGTAAGTAAGTAAACAATTACAAACTGGTTATCTTGGTTTCTGTTCTGCTCACTATTTCCTAGTATGAATGTGACCAGAGGTTAATCCTGAACAAAAACACACATACTGAGATGGTGAGTCTCAAAAGACAAAACAATCCAGACTTGTATTTGCAGAAAACACAGACATACCTCTCTTAACTCGAGTCTCTGGGCAACTGCCTCCAAACATTCCTGCCCGGTGCTCTCCACTGACAGTGTAAACTCAACAAACTCCCCATTGAGCAGCTGAATCCGAGTGACGAGACAGCTCTTGCTTGAAACAGTATACCTTCGAGTCCTTTTGAGTTTTAAGCCAAATGGCAAGGGCATGTTTCACACTTCTTCTTCGAGAGAGGTATTCCCTTAGTCCAGAGAAATTATTCTCCTCGCTGCTCCTTCATAAAATTTGTGAATCCTAGAAGTCATGAGGTTCATCATCAACAGATCTGAAAAACAGGACAAGAGACATCTAAAAAAACAACAACACACAAAATACAGAAGAAAGGCTGGTGTAAAACTGAAATGCTGGAAAAACAAATGCAAAACTGTATGAATCACAAATTTTGCTAGTGCTCATGCTTATCACTAATATCACGACTGTGTAGATCAGGCAAGTCCACACCTGGTGTGTGGTGTGTGTGTCTGTGACACAGACCAGGTGTGTGGTGTGTGTGTCACCCTGAAACGGATGCCAGACTGGATAAACACAACTACTTATCGTAACATGCTGCATTTGGTCTTACGTTATTCATAACTTGGCTACCCTGTATGTTATGAACATCAACACTACTATTCAGTTCTACTTCTAAGTTATTAGTAAGTAGTTTAACATAAAGCATATCCATCGACGTACAGCAATTTGAAGTAGGCTACCTGGCCTGTGTAGTTAACGCTCACTATAAAAAGGCTTGTTAGCCACTTATCCAAGTTGTGTTTAGGTCAGTCCCTTTCCAGTCAATAGTTTGATCCAAACAGTGACAACAGCAACCTACAGGCAACAAGCAAAATCCCTGCTCTTTTCCAAATGAACCGAGCATCCACCATAACACAAGTCATGTTTGTACACAACTTATCTTCACTTTAGTACGATCACAGACGTTTGTTCCAAGTGTCTGTCATTTTCCGAAATAACCACCTACCTTACACTATGAATTTAAATATCTCCTTCATACTGACTCATTAACAACTAAAGTCGAATTAGCTTCATCGCTAGCGTGCTAACTTACAGCCCAGCAAATAGACGACACCATTGGGAAACTGACGTCGCCGGTGTACTTACGGCAAAACCTTCAACCTTACCGTTAGCCACCGGATGCAAATCAGTAGTCCAACTGGGATTCGATTCTGAAGGATTCCGCCATCAAGGTCTTACTATATTCGTAGGAACTAAGACACTGCTACTTATCTGCAGTTTGTTTCTGGATCATAACTTACTTAGTGGCCCATACCTCTTGTTCAGATAGTTCCATGCGTCTGACGCTTCCTAGGATTGGAAGAGCAACAACTGTTTGCCGTCTACATCCGCGGCTCTACTGCTTTAATACGTGCGCTTCAGCAGTTAATTAATCGCGGAATCTCACTGGAACATACTTCAACTTTTCCACTAATGCACACAAGATATAAAGTTATCCGTATTTTGCCGATCAGACGCTTCAACATGCATTATAGTACCTGCGCGGCGGAGGAATACGTGGAGGTTTTCTGAGCCATGACATCAGAGAGCAGGAATGCCGAGCGGTGAAAATGCCAGAAATGGGACAGCTGACCTGTCTGTTTACTTTTTACATCGACTGACAGCTGTAATAGCAAACACTGAATATTGTGCAGTGACGAAAGAGTTTCCCTCTATGAATGTTTGCAAAACAAAGTTATAATTCTCAAATGTGGAAATAATGGCTGTGTATAGACTACTGGTTGTTGGCTGAGTAGCTACCAGTGGGTAAGATACCCTTCATAATCATATGCAAGTTTACAAGATTCAGAAGAATAGAAAATTTATTGCAATTTTAAAGACACTTTCTGGTAAAAATCAACTACTAGTAGCTACATGTCAGAGTCATATGTTAAGTCAAACACACTAAACTATTCTATTTTTCCTTATAACTTAACAATTTGTCTACAAATTTACAAATATAAATTGCAGCTACCTCATAATTAAGACTGGCTGGGCACACCCTGCTCTCCACTCAAACTGAAGGACAGAATCAATTCCACACGTCTGACATCAATGTAGTGCTTTGAAAATCTGCAAATCACACTAGTTACAACTGGGCAGTCATTTAGACAGGGATTAGAGCTTTGTGTTGGAGATCATTTGCAGTCGCTAATGGCACAAGCATGTGCTCATTTTACAATGTCCAAATGAGACATTTAAGTGTCCGATATACATGAAAAACTTTGTTTGCTTGTGTAACATTTTCACTGTGCTTTTGTAAAAATATATTTAAAAAAAACGCCTAATTGGTGGAAAAACATAGAAATACATCCAGTGTTCACCAGGTACAAAATTCTCTCTGGGGTAACACTCACTTGGTAACAAAAAATCAGGGTATTAAATCCCTGAACATTGGAAAACTCAGAATTCATCATCACTGACAGAAGCCGCTGTATTGGTACATGGCTCACTGGCAGGTTCCACGTTGTTACAGTCTGTATTGTTGGACACATGAAGCGACTCTGACAAACTTCTTCCCAGATCCTCAAGCTCATTTGACTGTCCATCGTAACTGATCTCAGCTTGGTCTTGATGAAATCCTTCATCATTGGTTACATCCGTGTATTCGTGGCTTTCATTGGTGATTTCTTTATCTGTTGCAGTTGTGCCAATTTGATTCTGATGAATGTCCTCTTCACTGGTTACTGCATTATTGGTAACATGTTCACTGAGCCGAGGAGACCCAGTTCGCTTTTCTTGATTGTCCTCATCCTTTTCATTTGTTTTTGTTGCTGAAGCAGTCCTTTCAGGTGAATGTAAGGTTGTAAACACTGACGAGACATCAGTATAGTCTGGTGTATCACAGTATTTAATCAGTGACGCACACAGAAGCGTATCATTGTCTTCTTTGGTCTTCATTTGTTTACCCCTTGATTCCAGACGTGGTAGCAGTGCATCAAGCAGATCACTTTCCTTTCTTTCAAGCTCTGAACTGGAGGTGGACATATTGCTTGGTTCCTCAAAGTCTTTACGCAGCACTTCCAGAAGATGGCGCATTTTACCCTAAAAACGAGCAATGCAATCAAACAAGTTAATGAGCCCTTAGCTGTTTTCAAATATTTATTTAAACATTTAACAAGACTCACTCAACATAGTGGACATTCAACATTAAGTTATATACTCACCTCATCAAGCTGATCCCGATTCATGTCAATGTGGTGATTCATCACTCGGTCCAGGACCCTTGCAGAAGACATGTTAGACTATACAGTATTGACTCAGTAATAGTTAAAGGCATTAGCTAGTATTTATCTTCTTCAAATATGCTAGAAGAAGAAAGTGCCATCCACATAGAAACGTCAACAGACCTGTCAGAGATGTGTCCCCTGGACAAGATATCCTCTGTTACAGCAGAAATAAATTCAAGGTACATTAATTCTTCCTCCCTGTTGAGTAACAGATGAGAATAATACATTTACATCATTTTAGATGGTTACAAAGATTCACTGAAGAATCACATATTCAGATTCTTACATATAAATACAATCAATTTCTAAGATATTATCAAGTAGAACTTACTCTGCAGATACACTCATCATTACTGGAGATTTCCCACCTTCTGGTGAAACCCTAGAACATGAGACTTAAATTGTTTTATTTTTTTGTGATGAAATTCCTATTATGATTTTCCAATTTAAAACATAACCAACAAAACAAAACAAAGACAAGTAAAGGGCTTATACTATACATAAAATACGCAAAGGAGCATAAATTGGCGGACCGTTGCACACCAAGCACTAATAGTGTGCTTGAGACATTTAGATCTTTACACAGAAAAACATAAAAATATAACATTACAAATAAAATACAACAACAATACTATTTCCACTTTTTTACCTGGATGAGGAACCAAAGAAAAAATGGTCTCTCCCCTTGTTTGCTCGACTCTGTTGTCTAGAAGCTGAAAGATATGTGCCATTCAACAGATTTTCAGACCAGTCAAGCTCTGTGTTAAACCCCTGTAAAACAAAAAGTTTGCAACATGAGAAAGGATATTTAGTATTGTCAAGACAGTTTCTTGATCAAATATATTGTAACTTGTGCAGAACGTAGCTGTAAACACTTCACTTTCACTTATTAATGGTTTATGATGTACCAAGTATTACTGATATTGAGCCACAACTAAGCTATATAGGCAGTCCAGTGGTCAATATAATAAAAATATAGAGTATATGAATGATCAAATGAAATCCTCACAATTACCTGAGTTGACTCATCAAATTCCTGTGAATATTCCTCGGTTTTTGTGCTGCGTTAAAGAGACAGAATTCGGGATATTTTAATACACACATGCTGCACATGCTCAATGAGTTGCTGCTATTTTCTATTCCTATCCTTTGAGAGTAAATGAGACCAGAGGTGTTTTTTTACTTTAGTACTGTAGTATTACTGTATTTACTGTAGTATTTCAGTTTTAAGTTGCTTTTACTTTTACTTCACTAAAATTATGAGGAAAATATTGTACTTTTTACTCCACTACATTCACTTCACAGCTTTAGTTGAGTAGAAGTGGTACTTCTACCCAACTAAAGTAGTGGTAGTGGAGTAGAGTACATTTTAAGTCAAGTACTTGTATTTTTACTTGAGTATTGACTTTGTGTACTTCTGCCACCTGAATGGGACATATGGTTACTACCTTTCATAATATGTCTCTTGTAGTGTCAGTCCTGGGTTGGTGGGGTCCTGAGTAGGTTTCCTTTGTGGTGCTCTGTAGTAGCGATATTTTGACAGGTATGAAGTCTTATCTGATTTCAAGGTCTTAGGGGTGAAAGGTTTGTCTTGGGTAAAGTGCTGTGAGTGTTTCTGCAGCAAGTCTCCACTGTATGTCTTCTGGACAGGATCCTGGAAAGTCTTGAAGTAACTTTGATCTCCTGATGCTGCCAGTGAACACGCTGACTGATTTCGGTGGAAAGCTGCCTCTGAGCTCCTGTACCTCACTTCTGATGCTGGGCGAGTGTGATGAGAATGGTTCTGAGAGCTTACTTTACATGATGGATAGACTCTCTCCTTAGCATGGAAGGAGGTGCTGAACCTCGGGCTGGAGACCACAGAACTCCTTGAGCAGAGGTAACGGCTGTCATCATACTGCACAGATAATCTACTCTAAAGAGCAAACATGCACTGAATCAGACACTGTACAGACTGGAAAAGGTTAATCAACAAATAAAGCTTTAAATCTGCCATTTTATCACAGTAGCAAGAAAAAGTAAGTGAACTGATAATATCAAGCTGGCTGTCCAACAGCTGAAGCCCATAAGTAGCCTGATGCAGCAGGACAATGACTCTAAACACTGAAGTAAGTCTACTACAGAATGACTTCAGAGACACAAAATCTGCCTTTAGGAGTGGCCCAGTCAAAGCCCAGACCTCAACTCAGACAGAGATGCTGTGAAATGACCTTAAGAGAACCGTTCACATCAAACGTCCTAAGAAGATGGCTGAGCTGAAGCAGTTCTATAAGTAAGAATAGTCTTCCTGAAAGTTGTGCAGGTCTAATTCAAAGCTAGAGGAAGCGCTTGCTTGAGATTATTGCTGCCAAAAGTGATTCAACCAGTTATTAAAATACTGTTTAATACTGTCACTTACTTTTCCCACCATCATTTTTTATGTTTAATGGGTGTGTTCAATAAAGACAAGAAGCATCATGAGTGTTTGTGTTTCAGCTACGAAATATTGTGTTTGGGGATATTTGCGACTTAAATGAAGATCACATCACATTTCGTGACCAATTTAGAAAACCAGGGAACTGCAAGTTTCAACTTACTTTCACTTACTTTTTCTTGCCACTGTATATCACACAGACTGTGGGCAAAGTTCTTATAACATAAAGTAACACTGCAGTGACTTGGCTGGAGTGATTTCTAACCTGGTCTGAGGAGCACGAGGTCCTGGTCCTCTGTGAGAGAGAGTGTGCTGATTGAGGACGATCACCTTTCCTCAAACGATCCTGTCTGATCTGGTCGTTGTCTGTAAAAAGGAATGAATGACACAGAAGACTGTCTACTCTGCACTATCATTGAAATTAAAGTTTCTTACTTACAATGTCACAGGTTGAAAGATATAGGCACCCTTTCATAATCTATCCCCCATAAACAGTTGCTTTAGACCACTTCACTTTTGCAGACTTTACTGTTAAAAATTTGATTCGAAATGAAAAAAAGCATTTTTTGCTGATCGATGAGCTCAAATGTGATAAGTGTGCCTGGATTCTACTACCTAAATGTTAATGTGGATGGTTAGATTTAGAAAACTGATTTGTGTTAATAAACTTCATTGTGGTAGTGCTAAAGATGAGAAATATATTTATTATTTATTAGCAACGTAAGTACAACCACTCAACAGTGTTTACATGTTCAATGTATAATATTTCATTTAATATTGACCACTTGGCTACTTACACTTCACGCTATGAATCAAGCTTTTGGGTACTGAGGTATCAATGGCAGCTATAAAAAAGAAAGAAAAACGTAAGCTCACAATATATGTAAATATTAGTTATTATACAACTGAGACAACATGTTGTAAACTCTTCAACATTATAAGCATATTGCGTATCCCCGTCACATGACTCACCTTTAGCTGAGTAAACCTTTCTGTAATGAGACACCATGTGGTCTTTAATGATGGATTGTGTCAACTTGCTGGTGGATGGATGGCAGAAAGCTAAACACAAAAGACAGAAAGCAACATACAGCATAGTGTAAAATATTATTATTATTTTTTATCTTACAAACACTCACTTGTTTCATTTCTCGTGATAACATTATAGAACACATTGATACTTACGGCTACTTTTTAAAGTTTGCTCTCTCATTCCAGGGCTGTACCCCAGTCCAGATGACACACTACCTAAAAGGATCATACAGTAGATAAATCTGAACATGCTGGCTCCCTAAAGATTTGTGCATCATGTATTGACGAAACAACATGTTTTAAGAAATTATCTTAACACTATTTTACTGATTAATAACAAACTTATGTCTTTAGTCTGGATATTTAAAGTTTTTAATACAGCTCTGTACTAGCTGTACCATGCTATTAGCAATATGTGTCTAAGTAAGTGACAAATGTATCTCCGACAAAGTAAACAGATTAAATGTTATGTGAGGCGGCGTCAATTGAAGCCTCGAATTACAAGCTACTGTCAAGGTTATCGATTTCAAATTTGATAACAAGGAATGTAGGTAAAAGGCTGTCTTCGTCTAGATTAGCCACATTAGTGAGTGTTTAAACAGTCAAAACGAGTTCAGCTTCAGTTTCAGGCTAAGAACAATTTCAGTTCGCTTCCCCGCCGATTAACTACGTTAGCCAAACGGCTAGCTAATGCTAACAATATTTGCATACCTATTCTCGATTCCATGATAATGTTACACTCAGCGTATCCCATTTTCATCAGAAATATTCCGAGGTAGCGACTGCAGACACCTAAAAGCTACAGTGTACTTCGCTGAAAACATTTTAACACTATAATATAATCAAAGGTAACAACCTAATACTAACTAGCTTATAAGCAGATGAGAGGCAAAGCAACGCTTCCCAGTCGCCATGCTGGTTGCTATGAATGCTTTCGTCATCACGCGCATGCGTACGAAACATCACGCCATAAACGGCCCACTTCCACCAACACCTCAGCTCACCTGCTATCTGACTGGGGGAAAAGTTAACTGAAATAACAACATGGCAGAAAGGATTTAGCTCAGATTTCAATTAAATCCACTGGATCTATACATATCCATATTACTTGTAATATAGTAAATGTTTTTATTTACCTTTAATTCCAAAATCCACCCTAAATGTAGACAGAAACTAGACAAGATGCCTTGTGTCCCCTTGTGTCATTGTGAGGTTTCCAGGAGTGGATATGGATCCACCATTTGTAGTTACATAAGACAAATCGTCATGTGAGTTGAACCAGTATAAAGCAGACAAAATGAAAAAAAAAAGCCTATATTGTCCTAATTGATCATTAAAGACAGAGTACTGAAAGAGGATGTGTACTTGAGGAGGATGCCTCAGTACTCTATACTGAATTTACAAATGTCCTTTTTATAGGGCAGAAAAAGAGATTTAACTGCAACTTGGATTTCAGGAACATTTGAAAACATTGCCCTCAGGGCTATGAAACAGTAAATATTTTTTCATACCTCAAAGGCCCATGTCCTTTCCCCATGCAACACCTACAAGAGCAGACAATAGATGACTGTCATGACCCACTGTGAGTTAATTTTGCCATTCGAAGATGGGAAATGCAGCCAATTGTGTAGAGGTAATTTAAGATGTTACATTTCTCCTGCAATGAACACTAGAGCACGATGTATGCATCATGTATCAATGCAAGTACACCGTTTTCACAGCAGATAGATTGTCATGAAAACCACAGATGTCAAGAAAAACACAAATGATGGCTCTGCTCTATTTGAGTGTCATAAACCTTCACAATGTGACAATGAGCCAGCATTAACAGCATATTGTTCATGCTGGACCATGAGACTAGAGATGGATGGAATTAATCCATCAGTCATTTATTTTTTACATATTATTTATACCTTTTCCTGCTGCTGCAATGCCAAAATTTCAAAAGACCTCTATATATATGTGTTGCACTATGCACTGCCAAATCAGTGCATAGACCCACTATCCAAATCTTGAATGAAATGGCATTCTGTGGTTGTCCATGTGGCCACTAAGGCCTATATATTTAAAAAGAAATGTGAGTGTTGATTGAAGTTCTTTGCCATCCATGCTCCCCAGGGCCCTAAATCACTACCAGATGCACCAAGTTAATGAATAACCATAATGGCTGATCGTCTATCATATTTATTACTGCAACATGATTTCACCATGATGTTCCGTTATAAAGAAAACCCAAGTCATCAGAGGCCTCATTTACTGTAATGTAGCAGAGTAAAACATTGACCAATGTGGAAAAACAGAGTGCACAAAATAGAAAATCTGATTAAAGTAGGTATACATTGCTCATGAGAACATTCTGTTAACAGCATATTGTTAATTCTGTCATGTTCCTTGTATTGTTTTGTGGACCTTTTAACCCCTAACGTCATTTACCAACAAAGGATTGTGAATGACTTAATAGCAGTGTGACAGGCAATATACTGTGTGAAACACATATTTTGAACACTGCCATTTACTGTAACCACAAACCAACACATGGTTCATTTGGTTTCTTTCATTTTTTGCTTGGTTTTAATTTGGTGTAAATTGATCTGTGAGTATATTGTACTGTAAAATAGAATGACATGAGAGAACAACTTTAGCTGCATTACTTATGTTTTCTGATGGTGGTAAAACCATTTTAAACACCAGTAGAGTAAAGCAGTCATTAAAAATGATATACTTTGAATTTTGAAAAATTAATCAAAATTGGTAATAGAATGAAAATACATGATTTCCAAACGTTCTGCCATCTTGATGTCCTTTGAAAGCAGAAACTATTTCAGTCTGTCCACTATGTACACTATCAGTCAAAAGTTTGGACACACAAAAGCAGATTTCATAACATCAAATTGATCAGAATGAATGTGTAGACATTGTTCATATTGTAAATGACTATTGTAGC
>JAUMHL010000015.1:9436039-9465357 GCA_032362345.1 Sandelia bainsii
ACTGAAGACATGTATCTTTTCATGAAAAACATGGTAATTCCTATGTGTGTCCAAACTTTTGACTGGTAGTGTACATGTTCACTGTAACGTCTCTAAATTGTGCTAACCTGTTCTTGGTCTTGTTTCCTTATTTTTCCAAATGAATCGTTCTCCCAGACATTAATAAAACGCACATTATGAATTCCCATACGTACAAAAGTGAAACTAACATTAATGACCATTGCATTTATTACAAAGCAGTAATTAATGTTATTACACTGTGTCTTACTAGTGTCAGTTGATTGGTTTTGGTTATAAGCTTCTTTGAATTTTGATCAACTTTAATTGTCTTTATTTAATTAATTTTAAGCAGCTTTTCAAAAACGTCTCTGGTTTTCTTGTATTTTTTGTAAAGCACTTATTAGCGCTTTTGTTGTGAATGTTTTTACATAAATATGGTTTATTATTCTGCGTTGTAAGTGCAGTTTGTTTTGTTACTTCTCTTATAGATTTTGACAAAAGGCTAATTTTGACAAAAATAAAAGCAGATGATATTCAAATTGAATACATATACACATTATTTGCAGGTGTTTACAAATAGCATATATTTTGATCAGTTCTGACGGGATGGATAAATCGGGACTGATAAATAATGCACTGTTTCTCATACATGTGAATGATGTAATGGTTTAAGGCTGCCACTGATTTGAGGTACATCTCCGACTTGCCGCCCTGCGCCATGTGCTCAGCCGCCGGTTGCCAAACGTTGAGAGGTTAATCCCCTTTTGGAGGAAAATACCTAAGAGTGAGTAGACCTATTCATCAACGGAGTAGAAAAACAAGTTTGAATATAGCTAATACATAGCTCGGTGCACATTTCTTTAGGCTGATTATATTAAGGCTAGGTGTGGTAGTACGCTATGCAAATGAAAGGGAGGAGAGCATCCTACACCGCAGCGTGCGTAAAGTTGCTTGTTTGGACACACACTGACTGTGTTTCTGGACCGGACCGCTGGTGTGTGTGTGTGTTTTAGAGTGAGATGGGATTTGGTTTGGTCCTCTGAGCGGTGCGACAGCTCAGTGAAAGGTCTAACAGTATCTCACACTGTCAGGCGAACACCACGCGTTCGAGAGAGGTGGAGAAAAAAGGGGGGGCAGCAGGAGCAGACAATGCGGTTTTGTAATGCGTTTATTTCTCTGTACAATTTACACCCACGTCCACGAAAAGATGATGTGCAGAAGATGTAGGAGCTGAATTCCTCGTGATTTGTCTGTTTTTCTGCATTTTTACAATCGCATTGAATTTCTTGCGCTTTGATTCAGAACAAAATAGAGATGAAATTTCCAATAGAGAACCCAAGGAAACAAGTTAACTGGGATCCTGAACAAGGTTGGTAAATATTGCTTTTATACTATCCTATAACTTTACATAAATGTCATTCAATAGTACTAATATCAGCAACACCTTGCGGAGATACCTGAGACAGAGTATGTGGCATTAGTCTACGTTATTTACCAGCTTGAACAGCTGTACACGATGTCTTAACCGTGATTATGATGATCTCATTTGGAGTTTTCCTTTATATTTCTGTCGTGCAAAAAGAGCCTTAAGACAAGACAAAGCGTTTATGGACATTTCTTTATTCTCCATCCTCTCTGTGCTCAGCTGTGCGAGGCAGAGCTGCTGGGAGCGGAGCTTCTGCCACGTCAAGACAGAGCAGAAACAAACAGGCTGAAACCGGAAATGCTGTCGAAATAAAAGCATTAAATGCAAAACTGCCTATAAAATGACACCTCAAAGATTGCCGCGCCAAATTCTCTAGATAAGGTTATATCTTCCAACTATCAACCAGACATGAGTTATTTTCAGAGACAAGGACTATTGACAAATTAACTTATTTTACCGGAAATGGCTTCTTACTCCTCCCTTAATATGAATATACTTTATTTTTTACTTTTTTTTTGTTTTTGACTAGGGTTCTAAAATCATATGGCATTTATGCTGTGGTAAAACGAAATGTTGTGATGCTGATGAGTTATACACAATTCTTTGCAACTTTAGGGAAGGTTTTACTTTGAATTGTGTTTTTTTTTACTGTGGCCTTCACGTGTTATTCAATCTGCCTTGACGTCTGATTCTGCGGCTCAGCTGGTGAGTTGAACGCCTGCAACCTGTCTGGTTCCACGGGGAATAACTGGGCTAAGAGCCGACCTGAGCCAACTAAAACATTGCTTTTATGTTTATTATTACTAGACTTAGTTTTGAATTTTGATAATCAGTAGTGAAATGCTTGTTTTATTTCCCTATAAAATGCACCTGATCAGCTGGAATGTTGAAAACTTTTTGACATGTTTTATTGGCATCTGTAAAAAACCTCGTTACCATCAAAATATTTTTCCAGATCTTTCTGTCGTATGAAGATGGTGTGACCTGAGTGTTTCTTCTACTCCCACCAGACATGTTGGAAGCAGAGATGGGCTGAGGCAGAGTATCAGATGTTATCAGTCAAAGAAAAAAAACAACGCTGCTTTCCACTCAGGCCTTATTTAATTTGCAAAAATCAATACGAAGCAACTTCAGTGGTTTGAAAATTTTTTTAGACGAATGCCTCACTTCAGAAATTTTAAGCACAAAGCAAATTATGTCCATCACAGTTTGCCTCTCTGGTTTACACTACGCATTACTAACTTATATTCTTATACTGTTTTTGAGCCCTTAAATTGATGTGTAAGATACAAATTTTTGATGTGCCCTGTAGCGGTCTGTGCACATCTGAATACATTCAATCACAAGCTGATGACCTCTTATGGCCCAAATTGCAGTTAATGTACCAGTAGATGTCAATTTGAAATGAAATAATACTGTAGGGTTATAATGTTGTTGATGCTTCACCTCTCAGTTTTAATTTTCTAATTTAAATTATGTTCTACAAAACAGTCAACCACAGTCCTTGAAGGCATTTACTGTAAATTGAAAGTGGCAGTTTGCACCTTCCTAGGCTTGTGACATCACTTTGCTGTTATTGACTCACTCACGATACAGAGATTAACTAACAAGATCCATAGCTCCTGGACCAGAGAATCATGCACTTCCTGGATGTACTTGACTCATAAGGGTGGGGTGTGTGTGTTTCTGTGTGTGTGTGTCTACATTTTTGCTTAGCATATCCCATAAGTGATACAATCCCATTAAACACAAGAGTGCCTCCCACGGCTGATCAATTTGTTATTCCTATACCTTGGACAGTTCCATCACTGCAGACAACAGGCTCCGCCCATGGCTCTTAGCCTCTTCATGCTCTCCAATCTGAGAGAGGTGGGGCAGCAGAGGTGAAGACTGCAGCTCTGAGTAGCTTATAGGATGCCATATACTGTGTATACATTAAAATAATCTAAATTTGACTGTGTCCTATAGGTGTCCTGCTCACTTCATTCAGATCTGTTCTAGCACAAACATTTATTAGAAAACCTACCTAGAATCCAGTGACTGAAAGTGGCACTTCTCTCTCTTATAGTTTATTAGGAAAATGGAGTAATCCTAAAGAAAGTAACTTAATTTTCACTTGAATTAAGTGCCTTTATTTGATAGTTTACAGCATGAGTAGATGGGAAATTGGTGAGAGAAAGGATGTTGCATGCAGATCCAGACCAGGGACAATTATTTGGTATATACTGCAACTATTCGGCTACCAATACACTCCAACATCAGATGCAAATTTCATTAATGCTTATAATGCTTTCTGAGGTTATGCATGCAATACATTAGATTAATAGTAAAGTATTAGTAATTGAAGGCAGTGGCTGTGGATTTCCGAGGCTCCAGTAATGGCTTTTATGTGTGGGACTCAAAATAAATTATCAAGCTGGAAAGATGTTGAGGTTTTTTGCAGGTTGCAGGCTTTGGCAAAGCTTTAGGCCAGTTAACCTTCATTTGCGCTGACAGCTTTGGGTGTCAGCTTTGCAAAGACCCTTCAATGATCCAGTGTAAGATCAGGAAATTGCTTTTTAATGTATTGTACAGTCTAAGTCTAAGAGACTGCATAACGTTGTGTCCCTTGATGTTATTTTATTTTAAAAGGAAGCTAAAGAAACCTTAAAAGTGTAGAAACCTTAAAAGTCTAGGATAAGTCTAATAAAACTCATTCCATGTATCCATTTTAATGTTCTTATTATTGTAACATGTTGGTTATCACAGACCAGGACAAAGGACAAACCACCCTATGTAATGACTCCAAATCCACTTATAAAGCCTTAAAGACAAATATACAAAGCATGCAAAACAACATCTGAGAAGATTTTTTTTCATTACCCAACCTGTCATCACAGTTTTCATATCCAATCTGTACAGGATCCAGGGCCTTGAGCCAATTATTAGAACAGTCTGCAAAAATGTATTTGCCTACAGTCGCTAGAATAATTTTCAAAAGATGAAGTATTACTGTGCCTGTCATATCCTTTAATATAAAGTTAAACACAGCACACAGTGTATTGATTCTGTCTTGTCGTTCCTCTCCTTTTATAGTGGCTGTCCAGACCAACTTGGTCCCTCCCAAAAAGGCCCAGCCTGGCATGGCGAAGTCAAGTCTAGTCCAGGCCAGTGTTGCCACCATGCAGAACCCAATGGGCTATGACCCCAAGGCCAATGGACACTGTCCACTACCACGCCTGTCCATCTCTTCCCGCTCTGCCAGTGTGGTGGCCAGCATGGATGCCAGCTGTGACGGCTCAGCAGCAGCACTCCACTCTGTGATGAAGTGGAAGACAGTGCTTGCGGTGTTCATCGTGGTTGTCCTCTACCTGGTTTGTGGAGGTCTAGCATTCAGGGCACTTGAACAGCCATTTGAGAGCATCCAGAAGACCAGCATCACCATGGAAAAGGCTTCTTTCCTGGAGAGACACCGCTGTGTTACTCCTGATGAGCTAGAGGCACTTATCAAGGTGAGTGCTTAGAAATGGAGAGATTAAGGAGTTTTAGATAATTCTCGTGTTCTGCTTTGAGCTGTGCAGATAGCCTTGGAGTAGTACATTGAATTTGTTGCATCTATTCATCACCATAGGATTAGTTTGTAAGAGGATATGAAGATAAGACAAATAAATTAAAAATGATCTGATCAATAATACATTCATTCAATTTGATTGGTAGATAAGAGGAAGAAAGTCAGAGAATTGACCTTTATAGCAGCAGTTCAGGGGTAATTAGGGGTTCTCAAGCTAATTAATTCTGGTTTCATTAGCTAGTCACATGAGCTTGAAAAGCTTGGATACTACTTCCTTTCATGTGCACATTGATCAAATTAAGCCTTTAATGACAATGCCCACTAACAGGAAAAAAAAACAACTCCTGCTGGATCTTACAGAGTAATTTCTCACGTGCACGTAATACTTCTTATGCAATGTGTCATTTTGGTTTTAATGGCTTAATTTACTTCCATATTGTTAAGAATTTAGACATTTTAGATTTCAAATATTATTTGTATTTATGACTGAGAAGCCTCAACTCACAATCTTCAACAGCAAACAGCTCTGGGGTTCAACACCTGAAGTGGTCATCATATATGCATACTTGTCATAAATGTACATACACTGTTGAAAGGTCAGGGATAGCTATCAAGTGGACCTTTAAGTAGAGACCATTTTGTCACATATAGTGTTCCCGAGGTCACGGATGCGCTTTGACAAATTAGTGTTTATGCACCATAAAAATAACTGAGTTGGAGCATCCTGGTAGAGGTTTAAGCCTACATGCATGTGACATAAATAACAGGTAACATAATTGTTTTCAACCATACAATGTTGTAGTATAAAAAAAACCAGTAGTAATGAACCCTCGGGCACAAGTGTGTAAAGGTTCCGCCACCCTGCTTACATAAGTAACATTGTGTTTCTTTGGTTGTTTTGCATCTCTTTTAGCTGTTTTATGTCTTCTTTTTTGTATATTGTTATATTTATGTTTTGTAGGTATCTAACAAGCAATATTAACACTTTCCACCTAATACAGAGGATCTAATTAAGATAAGATCCAATTACAGACTGTGTAGGTGTTTAATTTGAAGCAGTTTAGTTGTTGCTGATGCAGACTCAGGATCTTGAACAGTTAATGTTTGTGTTTTTTTAATCTCTACTATATGTTGCAAATTTTAGAAATAGTTATGAGCCTCCAGCACTGAATTGTTATCATTATGCTACTGTATTTAGGTACACTTAGAATCTAAAAATGTATTCAAGTGGGTGGGTTGGATTTGTCACTGAAGCACACTTTGTCATCTCACTGAATTAAAGACACCAGGCTGAGATTTTACAAGCTACATGAAATTCAGTCACAGCATTGTCTCAAAAAATGGTTCTTAGCACTTGCGATGCAGATTTTATTTTTTATAGCATTATCATTTTTTTCTGCTGTGTTGATAAGTTCATAAATGAATTATGCAGGGTCTAAAAGACCATCAGAGGATACACCACCTGCTCTGTGCCCCCTCCCCTGGTTGGTTGACAGTAGATGGGTAAATGTCAAAAGCAGACTTAGAGGTAGGTCAGCTGTCTAGTAGGAAGTGCAGTAATACCGTCAGTGTCACTACAGATATGCTCTCTGCTGTTTGCAGATGTTGGAAAATACTCATGCAGTTTATGTTACATAACAGTACATAAAGGTAATCTGGCAAAAATGCTGATTCCTGTCCTAAGATGTTTATCCTCACAGTAAATATTAGCAGTCACTGTGACCTTTATGCTGCATTTCACAGCTGCCTAGAATGGATAACTGTGAATTGCAGTTCAATATCTATATGAATTTTCTTGTATTTTTCTTGTATCATATACAAACAAATATTAACTAAAATAAACCAAGTCTTAATTTTTTTGTTACAACAGATGGGTTGTTTTGAGAAGTAGATCTAATTAAAGTTAATGAGATTCTGAATGCCTTAAACCCTCAATAATAGATGTATTAGTAGAATATGGAATTCCAGAGTGAGGCTTTAACAACACCCACACATTTTAAATAAGGAAACTAGCTCACGGCCACAACAGCACAGTTGTCTTTACTGTGAGCAAACCCTTTGTATCGTTTATCTCCTATTTTAACAAGACATTTAGTAAAACGTAGGAATGTGATGGGACCAAGGAAGAGTCCAAGACCATATGACACTTAATACTTGACGTTCAAGTCCATAAACCACAAAATGAAATATAGCATCTATAAGAATTAATCATTGTATGGGAAATTGATCCTATGAACGTGCATAAAATTGCAATAACCAGTACCTGTGGTACCACTTAACAAGTAGAATGAGAAAATAATCATTGCCATCACATCATGACTTAACTGTGCATTTTACAACATCTTTTTACTTCACAGTTTGGCTGTGCTTCATGCTGCTTTCTAATATTACACACAGAACTATGGGTCAAGCTTTAGGGTCACTACATCAAGCTGACATGTATAACTGGTAGCAAGATTGGAAAATGATTTGAGATGTGTCAGTGTGCAGTTGGCTGAGTGGAAAGTTTGATTTGTGAGGGAGTGCGGTGATAGAAAAGAGTGGGACTAAGATCAGCCAACCGTTCCTTCAGACAGACTTTACAGAAGATTATCAGGAAGACAAAAATGTGACTGTGAGCAAATGTGAGCTATTTTCCTTGGAGAGTACGAGTTTTTAACACTGCTCCAGTGATTATTGATCTACCTTGTCATCTCTGTGTTTCAACACATATTTCTGTTAATGTATTCTTTCCAAGGGAAGCATCCTTTCTTTTGTCTGTTCTTTTTTCAGAACAGGCCTAGTGATGGACGATGGAGAGGTAATTAATTAATTAATTAATTCTAAACTTGGCATACTGTAGAACCTCAGGTGTATTAATCAAGAATATATACAACATATACATTTTTTAGACTCAGATTTCACAAATTAATTTCAAATGTTGTTAAGCTGTAAAGTCTACCAAAACAACAAAGCAACCAGACAGGCACAGTAGAAACAAAACAATGCAGCAGAACACAGCCCACTGTGTAAAATTAAATCTTGCCTTATGGAATACAGTGGTGACCGTTTTAAATCAGTAAAAAACAATAACATTAAAAATGCCAAAAAAACAAGACAAAACCAAATGTGTGTGTGTCAGAACTTATGGTCAACTTTATGGGGCCCCTCGGTGACTGTGGATTCTGGATCCATAAAACCTTCTATTGCTTGTGGTGCCCAACTTTTAAGCCACAGAAGCACTGTCATGACTTTGTAAAAATCAATGACAGCATCTCCTAAGGAGAAGTGTGGAAATAAAAACCTTTAGCGTGGTGTGCCTGGAGTCTGGAGGAAATCAATTATTCATTGCAGTCACAAACCTCCTGCTGCTTGAAGCAGCAGCGTTAATAGCAGCAGCTGAAGACAAGACTGTCTGCTGGATATATGACCAGATTCCCATTCATCAGATTACACAAGTGTCTTGCAAGGAACTGAAAGGCAGGGAGCTGTTGTTGTCTGTTTGACACGTAAGAAATTTAGTGGATTAAAAGATGTTGAGAAATATATCAAGCTGTGGTATTATATCTTTTCTGGAAGCAGTAATTGAATCCTCTGTAAAAAAAAAAAAAAAACACAACTTGATATAATTACACTTTGGTTTTCAGATTGTTACCTTTGACAGACTGAAGCTAGCTGTTTCCTTCTGTTTCTAGTATTGGTGCTAAGCAAAGCTAACGGCTGCTAGTGGTAGCTTTATATTTACCGTACAGGCATGAGAGTGATATCGACCTTCTGATCTAACTCCCAGCAAGAAAGCGACATTTCCCAAACTGTCAAACTATTACTTTAAAGCAGAACAGTTGATTGATTTATAACTGTTGAGTTATGATGGTACTTCAACCCTCAGTTTCACAAAAATAATGACTATCATGCCATGTGTGAAGCTCGCACTGACAAATAACACAAATTTTTGCTATCTCAAGAAGAGGCCTTCAGGACATGCTGCTTCACAAGTACTCCATCAAAGAGTCTGTTTGGTCCTCTAACAGGTTTCGTTATCGTTCTGTTCATGCTGCATCAAGCCTGTCACTCAGTCGAAGATCCACAGTGGGGACACAGCAGTGGTGACTCACTGTTGTCAAACTGTTTGGCAGAGGAGTTGACAGAAAAATGGCAACCACGGGAAGCATGTGTGTATGCATGAGAGGGAAAGAGACAATCTATTAGTGAGCAAGCACTTCAGGTTTGCTCCACAGCATGTGTCGACTTAATGTGTACAAGTGTTTGTCCATGTACGTCCGTTGACATCCTAATGTCTGCTTTAGTATCTGTGCTGTCCACCTACCTACTGTGCACCCACAAAGATGGCAGACCTAACTGGCCTTCTTAACGCTGTTGGGATGACTCATACTGTGGCACGATGTGAAGCCGCACTGTTATTGACACCAGTCAAGCCTAGTTTATTGATGAGTCACTTATGGTATCTACAAATAAACCTCTATACACCGAACTACCTGCGGCTAAACAACGTCAGGACACCCAGCCAATACTGTCATGATTTTTTATAGCACAAATTACATGATTTCTTTTTAGACACGAAGTTCAAAGCTATTTTATCAAAATGCTGCAGCGACCAGGCAGGTATCTACACCAACTCCTGAAAATACAAAAAAATGGAAAAAGTTTTTAAAAGTTTTAAATGTTTAACTATTATGTTATTGTGTCTTAAATGTTTCAAAGCAACATACTGTATATGGTGGAATGTAGGTTTGTGCATTTAATCTGTACTGTACTTAAGTACAGATTAAATGCACAAACCTACATTCCATCACTTAGTTTATATACAAACATTAAAATACTCAGTGATACTGTATGTAACGTTAACAAAGCTCTCATTTGATCTGCTGCAAAATTAAAATGTTGCTTAAACGTCTATACACTAGCATAATGCAGTAGTGTGTGTAATACTATGATACTGAGCAGCCATTTTGCTTCACTAGAGTTGCCTTTACTTTGATGCCTTAAGTACATTTAGCTGAAAATAATAAGATTTTCAAAATTTGTAGTGAGTATTTTTCTGATTTGAATACTTCCCAGCACTGTGTTAATAGTGGCCTTAAGGAAACATTTCCAGTACTCCATCTTTGAAATCGAACTGTAACATAATTATAAGAGTTGTGGAAAATATGTTAACGGTTCCTTTATCTAATCAGTGTTCACTTACCAGACGTTTCTGATAAATTTAAACCAACTTTAACTGTGATGGAAATGACAACCATTTGCACAGCTGTAAAGATTCTACATAGTCATACTAAAGCTATAGATATAAGTATTGTAGTAAGTCCTGCAGAGGAGAGAGCTTGGCAGCATATCACAGTGAGGGTCGATGAAGGAGATTAAGGCTCCTTGCTGGCTGGATCGCTGCCATCACCTGCTGTGGGGCAGAAAGCCACACTGAGAGGATATACACATCTGCAGTGTATTAGCCTGCTCTTTAATGGTCCTGCAGTAGAGAGTGTGAAAACACATTAAGAGCCCATCATGAGGACTTGGTGGTGATTGTGTGTCTGCAAAAATGTCTGTGTGCTGATTCCTCTGTGCATCCTAAACAGAAGAGAGTATGATGTGTGAGACAAAAAACACAGTCAATATACAAATCAAAGTCATCATGGCTCTAAACTGCACGTGCAAAAGAGGATTTTCCATATCTCTAATGCAGCATGAACTTGGCTGCAAAAAGGCGAGAGACAAAAATAGACCTCCTCATAAAGTATTCAGATACATTGTGAGGCTATTTATAGCCTTGATGCTTGAATTAGGTTATTTGGGGTTTATTATACAGTATAATTACTGCTCTGATATTAGCTGTATAAAGTAGCTGTGTCTTTTAAAACCTATGAAATAACATTACTGTAATTGATTAATTATAGATACAAAAATCAATCTCATTAGAGGGTTTTGCTCATAGAGCTGAGCTATCACATGCAAGATTATGAGCAGGCATGTGCAGCGATGTGTATAGAAATGGTCCCTCACACTGTCTGCTTTGAAATGTATGTGACGAGATTTGATACATATTTTATTATATGGATGTGCGTCGGTAACACCATGCGTGGATGGATTTGGGGATGCTCTAAATAAAGGAGGAACAACAAGGAGTGTTTGTGAATGCACTGAGGATACATCTTACCAAAGGCATCCCTCATATTGTCTTTCATTTCAGCAGAAGCAATGTTTAACTGAGCCCAGAGGCAAAATTCAAACAAAGAGAAACTGAATGCCTTTCTCATAAAATGCCTATGAACATAGAATTTAGAAAAATTATAGTAGATTATGTTTTCATGGCTACATAATACAGCACACTGGAAGAGCAATGAGAATAATGACTCAGTAAATGCAGAACATTGTAGCTTCTTAATGTTTTTCTGACACTACAAGATGGGGATTAAAGAAAACCTAGGGACTAAAGAAAAACGGCTGACACTGAAAAAAAAGGAGAGAAAGGTCCTTCTGTTGCACAGTCTGTGTAGATTTAGTCAGTGTGACTTGTAGAAAAATGCAAATTGGGTAGAATGGAGCAAGAGCTCCACGTGAACGACCAGACACTGAATAATCTGAACAGATCTCATGCTAGGTGGGAATGCACATACTCTCTCTCTATATCTATGACAATAGTAAAGAGTCATCATTGAGTGTTTTCATATATTGTCCCCTGCCTTCTCTCTTCTCTTTTATCAGTTAGTGACCTTGCAGGTTTGCAGGTTGATATAGAGATTGTCACAGAGCCTCAGTTGCCTCTGGAGTGTTACACAATTGGTGGCACAGGTCACATAAGCACACACAAGAGACATGTACGCAGAAACACATAAACATTGGCACTGAGTTAATGCGCTTACTCTCTTCACGCCATCAGGACTTTATAAAGTGAAATTAAAGGAGACACATTCATCTGTTGTGTGGCCATCAGAGGAGCTAGCGTCTAGTCATGACCCTGAATTTTGAGATCAGGCAAAATGTAAGCCAGGTGCTACTAAGTGTTCCTGTAATGCAAGTTTCACTGTCAAAGAACGATCATTATTTCATATTTACCCATGCTTTCATACTTTCATTCATACAAGGTTATAGCCTGTTCGTTATCTCAGGTTCAAATAGAGGTATCATAGTTGTAATTTATTATTATTTTTTCAGCATGCTATAGATGCTGTGAGTGCAGGAGTGAGTCCTATCGGAGACACATCCTACAATTCCAGTTACTGGGACCTGGGCAGTGCCTTCTTCTTCGCTGGAACCGTCATCACAACCATAGGTAAAGTTTTAAGTAAATACATCTTATAAGTCCTCTTTATGCAACAGCTCATCAGGCTTGAGTTCATGTGTCTTTAAGACTACCCTCCTCTACTTCCCACTCTGTTCTTGTGCAAGTCTTCCTGTGGGCTGAACTGTGCCCAGTTGGAACAGCACCATCCTTCAGTAACAACCTAGCCGAAGATCCTGCTGCATACTGGGGCGTGTTGTGAAAACAGTTGTCCGTGAATTGCAGTGAACAGATAACAACATTGCTTGAAGTCAGTTTCTTGCTGTAACTGTATTTATTGTTGTTTTATGGTTTTATAAACGAAGTAGATTTTCTTTGACAGCCGAAAAAACATTTTCTGTGAGACATATCGACTACATGCACACTCAAATTAGTGGTAGCTGTGAGCAGAGCTGTGGCAGAGCGCATGTGTAGCACGGCATACTTAGTGGCGTAGGAGCCCAAACAGATGACCAGTTATGGACTTCCAAACCACTTAATATCAACTGAGGCAGTATTTTGAAAAAAACTGAGAACAAAGCCAATTTGCCAGACTGAAACCTGAGTAATTCTCTACCAGCCAGCATGCAACCACATGTTCCCCTCAGGCTTTGGGGATCTGATTATGTGTAACATAGGCACCCAACATATCAAAAGTATATATGTAACATCACAACACGAAAAATACAATATATGACATTGTTGTAGTCTTGTATATCAAATGTTCCACAAAACAACATTTGCCAATAAATGCAAGACCAACTGGCATTAATTATGTTTTCAGAGCTGTTGAAGCATTTTAGTTTGTTAGAGGTGTTTTCTCATTACAAATTGCTGTAAAGCTGTTTAAATCCTTCCCTCTTATTGCTATCCTCAGGTGAGTTTCACAAATCCCTTTAGCCCTCATAAGGTGGTGCTAAATGATGCAAAGCCCAAGCACTGTGGGATATGACAACCTGTGAACATTATCGAGACAGTTTACCACAGATATTGTTACTTTTAGAAGCCTTAATTCCAAGATTAAAGCTTCTGTTCTCTCTATTAGCTGCATGTACTTTGCCTTCATTTAAACTACCTGGAAAACACAATGCACCTGACCTGTTGTAGTCCAGAGATGTAATTAAATATGGCATTTGCTAATATGCAGAGCTTGCTTTTAATGGCTTAATTTACTTTTTACATTGGCCAGATAAAGACAAAAACTAAGACATATGCTGTTCCTTAGACATCTTCAAATAAAAAAGAAAAGTGAAAGTAAACAAGCTACAGAAAGTTGCATGTTTTGACCATTGTGTGGTCACAACAGGTTTAAATGGGAGGAACTGGATAAAATATACTGTATATTTTGTTCCTGGTCTCCCTGGCGCCTTTGTTGTATTTCTGTCAGTGAAGGACCATAATTAATGCAATTTCCCTAAGAGGAACCTAATTATTGTCTCTTTCAGAGCTTAGTCACCTCAGACTACTGCTCCAGGAACTAAAAGGTGTTACATAAGGGCATCAATTGATCATGTTACATAAGAAAATCTTTGTCATTATTGTCTGTTTCTCATCCTGTGCTTTGCTGCTCATGTACATGTCTCTTCACGCTCTCTTCACTCACCCTCCTCCTTTTTTTCTCCCCCCCTATTTCCATTTCCATTGTTTCAACAGGTTATGGAAACATAGCTCCAAGCACGGAGGGTGGGAAAATCTTTTGCATTCTTTATGCCATATTTGGCATACCTCTCTTTGGCTTCTTGTTGGCTGGGATTGGAGACCAGCTGGGAACTATTTTTGTGAAAAGCATCTTGAGAGTGGAAAAGATTTTCAGGGTGAGTTGCAAGTAACACAGTGTATTATTTCTAAATGCGTTGTGGTGCTTTGTAGGTTTTACTTTAATTGCATGTAGATAGAATACACAAAGAATTATTTAACCTAATCAGTATTCTTTCACTGAGAACCATGTATCATGGGATATTTTTAATCACATTACTGTCATTAGTTGATAATTGTAGTTCCTTGTATTATTTCTAATAGCTTGTCCAATTTATTTTTTCAGCAAAAACACAAACAGATCAGCCAGACTAAAATAAGAGTGACGTCCACCATCCTGTTCATCCTGGCCGGCTGCATTGTTTTTGTCACCATCCCTGCTGTCATCTTCAAACACATCGAGGGCTGGACCACGCTGGAGGCCATCTACTTTGTTGTGATCACTCTCACCACAGTGGGAATAGGAGACTATGTGGCAGGTAGAGCTATGCAACAGATGGTTCTTCTGTCAAAGTGTGTCAAAATGTTTTGTTAATCTACCGTGACTTATTTATGACCATACGGGTATTTTTCCTTTCCACTCCAGGTGGAAACCGTAGGATCGACTACATGAAGTGGTACAAGCCACTGGTTTGGTTCTGGATCTTAGTGGGTTTGGCATACTTTGCAGCAGTCCTCAGCATGATTGGAGACTGGCTTCGAGTGCTGTCTAAAAAGACCAAAGAGGAGGTGGGGTTCATTCAATTACGCTTCTCAGTATTACATTAGGGAGGCAGAAAATAAAAGATCACTCAGACGTTACCTCACCTGCCCCTTCTGTGTGCTTGCTTATTCCACTTAGGCTCTGTAACAGGTAACTATTGTTGGAGGTTTTCAGGATTTGACTTACAAAAAGACAGACAGGCAAAGGATTTTAACTCAGTGTAGAATTTATCATTTTAGATTGTAGTCAAAATGGAAGCATTATGGATAATACAAAGATCGTACAAGTGATATTGTGTCTCATTCTTGTAGTCAACAAATCCTGTTAAAATGACCAAAACCAACAATGTTTTTATTTTACTTATTTAAATTGAGTGCACTGTAAAAGCCTGATGTATATTATTTTTCTGTGCTGTAGATGCCCATCAGTGAAACAAACTCACTGGCATGTTCCTTCGTTACAATAAACATGGGCAGTGAGGTTATACACATATAGGAATACTCACATATTAATTGGTGACAAAAATAGTACACAACACAACTTTTAACTCCTGTTTCGTAATGTATTGTTACAAACTGCAGTGCCTTTTAGTAAAAGTCTTCTTAAAGATTTACTTCTTCAGTAGGGGCTGCCAACAGCAGGGTAGTAAAGTCAAATCAATTGTTAATTTTGGTGTTCTAATGGGATTTATTGGGAAGAAAAATAGGCTATTAACTTAGCTTTATAACAATGAGATTGTGTTGCTGCATATTCTATCATGTCTTTATTGCACTGTTCGCACAGGTTGGGGAATTTAAAGCTCATGCAGCTGAATGGAAGGCAAACGTGCGAGCTGAGTTCCGTGAAACGAGACGTCGTCTGAGTGTTGAGATTCATGACAAGCTTCAGCGGGCAGCCACCATCCGCAGCATGGAGCGCCGTCAGCTCGGCCTGGAGCAGCGAGCTCACTCCCTGGATATGCTGTCTCCGGAGAAGCGAGCCATGTTTGCCAGCCTGGATGCTGGCCGTTTCAAGACTTCCTCACAGGAGAGTATTGACAGCAAGCTGAACAACCTGAGGCTGAAGGGAGCCTGCGAGCCATATGAGCATCAGGGAAGCGAGCAAACGCAACAGACAGCGTGTTCTTCAGAGGAGAATCTCTTTAACCTGCGTTTTGGATCGCTCACCAAGCTGGCCAGACGCAACAAGAACCGTGAACTGCGGAGGAACATTCCTGAAGATGTGCGACGGGCGAGTGTAGGCATAAGCAACGGCAGTGCCATGTTGGGGGAGGAGAGGACGGAGGAAGAAGAGGATGGCGAGCCAGATGAGGAAAATAGAGAAAGGAAAGAGGGAAACACCAGTTTGACAAACCTGTCACAGTATACAATGGAGCGCACCAAGTTGAATGGATTCATACCAACACAGGCCGAGGACAGAGAGAATGATTAAGTACTGAATGGAAGCACTTAAGCTACAGACAAGCAGGGTAGAGACAGAGAGAGTGACAGATACTGAGAGTCAGAATGAGAGTGCACGGTACTTTTAGATGTCAAGAAATGTGCCTTTCTGTTTCCTATGCTTAGATTGGAACTGCTCCCAGGAAATTCAGTCATCGTGCCATAGCCCTGGGAAGAAAATGTGTTGCCAAAAATGAATAAAAACTGAAGAGACAGAAGAGACAGTAGTTAAAATACCTCATTACGAATGTTACTGTACAATGGGCTACTTAAGAACTGTCTTTCAGCCCCTGTGGCTCCTATGAGACATTGGAGCAGCAACGGCTTGCTCATGTTCAAACTTATTTTTTATCAATGTAGGCAGGGCATGCAGAGAGCTTGATTCATGTCATCCATTTTCAGAAGCAGTATCGATCTCCGCTTTGTGAACTCATACTTTGGGAGCTATTTTTAGCTCAGCAGCCTGTTGCAAAAGTTTAACGAATGGTAATTGGGACATTGTGTTTCTTCTGGATCAATAGATATTACGAGCATTTACCCAGGTGACATGTACAATTATTCCTTCATGGTATGTGACTTTGAAAATGTAGCCTTAGGGTATACACTACTACATACTAAGAGCTCATAAAAAGAAGCTATTCATTTTGATTGTGCATGGTTCTTAAAACACAACCACAGCTGTTCCACAATTACAAAAATTCCACCACCAAGTGAATCAACACCGAACAGGAATCCACCTGAGACAATTTATCACCATTGGCCATGAGATTGTCAGCAATGTTAAGCTTTGAACTTTTTTATTTTCTATATGACCCTCACTTTATCACATACAGTATGTATTGACACTGCTTAAATTAATGAATGTGATTTTGTATTCACCAAGCATGTTTGCATCTGTGTTTACTCCTTTTTAAAACAGACAGGCCAACTGTATAATATGACTTAAAAATATCATGTTTCTTTTTTGTATTTTTCTTAAACACATCCCCAGAGGTTTATTCACTGACATGTTTAACATGTGACCATTTCAACTTCATTTGCATTTTGCATCAGGTACTGACACTATACCACCTTCTTCAAATCTTTCAGAATTACTATCACCATTACTGGTGTGTATTGCATGCATTTCTAAAGGTGATTTGCACACACTGGTTGTACTTGTAATCTATCTCTGATATGAACAGCATTAACCTTTCCATGACCATGACCTGTGACAAGTTGATGAAATATTTGTTGTGTACATTTTATTTTATGAACAGATCACATTAAATGTAGTGAGTGCCTTTTCCCAGATAATAAACATGACAAAATAAATATAAAGGAGTGGCAATTGCTATATTAATAACAGCATTAGCACATTAACTCAGTATGCTATTAGAATATGCAAGTTATGTTGGAAGGAATTGTTTTTCTATAACTTCTATCATTTTCAAGTACTTCATGACCATAAAATTTATGGTCTTTATAAAATGAAAGAACTGGAAATTTAAATTTTTTAATTTAACCTCTAGTGCAATGTGTACTAGTCTACTTTCCAGTAGACTGGTGTTGAAAAATGTCAACATATTCTTTGGCAATTTATGTAATTTGTAATTTTCTGATATAATAGTGACCTTATGCAGAACTATTATATACTATTATATATTACAATTCATTCAAACACAATATGTCAACTATTGTTTCTATGCGGTCTTTAATTTATTTTTATCTGTTCTTTTTTTTCTCTTCTCAAAATTTCAGCTGAACCAATTTTTAACCACTGTGCATTTGCCTTGATACACCTTTTGGGTAATTAAATGAAAGAATTCAGTGTTATGTAACTGACTCCCAGTGTTGCAGGAGGCTGGAGACCAAGGTCTCCATCCATGCTTGTTTAGCTCGAAGCCACAGTCACGTGTGTCAAAGTGTGTATGGCACCCATGAAAAACACCCAGCTGACAGCACCGCAAAACACATTAATCAGGGAGGCAGGTCAGTAAAGGAAGAGCTATAAATTGCATGTAATGGAAAGAGCGTCTGTAGGATTGTGTGTGTTTGTGGAGCTTTCCTTCAAGGTAGAAGTGACCTCAACCAGCTCCACTCTCCATCTCCTTTCTCTTTAGTCTGTCTCTCTCTATCTTTCTGGTTCTTCATCTTTATCTCTGTGCCTAATCCACACATGATGAATCATCAATTTTAGTGTAACAGTTTTTGTTGTGGCCTATTTACTCATTTCTAGTCAATCAGAGCCATTTACTCTGTATGGAAGAGCCTGGTGTCCTGAACAGCTCAGGAAAATCCATTAGTAAACATGTCAAGCATTGAGCTGTATATCAAAATCCCATAAAAGCATTGTTGAAAAACACAAATCCCAGCAATATTTACACAACTATTTACTACATTTACTAAAAATATAGAGATTTACAAAAAATACATTTGTAATTATTTTATAATTGAAATTATGTGTCCCCATTATATGCAGCGTATAATTGGGGAATGAAAATGTTTCATTATAATGCAGTGTCATACAATATCACCACTAAATACAGACACAGAAATAATCAACACCTCGCTAACACAGCGTTGACAAAACGTGAAAAAACTGAAGATTGCCTTAGATTACACGTGAAGCTAATTAACTCGGCAATCAGTGCAAGATCCAGCTGCATTAAACCTCATGTTAAACATTTACTGCACGCCATTGCTCTGAAGTAACAGAAATTAACCCTCACACACTTCCAATTATACATTTTAAATTTTTACACATTGTATTATCTGACAATTTCTGATAGAGACAATGCAAAGCTGAAGTGAAGTAAAATGTTTTGGGGTAGGTGTATACTTGAAGGATGCCTTTATACCCTTATATCAGCTTGTCAGAAATATGACTAAATGTCCACAAATCTATAAACACAGTTAAATACATCTTTGTATATATTCATAAATAATTTGATGTCTGCAGCCTCACATGTACAGGTATGTTGCCTCATCATCGTAATTGTGGTACTTGTGATACTATGACACTGCATTATACTGAAACATTTTCATCCATACAAATAAAGTTTATTATTATTATTATTATTACTTTTTACTGTTTTTACTTTTGAAGGCATCAGATTATCCACTAAATTAATGCCAATTTATCCAGTGCACGTTTTCACTTTGCAGACTGCACCCACACATGCTGCTCTCTTGTTTAATTAACTCCTTCTCACTGGGTAGGTACGTTAAAACAAAACTGAAGCAATTTTTACACAAAAATGCACAAAAGGTTTATCCTCCCAAACTCTTAGCTTCCTAAATTTGCCTTTTTATAGATTTTTTTTTGGTGTTGAACCTTACATTTATCATTTTTCTTTTATAACCAGCAGGGGGAGAAAAGGTATCTTTGTGGCAACTGACTCCACCCAGTGGCCTCCTTTTATGACTGGTCACAATAACAAGTTGAGAACAAGACTGTGGAAGAGATTGACCTTGATGTCTTTTGAACAGATATATGATTTGTTATATGTATGGTCTCTTAACCCTCTTCATGACGCTACATATACATAATAAGTAAGTGACAAGTTGCTGCCAACTCACCTCTATATTAATTTGTGTAATTAATTTGTTTTCTTGTGGATTTATTGATGTGGATGTTATTTTCTGGCAAGCTGAGAGTCAACTGATGTCACCTTAATGGATATCAACCATGGGACCTGTAGTTTTACAGCTCCTTTCCTTGTTAAAGAACTGTGCACATTACCCTGAGAGCTGCTAGAGAATCATGAGATCAATAATCAAGACTTGTTGTATAAATAAGCACACAAGCTTCTGTATCTCATCTAAGAAGATGCACCCTCATGCATGTGCACACATACTAATCTTGCTAGTCTAAAAGTGCTCTTGTGCTCCAATGTCAGTTAAGGCCACATAACATGGCTAGTAGCCATGGTGATAGATGACATGAAACATATTCACTTCTTGATGCCAACAGATCAAGCAGACGGATTGTAGCAGTGATTTCTGTTCGCTTTCAGTTCCTTTTGCACATGCTGAAATGTTTGTGCATCCTTAGTCGTGTATAAAGCTTACATGCAAGGGTTATTCTGTGCCCAAAAACTGAAGGTCTTCTCAGACAGAAACTGAACTCGGTTCCCTCTTGTTAATATAACTAGAATCTGAAATTCTTGCTATTCCACTTTAATGTCAATATCAATCAAATCAATAGTGCGGCTTGCTGAGGCTGTGGGTAGAACTGACCTTGTGTTTTCACCAAAATTCACAGTCACAAGTATTTTTGTTGTATTAGGGTCACTGCAAAAATGACAAATGCCTTGACCATGGCTCAGTTGGTCTCTCATTATCTATGAACCCCAGGGTTGGTGGTTCGACTCCCAGTCCCCCTGATCATGGCAACATGTCAAAGTGTCCCCGGACAAGACACTGAACCCTAAATCCTTGGCATCTTAGGGTGGCAGCCTGTCCACAAGAATTTCCCCAAGGGCATTCATAAAGTATCAATTATTATTATTATTATTATTATTATGAAAGACTAGAAGCGTACAAGAAGTAGAACAGAGCAGAAGCGACATATTTCAGAAGCTAAATTGCCGTGTGAGATTATTTCAAAAAAGCAAGTCACACAGTCAGTTCATTTAGACATTCCACTTAACTTAAAACATTAAATTCATTGCATTACCATTTATAAAGCTGGTTTATAAACCTTTACACAGTCACACAAAATTTGACTGAAAATGCCTTTTTCCTTGGAACTTTTTCACAAAACTCCACTAAAAAGTAATAGTACTAATGTGGAATATACTATATTGTATTAAAAAACACAATTGGACACCCAAGAATAAGTCATATCTGCCTAATCTGATCCATAATCAGTCAAATTGATCATACCTGAGCTGCACTTGAAGTTTACCTTGTTTGGCTGTTGTCAGCACAGTTCAACATAGATGCATTGATTAGTCAGCAATTTGGTTTAAAATTAATTAAATATAACATAGGGACAGTTTATATAATCTAATATATCAAAATTAAACATCCACTGCAGTACCAAGAGCTGCTACCCCACATTCAGTCCTATTATAATTATTAACAAGATTTCAAAAGGTTGTTTCTAAAACAAGCTGCAGTGAGGAAGGAAGAAAGTGTGAAAGTGCAGAAAGCTACAGGAAGAATGATGAAGAGGAAAGGTTGGGGGGGGGGGAGTGTCAGACAGTAGCCTGGAGGAGCTCAGCATGCTTGACATCAAATGCAACAGGAGAGAGAAATTTGCCTGACAGTGTGTCTGGTAGCTGAGATCCTGCATTAAAGAGAGGTGTAATATGATGAACATGTGACTTCATGGGAGACATTGACAGCACCTCTCTCCTCTCAACATTTAAGTTCATTTAACTTGGACTATGTGACAGATACAGTTTAGTTGAAATATTTATTACTTACATGAGGCCAAAACCTTTGATTGCATGATAACCAAACAGAGAAGGTTGTTTCAGGTTCCTATTCCTCTCTAGTCTGTTTCTATGGTCTTTTTGTTCTAACAGAAAAATGGTTTCCAGTCTTCAAATCATCCAGTTTGTAGTTGAGGATGGTATAAATACATTTTTCATTTATGAGTGGGGTCTCTTTTCATTCAAAAATAATGTGACTGTTGTTCTTGCAGTTACTTCTGGCCCTAAAGTATTTGAAAATGATTTAATGCAACTGTAGAAAAATAAAACGCTCACAATGTTGCAGGTCGTTTTTGCAACATTTTGTTGCATAAACTAAAAACTCATCACAAATTTCTATGCTTGGAAAGGTCACAGTAAAACAAAGAGCTCTCCAATGCTGTCTGCTTCTCTGCAGGATAACTATTATCATGACTGAGTCAGACTCCACACATCTGGCAAGTGGAGAGGAAACAAGAAATGAGTGAGTGGGAAGGTTTGGATTATAAATTGGGAGAAAGTTGGGAAGAAATGTGTTTGAGAAAATCAGATTTATTATGGGTTTAAATTACAATAATCAATGCTTCAAATATACAAAATGGCATGAAAAAGAGACAGAATAAAAAAGTAAAAACATTTCAGTAAAGTGTCAATGAAGAAAAAAATATCACTGATATTTTTTCACTTCAGCAAATCCAGTTTGTAGTTGGAGTGATTTGCTGAATGTGAATAGAACCATGCTGACAGTCCAATTTATTCATCAAATGATAATGATGTTACCACTCAGCTGTAGACTGCTGTATCTGTCCATCTTTTTCCTTTTTTAGCACGCGTGTATTTGGTTCCGATGTTCTCTGCTGCATGTGCATGTGTACATTGTACTCAGTATTCCCACGGCCGGCACCAGTCACAGCTGCCAGGGCTGGGATTGGACAAAATGTAGCAGTGCCATGTGATTTTAGGCCCTCCTGATAACAGGAATTTTCTGGTCAAAATGTCATGAATTACCACTGTAGCCATAGCCTAGTTTGTGTTTTCTTTTTATTCCAAAGAGGATCATGTTATAGCTAACATATATTTGCATATGTATAGACCTCCAATATAGATTTCAGTCCCATTCATTCAAATGCCTGAGAGGGAGCAGGGTGTCAAATGTACTACTGATGAAACTCTGCTCACTTCCAGGCAAATGCTTGGAATAGAAGATTCACTGATGAAAACAAATAATCCTGAGTTATTTTCATTTCCACATACGCTTTACATATAAATAAGGCTGTCTGTTAAACAGTCAATTACAGGACCACAGAAGGTTAGTAGATGGGTATTCAAATGAGCTTTATAGGCCTCAGGTTCTGCTGATGCAGGTCATTTAGTGTTAGGTGAAGCATATTGTATCAAATGGTTGGATGAGCAGGAGGCAGGAGAAACTCTCACATGGAGGAGCACATGCCATTTCTGGCTTCTGACGTTATGAGGGCGTGATGACAATCTTCTCATACATTTTATGTATGTTAGGGACACTCCTCCCATATGGGGACATGAAGCTGGTCACTACAAGGTTAACTATTCTTGAAAGACATGATCAAATTGTGTGCATCTTGGGAGCTCTGTGGCAGCTGAACATTACATCACTGCACATAGCCACAGTGTCCCCAGTTTGGACCTTTGTTTTGTGAAAAATGGTCAAAAAATAATCTTACAAAACATTGCATGCATCTTATTGCCTTTGCATATGCATGTGTGTCTGAGCTGCAGCAATATGTCTGCATGGTTTCCTTTTTGTCTCTATAAGTCTGTAACCACCTCTGAGGTCAATGTACCATGTTGTTAAAATAAAGATAACAGAAGACAATGTTTGTAGCATTTAGCATGTCTACATTGGATGTAATTGCTGCTATAAAAATACAAGTTATCTAACAAAACAGTTTGTGCAACAGCGACACAGTAAAGATGTATATCTGAAATTGTTAAGTGTTCTAAATGTTGACAGCTTGCTGCACTTCCATAATTGTCCACTAGAGAGCTTCAGATTTCCACAGTTACACAACAACAGAGCAGCCTGTTTTGAAATATATATATATCAAGACACAATAGGTAAAATAATTTAAGAAGTATTTTAAGATGTTTTTAGTACATAATTAAACACATTGTATGGCTATGTACTATATGGCTCTATTGCCCAAATTCATTTTAAAATAATTGTACTTCATATGATAATAATTTAAATCAGAAAACTTTCTCTTATGACTTTTACTTTGCCTCAAGAATGCAAAAAATGCATAAAAAGATGGAACATCCACATGTTTGGCAGTGGCTGGTGTTTTGATACAACTGCATGCTTAAATGCACTTTGGCCATTTAAATATATTGACACATATACAGTGTATTGTTATAGAATGCTAGTACTCATAGAACATCGCTCATCATTTCTGTCTGTTAAATGCAATTTTACCGTCCCCATGTACCCTCACTTATCTGACCAAAAATATGTCAAACTACAAAAGTGAAACCACAGTAAAATGTGTCATCTGATGATACAACTCCTTATTTTCCTCTTCACATCATATTCAAATGAATGCTGTCAAATTTGCATCAGAATCCTGTAATTTTCTTTGAGCCTGTTCACAGAAGGCTTCACACAACAGGATCATTTTCATGATGCACCCTGGAACAGCTGTTCCATATCACTAGCTGATAACAGGGCATACAGTGTGCTGATGTTAATAAAGTACCATGATAGCGGAGATGTACATGCAAAGTAAACCGACACTTGTACTGGACTTGCACTTGTAGTTAATAAAAATCCTACTCGCAAACACTCCTGAGCCTGCAAACATGATCAAACAGTCTCATTAGTTTATGTTTTGTTTGTAGTTAGTTTTATGTAGTAATGACTGTGAGTATATCTCCTGTATTATACCGCCTAATTTATGTCACTATTTTGTCAAGGCTGAGATCAGTTTACCTGTGAGTAGATATTATGTCTCATGTTATTTAAAAAATTTAAACTGACTGCTATGGCTCCTTATTCAGTAGTTATAGTCAAGTTATATTTTCAATTATTTCTTATTGTTTCATACTGTACCTCCATAACAATTTATTGATTAAACTTGTACACTTTTATTGTTCGAAAATAGTAAAAAAAAACAAAAAACACAGTGAACCACATCATTGCACTGAGTTACTCTACAGTATGATGGTACTGCAGTTTTAAGTAACTTGCACATAGACTGTCTTTAAGCTGTTATATTGAGTAGGGGACACATTTGTGTTAAGCCAGAGCTGAAAATAGTTTCCAAAAATACATTGTCTGAGTAATATTTGTGAAAAGCTAGAGTGCTGTTAACAAATAAATCCACAAAAAATGTCTGTTCTGCTTAAGTCAGATTTTAAAATGTGTATGCATTTGTGGTTTATATTTTGGAAGCCAAAATAAGGTCCACTATACAACCTACACAGATGTGATGTGGTACACCTACTGAAAATTGACTTTAATCTACTTTAAAAGTAGGAAGATGCAAAAAAGAAGAAGGAATCCACTAATATATGCATATACAAAATGTATACATATATTTTTTAAATTTTGATAAACTTTTTGTTGACACTTTTATATCTTAAAACATGTTTGATGTAGATCTCTAAAGATCAGTGTCTTTATGCTTCATCAATGAGATTTGTTGGCAAAAAACATGAATACAGACCATTTCCAGCTCCATTTTATAATAGCTCACAACATTTACCATTTAACAAATGTCTCACATTTAAAGAAGTGTAATGTCTACTTAGGTCTAAACCATACTTCCATCTTTACTTCTCTTCTTTCTCCGGAAGAACAGAACAACCCGGTTAACATTTTCCTGTCCTGTTTTAGTAATGAAGCAGTAAAGGAATGGATCTGCAAGGCAGTTGAGGCTCGACATAGCTACGCTGATCTTGTAGGGATAGAGGAGCCTCGCAACATTCCTACAGTCATGCACCAGTGTGCGGAGAAGCATCATAATATGGATAGGTCCAAAGCAGAACAAAAGGCAGAGCAGAACTACTGTCAGCAACTTTGAAATCCATTTACGTTCCTGTTCCTCTGTTGCCTTGTTGGACTTCACTGCCACACAGATCCCCCAGGTGGAAAAGACCACCAGGAGAACCGGAACAATAAATCCTATGAAGAAGCGCACTACATTAGCACGAGCCATGTTCTCTGAAATCGTGAGGAAGATGTCAAAGCACACTGGAAACTTCTTTTTTTTTTCATGGTATGAGTCCTTCCACGTGATGGTGGAGGCATTGAAAAACACCACTAGTACCCAAATGCCAATACTGACTGCTGTGGCAGTGCCAACTTTTCTTAGGGATGTGTATTTCATTGGATGAACCACAGCCAGGTAGCGGTCAACAGCTATGCAGCAGAGGAGAGCATCGCTGGTGTAAAAGTTGGTAAAGAGAAAGTAGATAGAAAGCACACATACGTAACCACCATGGACCCAAACCCCTCGCCACAGGAAGTTCAGCCACAGAGACAGGCAAACAGTGAAGGTCAGGTCACTCAGGGCCAGGTTGAAAACATACACCCCAAGCTCATTCTTCCGTCTAATGTGTTGCCAGGACACGTAGAGGGAGAAGACATTAGATGGGATGGCAATGATGATGACAGCTAGGTAGAAAAATAGAAATTGCCTCCTCCTGGATGCGCTGTCACCCACAAGACATTCAGAATGATTGGTGACCAGGGTTAAGTTATCCATTGCTGTTGTGATGTTCATATCCTCACATCTTTTAGAGAAACTAGGATAGAAATAATGAATGAATACAACTATGCATATGAATATTTATCCTTTAAATTAAAGGGTCACTCCATCAGTTTTACACAGAGAGAAAGTGGCAAAGAGCACTGCCCAGCGTAGCCTGATCAACGTTATATTTCTGAGGCCCCACTGCTATTTGAGAGCTAATAAAAGAGCCAAGGTACTGTACACACTGAGAGGCCATTTCTGGTGAACAAAGTGTGTAATGGTGATGTTTCTTACATTCTCCACACCTGGTTTGGCATTTCTGTTCAGCAATTTCTTGTTATTATCTTGCTATTAACCTCAGTGGTACAGATATAATATTGACCAGATGAGCTAAAAGCTGAAATTAATGGAAAATCAGATCTCCTGGAGGACAGAAAATTGGTTTAAAATCTTTGTAAAGTCTTTAAGCTTCAGCCATAACCAGATATTAACAAATTTACTTTAACTTGGGTCAAGTTAAAAACTCATAAAATTGTACTTACTCTTCTGTTCAGTCATACTTGTGCTCCAAACTCCATAAAAATTAAAAGTAAAACGGAAACATTAAGACAGACGTACAGGGGATTTGTTCAGTTGTCTTGTCTTTCCCTGCTTAATCAGCCAGTTTAAAGAAACAGGAAGAGACAGCAGTTACCTCCTTGTTGTCCTTGACTACCGTATGTCATTTACTAGGTGACAGGGCATGACAAAACAAACTACCGGTGTTAGAGGACAATTTAATTTCAGTTCTGAGTCTATATGAGACTGTCCTTATGTTTGGTGTGTCAATATAGACATGGAGTCAAGTAAAAGTAGTGCCGATTATTATCTGATAAAGGAATACATATCTGTTTGACTAAATGTTTCCATAGCGTAGTTATGTTATTATTGCTGGTTGTTATATTTGGTATGGCAGTGCCAATGTGCTCTTATAGGATGGACTCGCATATCCAGATATAGACTGAAAGCATGATTGTTTGCATTGTTCCTTCCTAAATCAATGTAAGTGATTGGGACAAAATCCACAGTACCCAGCTTGACTGAGTTAGACAAGTCAAAGGGGCAGCCTCAGAAGTTAGAGTTTGAAGTCTTTTTATTACAAAAAAACTTCTTTGTGAAAGAAAATCCATCCATTATCTTAACCACTTGTCCTCTTAAGGGTCACAGGAGAACTGGAGCCTATCCCAGCTGCCATCAGGCGAGAGGCAGGGTACACTCTCTGACATATAGAGACAGACAACCATGCACACCAATGGACAATTTAGAGTCACCAATCAACCTAACTACACATTTTTGGATGATGAGAGGAACGTGCAAACTCCACACAGAAAAACACCCGGCCAACCTATGGATTCAAACCCAGGTCCTTCTTGCTGTGAGGAGACAGTGCTAACCACTGCACCACCATGCCACCCAGTGAAGAAACATAAATGTATGTGACCTTGTTTTTGCCAACAATCATACATTAACATAACATTGTTAGAAAAGAATTAATCAGTTTGTTTCCATCTTCAGTTACAAATGACAAATTGTGTTTCATTTGATTTAAAATAATAGGTTAAAAGGAAACTAATAAATAATTTAGCTGTTAGTAAACTGAGTGAACTCCACTACAGTTTCTTGACCACTTCCTACACATTAAAAACCCCTGCCTTTCTCTAGAGCTTTATTCATTTCTTTCTGAGCACTCTGACAAATAAACAGTACAGAAGGACAACTGATCTGCTGAAAAGACAGGGAACAGAAACTCGATCAGCAAAGTTGCCATTCTCTGATGTCATTGTACTTGCTCCGTACACATGAATCTTAAGGAAAAAGCTTGCAGCGCCCCTGTGTGGTCAAGTAAGATAAAGTCCAGCAGCACTGCTCAAACCAAAAGTCTTGAGGATAGACCACTGACAGTGGTCAACAGGCCAATATAAAAGCTGTTGTGGAAGCCTTTGTGGTGCCATCTACACTGACAGAGAGATCATGTAGACCAGATTAAAGATGTACACACATATATTGAGGTCTCTGTGCTCATTTAGTAGTCTGTCATGTTATTCCCATTCCTCATCAGCCTCCAGTCTGCACACAGAGACAGAAACATATCTGGAAAGACCACAATGAAAAAAAGAGAGTAAGCAGTTAGAGGTGCTCAATCGCCCAGGACACTACGATGCATGAGATAAATTTAGCTGTTGAGCTAAGTCCATCTGAATGTGAAGTTGACCAAATTTGGATGTGAATGGAAAGCTGTGTTATGTTGAACTTAGATAAGCAATGCAATGCAAATAGTTTCTGGTGAAACATGGTTCAGCGTGCTAAAAATGAAAACAGTATCTAGCCATTTCATTTTGGCTGTCATTTTATTTATTTATTTAAGTTGACACATAATTAACACAAAGATGAAACTGTATCTGAAAGTTTAAACAGGCAATACACTGAGCACGGATCATGAGATATATTAGCACTTTTACATAATGGAACTCACTATTTTAATTTTAATAAGTATAATAAATAAGTACAGTTTTGAGGTACATGCACTCGAACTTCTCTAATTTAGGTACTTTAGACTTAAAATTTAATACATTTAATAAATGTTAATCTAAGTTTTTAAATTAAGATTTTACATACAAGTATGATAAGGCTATAATACACACCACATTAATACATTAAAAAATAGCAGTTATATCATTTAATTAAGTGTTTGGGACCCAAAGTGTTTAAATATTTCCAAAAAGACAAAAAAGAAAATGTTTTGAAAATGAACATTGAAGGGGACCCAACCTCTGTTTATACAGCAGTTACAACCATCTTAATTAACATTCATGATAATAAAATTCTGCTTATGCACTAATTCATCAGTATACCGTATACAGTGCAGGGTCACTTTACTACACCATGAGTATTTTTACTTTTAATACTTTCACTGTATTTTGCTGATACTATTTATGTATTCAATTCAAGATTAAAAAAACTTTATTCATCCCAGAGGGAAATTATTTTGGCATGTTACAGCAGCTCTCCGTTCAAACAG
>JAUMHL010000015.1:9470838-9500292 GCA_032362345.1 Sandelia bainsii
GAACCTGCTACTTACCTGGTTGTGGACTCTCTGTTCTGTGTATTCCTGCCACACCTTGCTATATTAACTGTACACCTATTAATAAATCTACCAAAACCCTACCAGTGTTCTAGACTGCATTTCTGGGTCCAATCATCTCTAAAACCCTCACAGTTTATCCATTAAAAATCTTATTTTTGAGCACTTTTTGCTTTACCTTTAGGAATCACATTGTGTACTATTATTTATTTGGAGATCACAATTTGTTAGCACTTGCCAGCAGTATAAATTATTAATTTATTTATAATAATTAAATTATAATAAATAAAATGCTTCACAAATTATTGAAGCATATGAAGTTTAGGGGGCTAGGGTTAATAATAATCTATAAATGTAAAAGCATAATATTGAATAGTAAAGTATAAGTAGCACTGAGGTACACAGCAGAAATATTTTATGAGTTTAATGCAGTCCCCAGGGAAGTTTATTGTAACTAAAACAGTGGAAAAACAAAGGTTGGGGTGGTTCTCCTGAAGTCTCACACCAAATCTGTCTGTATGCAGATTCATCTCCATCCTGGGTGATGGTTAATTACAGATCTGTTAAAATAAACCAACCAGGATGAATAGGAGGGGAGTGTGTATTTGTGTGAGTCACTGAGGACCAGGGTGTGACTGAACTAGAATGTGACCAGTTGAATATGTGTGTCAGGGCGTATGCAGGGAAAGACAGGAGAAAAGACAAAAGGTAAAAAATGACACAAATCATTAAAAAGCTAAATACTTATTTGCCAGTGTGAGACCACATTTTCTTATCCAACACTTGTTTACTACATCACAGAGTGTCTTGACAACGTTTTAAGACTGGTAAGAGATTCTAGCACAGAAAAAAGAACAATGAAACAACATACACCTTTTTCTATTGTTTTTGTATCACACCCATGGTTTCCTACCTCTTACCTGAACATCTATATATTCCACATGGAACAAGCAATCAAAGAGGGAGCTCAAACTCCACTATACTGACTAGGATCTGATGAGCAACTCTCCTACTGGGTAAATATCAAATTATTTCATTATGTGTAAAATCATGAAAAAATACCTGTACTCTCACTTCTGCCTTACACCTCTCCAACTATTCTTTATAATAAATATTTAATAAATATTATCAAACATACCTGCTTGTGTCCAGCCTGTCCTTGGGTCCTGTACTTATAAAACCTTACAAGAAATTGTAACAGGCTGGGTATGAACCAGTTGTACAGTGCTCTTTGTCACTGTCTCAGTGTCTGGTACACCGTTCATTTATTCAAACGAGACAGCTAAGGTTTGATAAGCTCTCATAAAACTGTCAAAACACCAGCATGGCTGTATGTAGTTTAGCCAGAGACTTTCTTCCTTTATTTACAGCTTCTAATTTGTATAAGCCAATTTTATGAAATAATTATTCTGTTGTAGGTCCTTTATAAGATGCTAACAACCCTGAATAAAGTAATGAAGACTAGACAAATACAGTATGCAGAGGGCAGGCTGTTTGCAAATCAGAATCAGAATCGGAATCCCGATCTGTTTTATTAGCCGAGCATACAAAAAATGCCTTTCTGTGCTAGTTTCCCAAATGTATGTCAAGAACATAATAAAAAATAAAACAGAGCAAACAGTAAACAAGCACACAAAAAAACGGCAGGACATTGTTATGGGAGTTTGGAAAATGTGAGATACTAACAAAACTCCCATTATATCATAAATGAAGTGCTTCTTTGTGTTTCTTGTCTGGCTGCAAACATTTGCTAAATGTCAACAACAGACTTTTAGTGGTCTAAAACTGGTCACACCAGTACGTGTTTGACTAATCACATAGTCGAAGGCTTATTGACATCTAATACTAAACATGTTAAGACAACGACAGTGGCAGGAATTTGGTCTAGATGTCTGACATCATGAGACAAAAATATTGAGTTTCAAAACCTGCTCAATGACAAAAACCTGTTAGTGCTGAACACTGTTTATCGTTGTTAAACTGTTGATGACCTATGTGAATAGTTTTTCACAGCACTGTACATGAAAAGTTTTTGTTTTATCTTTCTAATAACACATTTACTTGTGTTTTTTCTATCTATTTGCCAGAGACATTTCTGTTTCTGTCATTTTCTCTTCACGTAGTAAGTTTCTGTATTTGATGTCTTTCTTTTTTTAACAATTCAATCAGTTTATTTGTATACCACCAAACCACAAGTCATTTCAAGGCACTTTACAATGTAAGGTTTAAGACCTTACAGAATATAACAATACAACTACAGTGCTGTGAAAAATATTTGCCCCCTTCCAGATTTTTTTTTGTTTTTGCACAATTGTCACACTTATACTGAGCCAAAACAAATTCTAATATTACACAAAATGCAGTTTTTTAAGGGAAAAAATTAATTCTTTTCAATTCAGTTTACTGTCAGAATTTAAAAAAGCAAAGTAGTAGTAGTAGTAGTAGTACTCCTGCTCCTGTACTCCACTCCTGCTCTACTCAAGTTTTCGGCTCCTGTTGCTGCAGTTCCTGTTTCTCCTGTTTCTATTGTGTCTATGCCAGTCTCCACCATTGTTCCAGTCCAGATCCCCATTGCAGCTTCAGATCCACCAGCTACTGCAGCTCCAGACCCGGCCTCAGCCCTAGTCTCTGACTTGATCACTACAGCATCAGTTCCTGTCGCTGCACTGGTTCCTGGTGCTGCTGCAGCTTCTGACTCTGCTCTGGCTCCTGCCACTGCTGCAGCTTCTGAATCTGTTCCTGTCCCTGTTACTGTTGCAGCCTCTGACTCCGCTCCTGTTCCTGGGCGCGTCAATGATCACTTCCAGTCCTGCACCAGAGCACGTCGTCGCCACTTCTTCTGCACCTGCTCCGGTTCCTGTCCCCAGGCGGGGCCGCTTCCAGGGCGATGCAGCCAACGCCCCTCTGGTTCCTGTTCCTGTCCTCAGGGGGGGCTGCATCAAGGGCGACACGGCTTGCAGCCTCTCTGGCCCCGGTTCCTGTTTCTGTTCCTGGGCGGGACAGCGTGGAGGATGGATCCTCCGCTGTCGCCGCCTTCCTGGTTCCTGTTCCTGATTCCTGCCGGGACGGTGTTGAGGACGCCTCCTCCACTGTCACTGCTCCACTGGTTCCTGTTCCCGTTCCTGTTCCCAGACCAGACCATGTCAGGGAGGACGTTGCACCCATCCTTCCTGTTCCTGTGCCCCGACCTGGCTGCGTAGAGGAAGTCTCCACTGCTGCCTCCTCTGCTCCTGTTTCTGCTTCCCACCAGAGGCATCTGGAGGCCCTTGCTGCCAGTCTCAGGGTCGACCTCCGGTTGAGGCCCAGCCTTCCTCGCCAGCCTCCTACCCCAACCCCGCTGAGGCTCGCCCTTTGTCGCTGGTCTCCTGCTTGGCCTCCAGAGGGAGGCCTCCTTCTTCACCAGTTTGGCCGACATCACCGACCTCCAGGCCTCTCCCGTTCCCTTGTCTGCCGCCTCTGGGCCTACCGCCCGGGGCTCTCCCGTTCCCTCATCTGCCACCCCTGGGCCCTCCGCCCGGGGCTGTCCAGCTTCCACGTCTGTCGCCTCTGGGCTGTCTGCCCGGGGCTCTGCTGCTCCCTCGTCTGTCGCCTCTGAGCTGTCTGCCCGGGGCTCTCCTGGACCCTCGTCTGTCGCCTCTGGGCTGCCTGCTAGGGGGTTAGGGTTGTTTTCCCTGGTTCACGTCATTAGTGTGTTTTGTGTTAATAAACCCCTTGCTCCCACCATCCTGTGTGTCTGGTGTGCTATTGGGTCCACCATCTTATAATTCGTGACAATAATTATTAAGACTGTAAACACTTGCTGTCCTACAGGGACACAAAGTCTGTTTCCAGTCTCTTTTGTACATCCGTTATCCATCATCCATTATCATATTGTTTGCCCATTACATCTGCAACATAATACCTAATCTGGTAGTGCTGTTTAATTATTGAGCTGTGTTATTACTGTAAATCTGAAAGCATTTCAAATGAAATCAAAATGAGCAATGAAACACAGCGAGATAGGATAAACCAGTACATATAGCCTTTGTGTGACTGAACATTGAAACTTTCCTTCCTCTTAGCCAAAGCTCTGGGGGGTAAATTCCACCTGAACCAAACTATCTATGAAGGAGCTCAATTACTACCGCACTTAGCAGGATCTAATGGACAGCTAGACTCCATGTGGTTAATTTCATTGTCTTGACAACTCCATTTTTCATAATTTAACTTCTGCAATGTCCACTGTTTGTCTAAGTGGGAGAAAGTGTTGTTCCGAGGAAACATGGATGTATTCCAGAGAAAAGGGAAAACTTACGTGGGAGGAACTTGGAGGATAAGCTGCGAGTAAGGAGAACGAGAAGAGACATTTTAAGATAATGGGGATGACATATATCTGATTACTTTGAATGTTTCTGTGAATGACTGATAAAATACACTGTGCATCTGAGCAGGTGCAATAACATAATAACTTAATACGTTTTTCTGGCATCATGATAAATAAAATGACCTGCATATTTTTTTTTCTGAAAACTAAGATTAATTCCCCAATGGTAACACAGAAGCTAAAGGCAGCTTCACCATATCTAGTTTCCGCTCTCAACTCACACTACACATTAAAATGACTTATTTATTTGACTAAATAATACAAGAATAACAAAGCTACTATTGATTAATTCAGTTTTCCTATTAGCATATGCAATTTTTCTGATAACAAAGAAGATACCACAGTAATTTTCAACTCACATCTTTATTTATTGTCATTGTTGTAACTGATATTTACACTGTTTAGTTGCAGATTGTATGATCATTTAGAAACACATTTTAACCTTTACCCACATTCTACTACAACATCAAAGCTGCAGTATAGTATCAAAAATGACAAAACACAACGAAAACTGGTCATTACATTTTTATCAAGATATTTACACACACATATAAAATTTTCACTTTCCACTCTTGGTTATAAAGAATGATTGATTAGAATTCATCCTAAACTGTACAGCAGCAAATGGCATATTTTCATTTGTTATTTTTCTCTCAGTAAAATACAGTCGACTCTTTTCAGAGATTGAAGGCCTAGCAATGGGAGAATAGGATGACCATAACAATGTGTGGGCGCAGATAAGATGACATCAGGCCAAAACCAATAAGTAGTTTTCTTTGATTATTTGTATAATTAGATGTGGACAGCAAGACCATGGAAGTTGTTTGCAATCTAAAAAATATTTTACAGTGAAGACTGACAGATTAATTTTCTAATAATGCAACTGCTAAATGTCAAGTTAATAATAATGCCAGGCTTGCATTATAGAAGTAAATGTTTGTGAGAAACAGTACTTCATACAATTTCAGCATTAACATGTTAAAATGGTATAACCTGCACACAATTCTACATTTCTGTACTAAAACTGAGGTTATAAGTTAATTCATGTAAAAGTAGCTAAAGCTGCACTCTATGAGCTTGTCTCAGAAGACAAGGTTTTGTCCCATTATTAAGAAATATGTACTGCTTTGCATCAAGTTACAGTGTCAGACAAAGATGGCATGAATATACAATGAAACAGGATGGGATTTTTTTGGGGGTGTTCAGCATTAGAATATCACAAAAATATCGTGAGAGTAAAACACGAGCATGCAACAGGATATCATTAAAGTGTCATATTAACATTGCAAACATTTCCTGCTCCACTGGGAATAAATATCTGTTTATCGTTTGTACATTACTTACATTATCTTAGTATGTGTCCATTAAACTTCTGCAATATAAAACACAAACTAGTACTGACTGACAATATAGTTCATGATTATGGTGAAAAATTGTTTATATTTAAACTCAAGAGCCAGACAAAAACATCCCTTCCTTCAAAGCTATTTTAGATAGTAGTTAAGTTAATTAGTTAGCAAAACCAGTATGCACTGTCCCACAACAATGTTAGCAGCTACAGGGGCAAGATCTGATCCAACTTACCAAAATGTGAGCAAATAATCAGATAAAACACATGCAAATTATCAGACATCTTCCGGAGTTTCTAGGAGTCTTTCGCATATGTCTACATAGAAGTTGTATCGTAAGTAGTTTGTCGGCAGATTTGTTGTTCAGTCCTTACTCTGCATATGAAAAATGCAGAACAAAACCCAAACAAACATAAAGTATCATTCAAATCTCAGCTTGAAACATCCTCACTTTTTTTAAAACTCTTCAGGTATGTGTGTGTAGAGGTGCGGCTGAAGGTTGATTGCCTTCTAATGGATGACTTGAACAATTCCTGAACTTTTTTCTGGAAATTTTTCCCTACAATACCGTAGAGGATGGGGTTGAGAACACTGTTGAAGAAGGCTAAGTACATGAAGATTTGTTTGTAGATTCCTATTACAGTTTTAATTTTGCAATCTTGCAAGACTTTAGCTATTAAGAGCAGTTCTATTATCTTCACCAGGTGGAACGGCACCCAGCAAATCAGGAATGCCAGGAGGACTGCCAGGATCAGAGTGGTGGCCTTCTTCTCCTTTTTCACAGTGTTCAACCGGTTACCCAGTGCTTGAATAATCTTCCAAGTGCAATAAGAAATAAAGGGAATGGGGATGATGAAGCTGAATGTTGTCAACATTCCCTCAGACAGAAGCTTTACATTGTCATTTGGGTAATTAAGATAACATCTAGTATGGTTTGATATATTTCCTACCTCCCTGTAGATGAGTGTGGGTACACTCAGGAGTAAGCCCAACACCCACACCAGCAGACTACCCACTTTGGCATACTTTGGGCTACGCATTTTTTTATGGGACAGTGGGTGCACTAGTGCCACGTAACGATCTACACTGACCAGAACGAGGAAGTAGATGCTGCAGTACATATTCATGATGATGGCAAGGTTGACCACTTTGCACAGAACACCACCAAAGGGCCAGATGAAATGCTTGGATGCACTGACAGCCCAGAAAGGCAAAAAGGACATCAGGACCAAGTCAGCAGCAGCCAGGTTGCTCAAGTAGATCTCAGGCACAGAACAGGTCTTCTTGTGGAAACAGAAAACCATCAGGACAAACACATTGAACAAGATCCCCATTGTAGAGATGGACAAGATATAGACCTGCAGAACACTGTAAGTCCATTCCTCTGTTTCGTTATGAGGACACTTAGTGTCATTGTTCCCATTTTGGTCTTTATGTATAGTTGTGAGGCTGGAGTTAGCAGGGTCGCTGTGGAGACAAAAAATAACATGGAATATTGGAAAACACCAAATTCTGTCAGACACAAAGTAATTTTAATTTCAATGCTGCCCACTGTAAAATATGTAATACTAAGTAACAGTAAGGTACACAAAACAAATATTTAATATTTTCTTCCCACCAGTCCCCAAAGATAAGCTAATTGCAAATAAAAATGCTGGAAAAACAAAATTGATATGAGACACTTTTTGTAAAATATGTTTTTTGCCTTCATTTGATAGAGTTGGTACAAAGATAGACAAGAAACATATGAGAAGAGCAAGGGGATTGTGACATGCAGCAAAGGTCCCGAGTGAGACTTGAACTGGGAATGCTGTATAACATCTGACAAGCACTGTAGCCATTCGACTATACCAAACCACCAAATATTAAATTCTTTAGTAGTGTTCCTGTCTGGCCCATCACTGTGATAGCTCTTCAAATAAGTCTTTTAATTATTTTAGAGCTTGTAACCTTTATTACACAATAGAACCTCTTACCAATCTCTTGCTAATAGGTCAAACTACCTAGTAAACACAATATAATCCATATTGTCCTGCCAACAAGATTATTGAAAACTTTCTGAAAACTACTGCTATTGTTTTTCAGCATCCAGGCTGTGTGCTTGTCTCTATCTCTCTGCTTCACCTTCTCCCTGTCTTCTCTTTTCACTCAGGCTTCTGTGCTGGACCTTCAGGCGTCCTGGCACCTCTTTCTCGTGGCTATCAGTGTTGTGTCATCGATCTTTACTGATTCTCCTGCACGTCTCTTTCTTGCTCTCTCTTTCTCCCTTGTTCCCTTGTGAATGTGCATTCAAGTGGAAGGGTTTACTATTGGACTAGCAATAACAAACAAAAATCAAAGCAAATATTGACATAAGGGAAGAATGCAAGAACTAATACGCAAATGTGAACTGTATATAACAGAGAAAAGTCCATGAAACTGGAAGGCATGAAGGCACAGGAGAGCTGACAGGTTAAGACGCTTTTTTGCTAATATTCTACTGTAACTACAGAGAAAAATAGTAAAACACAGAGCAATAAAACAAAAACAAATCCTTTCCATACCTTGTAGACAGAAAAGTCATTTTCCTGAAGAAGTCCAGATGTAAAATGTCCAGATATTTAGCTAGCGTCTTGCAGTACCTACTGCTGCTGTCTGCTGTTTGTCTCAGACTCAAAGGGGAAAGTGAACTAAACTGATGTCAGACAAATTTCTTGGGAACAGAAGCTAATGTCTCTTTTGTCTCCTCCCTCTTCATTGAGTCTCTTGGCTGTTTTTTAACGTCTTCTTGGAGAGTAGCACAGTTATCCAAGTAATTCATGTCTTTTCATGTTCTGATCTCTGACATGTCAGATCAAGAATGTGTTTAGTTTACTTGATGTGGAACTTTCTAAACAGAGTTGGGTAGAGATTTATCTGCAGACTTATCTTGATATCATAAAATATTGTTGCATCTTGCAATGCCAAAACATGCTACTGGTGATAGAAATTCTCATGTAAACATTTTCATGAAAACAGGAACAGGTTGAACTAAACATTTTACAGTTTACACTAATTGAATCCAGGCATTACAATTCACTCTATGACATAATTTTAATCCTGTGAAATACCCAGTAAATGTTGCTTTACAGGTGTTGAGTCACAAACATCTTCTGACATTACAAAATGCAGTTATATTGTTCTCAAAATAGACAGCCAATAAAACTCTATCCACCTCTCTTTAGAACAGGCCACATCCAGTAAATGAATACTGTCTTCATTTTAATCAAAATGGGTATGTTCATATGTTGGAGTGGCTTTATGCAAGACACTGAACCCTAAGTTTCTCCCAATAGGGTAGAAAGTGCTATGTAAGTGCAGACCATTTAGTATTTATTTATAAAATATAAGGTTGTTCCTTATGGCGGGATTTAACTTAAATCAGGATTAGTAAGTTAATTATTACCAGTTAGAGGGTGAAATATTTCCTACATACTCTGTTATTAAAACCACTGACCAGCACAAATAAAGTTAAATCACCCCACATTTACTTCCACGTGCTGCAGTGACATTAAGTCTCATGTCAAATGCTTTTATCTAAAGAAACCTAAGCGGTACTGATTGCTTGCATCTTTTTTCTGTTTGTAAAACAGCACACTTCAAAAGGCTATGGAAGGAAAAATATGGAAACTATGGAAAGGAATAGGAAGCTAGGGAAACTGAATGATCATAACAATGCATGGGCATAAATGAAATTAAATCAGATCAAAACAAATAAACAATTACAGTTAACTAGTTAATAGTTAACTGTGATTATTTATATTATTAGTTTTGGACAATAGGGCCGTGGAAACAGATGTCAAGTTGGAAAAAGGTCAAATGGCTGCCAGATAATGAGACTATGAAGACTATGAAGAGACTATGAGACACTACCTCTGTTGCCAACTGTCAAACCAAAACCAAAATCCTGGACTGTAGGTGGGGAACAGCTAATTGCATTTTACAATTGCTTTAGAAATATATTAACTATTAGGCTGCTACACCATGATGGGCTGGGAAAACCTAATCTAGCTTGCACTGCTTCAACAGCAAAAATTTTATTTTATACTAGAAAAAAACAATAAAAAAACAGAAACAAGTGTACTGGAGTCTGTGACAGAACTTGAGGCCGTACAAGTGTGGGAAAAATTCTGCTATTAACATATAGTACATACTGTATGCACCATTTACCCTTGTAAAATCATATTAGGTAAGGTAAGGTAAAGTTTATTTATATAGCACCTTTCAGGCACAAAGGCAACTCAAGGTGCTTTACAGTGCTTTATTAATATTGCTAATGTGAATTAACATATTATCAGCAAGGATATGCATTTGTATGTTTTATACAATCCTGTACAAACATGTGCAACCTTGCAAGTCACTTGCAAGAGTCAGAGACAGTGCTTACCAGCTGGTGCAGACCAAATGGTCATGGATTCTACTGTCATATAATTTAAAGGCTAGTTTATGACGACCATGTCCCAGGTTGTGACATAAAAAGCTTTACAAAAAAGGAAGAAACAACATATAATAAATCATAGAATGTGTATGCTGTGCCACACTACTATTAGCGGTTTGGTGTTACTACATTCACAGATTTGCACTTTTTATCTTATTTTTTGGACTTGGAAAGGCAAAATAAAAGAACATCCTCCAAAAACTATCAAAACAAATTACAAAGAAAAAGAAAATAATTCTTCGTAAAGGCAACCATGTTGACCTGAATTTAAGACAATATTTTTTTTCAGAAATTATATTTTAAAAAGTGGAGGGTGTCTTTTAATGGGCGACTAGGTAATTGTGTTTTCACAAGATCACATATTCTTTTTAAATGGAGAGTACTAATAAAACACAACGTCACTCAGACAGTTTTAATTATCGGTTATGGGTTAGAGTGAGACTAGTTAGTGTTGCAACACGTTTTGCTGGCTCAAGGTAAACTGTAATTTCATGACAACTAACTACTACAGTCTCTCATATTCAATCTCTATTATGTTTGCAACTGAAGGTTTCAAAAAGCTACAATACGCAAAAGTATATAAAATGCTTCTTAACTGCAGCAATGTAAGTTTTCTAGGAAAGTTTTCTAGGAAAAATGGTAACGGTTAATGTATGCTTTATATCTTTATGTCGTTTATGTTTGTCACTAATATTGCTTATTTTACGTCACATGTTCAGTTGAGAATTGTAAATATAAATGCACAAAATGTACATGAGTGGATATGCAATAAAAAGAAAAGAAAGGTGACAAACTCAAAACTATTTCAGCCAGTTTCATTCTGTGGGTTTAACTTTACAACATCAAAACTCAGTAACAGTAAGACCATATAACAGTTCACAGAAACAGATTCAGATACAAGTGTCATTATGGAGACTTTAAACATGAAATCTACTTTCATTTTTCTTGCACATTATGGCAATTATCTGTATATGTGTCCATTATTTCACATCCTCTGTTTATCTATATAACCGCATTATTATTGTGTTAAGTCTTTGGAAATAACCATTTGAGATCACTTAATCCATAAGCAGCAAGAACACAGGATGTCATGAGTAAAAGTCACATCTGAGCCTTTGCATTAAAAAACAATTTGGTCTTTTCTGTTGATGTAAGTGGAAACAATACAATGTTGATATGTCGTTGTATCTGATCCTAAGGAATAAAAAGTGGGAGCTACTGTTGGCCAGTGAAAAAACATGTTCTGTTTGGTATGTATGTATGAGTTATTGTTATTTTACAAGTTTTGCTGCTTAAAGAGTTCCTAAACAAGATGTACAGGATGGGACTGAGAACACGGCTGAAGAAGGGTAATTACATGACATGTTGTTTGCTGATTCCAACGAATGCTTCAAGGAAAAAGAAAACCATCAAAAGTTAGATATCTTTTACTTCTGGTTTCCCAAACAGATGAATTGGTGGAGAGTTAAACACAAAAAGAAATATGTGCTTTGTGGATTTTTTTCATTTTATATCTTCTTTAAAGGCTGCTTAGCTGCAGTTAAGCTGTTCTCACTGTTTTGTGTGTACAATGAATAATAATAATAATGATAATAGTAATAACAACAATAGATACTTTATTAATCCACTTGGGGAAATTCACACACCCACATTTAAAGTGCTCAGGGTTTAAAGGGTTCAGGGTTCAGTGTCTTGTCCCAGAATGTAGCCAGGTATCAGGGGGAACCAGGAGTCAACATACCAACCCTGGGGTTCATAGATGACAGCCCTACCAACTGAGCCATGGTCTTCCCGTTTTACAACATCTGACTGGCTGCTTACTGGTTGGGGGACGTCAGCTCTTTCTAGTTGACTAGTTTCAGGGCCCTGCTGGAACATTTCTACAACACCTGGGGTTTGGTGGATACAGTCGCCATCATCCTCATCTCCTGAAAGTTCATTTAGGAGGCCGCTTCAATGACCCATCTCCATCTCTATGGGTAAAGGTGTACACTGGCCCTCTTCTTCGTGGACATTTCACCACCTTATGCAACACTGGACTCTAGTGGTCCTGTATCTAATAGCACCCTAGATGGCTAAGATTGACAGTTGTCAGGGCTGCAAAGTATCTGGCTTGACCCTGATGTTTTGCTGCCTTGCTCAGCAGTCAGCAGAGCCTCAGTCATCCTGAGTCCTCCAAAACAACTGCATGCACATTATGTCACTGCTGAATAATGTTTTGTTAACATGCCAAGATACAGATTATGAATTGTACAAGATTACAATTGTGAAGTACACTAAATACTTGGATGGCTATTCTCTCATATTAACCTGCAGTGTGTAAATAAACAAGAAAACGCAGTAGCACAGTTCACAGAAATCCATTTAGATTTACATAGTTTTCACAGAGCAAGATACATAATAAATGTCATTACAAAAAATAAAAACTTATCTGCTACCATTTCTCTTACAAATTAAATCCATTACATCTCTTTGGGTCCACTATCTCTGCAACACAGAATGTTAAATCTCCTCAAATTATCATGAAGTAACAAATTCAGAGTCATATAAGCAGCAACAGAAGTAGAGGACAGGGTGTCATGGATGTAAAAGTCACATGTGATCCTTTGAATTAAAAATAACAACAGTCTTAATTGTCTCCATTCTGTTGATGTAAGTAGACACAACAGAGCGTTGATATGTAGTCATATCTGATCCTCTGCGATGACGATGTCTAGTCCGCCTGTAGATGGCACTAACTTTCCTCCTAAAGTACTGGCCTGAGAAGACATACAGCAGTGGGTTCAGGACACTGTTGAGAAAGGCCAGATACACTGCAACTTGGCCTCCTATGTCGAGAGTGTCAGACCACAGCATCTCATCCAATGCTTCGATATCACACAGTGTGTCGAGGAAGGTGAATATCTGGTATGGACCCCAGCACAGTAGAAATAGTAGCATGACTGCATACACCAGTACTGTGGCCTTTGTATCATTAGTGTCATGGAAACCTACACTTTCTCTCCTCCGAACTAAAGCCTTGATTATACTACCACTGCTGAAAACAATGACCAGAATAGGGAGTACAAAACCCACAATGTTCATCAGAATCTGATGGGCCACCTTCCAAGAACTGCCATGACTGTAATCCAGTATACAGGATGTTGTCTCATACTCCTTGATGTATATCACCTTTCTGTGAACCATGGTTGGGATGCTCAGAAAGAGCCCTAATATCCACAGGATGAAGCAAATCACTTTGGCATAAAGTGTCCGTCTCAGCCACCTGGCCTTCATTGTCTTCACAAGAGCTAAGTAGCGGTCAACACTAATCATGACCAGGGTGTAGATGCTGGTGTAGAAATTGATAATAATGATGGAGTTGACAATTTTGCATAAGGCATCTCCGTATGGCCAGTTAAACTTGTTGAAGATGTACATTGCCCAGAAAGGGAGGCCACACAGCAGAATAAAATCAGCCAACGCGAGGTTGCTTAGGTAGATCTCTGCTATAGTTAATCGATCCTTATGCAGTACAAACACCCCGAGGACAAAGCTGTTAAAGAGAAGGCCTAACAGGGATAAGATGAAGATGTAGGGGGGCATGACAGTGTGGAGGATCTCCCATTCTTCAGATAATGAAGACTCTGATGTATTGAATGGCAGTGATGTACTGCTATTTTCAGACCACAGTGTTGCCACAGATGCAAGCCTCACTGACTCCATGGACTGGGAAACAACATTTATAAACAATTATGAATATCTTATCACAGATAAGTATACATAAGTATAAATACTGTTATACTAGTATACTATTGAAATACTATTGCATTTCTGATAACTAAAGTAACATTTAATTCCCGGTTTACACACGATAAATAAATAACTATTGTGAACACTGTGAGATGATACATAAATATTCAGTATACTGTATATATACACAGTTAGACACCTTTAGTTTAGTTCTGCTGAAGAAGAAGAAGCAACCGCACACTAAAAAGTGTATTAAATTGCCTTTTGTTTACAATCTATGTTCACCAAACAATTGTTTCTCATTTCAGTAAATGTAAAATCTTCTGTATTTTCATGTAGTATGTAGTAAATCATTTTCTGCTATTTAAACAGCTTCCTAAATCCAATTCTTTTATAAAGACTATATAACACCTTTTAGTATTGAACAGAATTAATGTTCAACACAAGAAACAGAAATATATATGTAAATTTGTCTTACCATACGTTTTATGAAAATGAGCCTCATGTGGTCAGAATGTTACTGAGAAAAACGCGTCTGGAGCAAGGACGTCTGTGTACACTGAGCTCATGGTAAAAGTACACAGTGACTTAGAGGGGAGATGGTCTACGAGCATTTTTGTATATAGAGTTGCATGCTTCCACACCCTCAGCCAAGGAGTTCAATATATCAACTTGTTTATAAAAGGGTCAAAATTTGGTCTGTGAATTAGGAGACAAGCTGAAACTGCAGTTTACTAAATGTGTTGGAGAGATGCTAAAACTGCAGGAAGACTTCTTAGTGTAGAAACACTGCAGATTGTTAAGGAAATGCTCAAGCTTCTTTTTAATATATTTAAAAAAATAAAACTGAAACTGCGTATAATACTGATAAAAGTATTTTCTCGTAATCATTACATTCATTACAATACATATGTGCAATGAGTAAATGTAGTAACCATCCATTTAATTTGAGTTATTTCCTGTTTACACAGTATATAATATTCCTATGAATACTTTAATATTGATATATTGATAATTAATATCTAGCTTTTTAATTTCTGAACATTAAACTGTTCCACAATTAGAATTTAAATGTTTGAGTAAATACAGATGTATCTATCTTGATTTATCCTTTCTTTATGTGTAAAATCCTATTCTGATCTGGTCTTAAATCCTATTTTAACATTATGAAATAACACAAACAACTTGATATGGCTTAAAACCAAAGGACAATCAATTCAGATTGAACACAACATATAAACAATATTTTGACTGTCAGTGTGCAATGAAAAGTGTTGTAAAAATGAGCTGAATCATGCAATCAATTGCAAGACATTCTGGAGAGGAAACTGGCTTGTTGTCATGTAAGCTCTCTGTATCAAAACAAATGCAGTCAGTTTTTCTAATAGTCACAGATGATACTTTAATGAAGACGATAATACTAGTCCATTGTGAAATATCTTACATAACTTCAAGGTTATTTAAAAAAAAATACATTTTCATCTGGAATTTAAATTCTTTTCAGTTTATATTTTATTTACTTTGTTTTTAGTTATATTGATAGTTCAGAAGTTAAAGCCAGTAAAAAAACAACACTGATGAACAAAATGATTTAATCCACTCATAGTATATACTATATGTAGGTACATGTTTATAAATGTAATATGTACTTATGTCCTGTATAAGCTACAATACATACACGCATACAGTTTTCTTTATTACGTTTGTGTCAACAAGTGAATTCCTTCAAGAAAAAACCCCAACACCTTAACAGCATAACAAATGGAACAATTTGGAATCAAGTTCAAGACTGACAAACACAATGTAATAAAATGGAAAAACATTAGTCAGGGTTACAGTAGATCTGAAGGTGATTTATCTCAGACAAAACAATGGAGATGCATTATTTCACAAACAGTAAATTACTTGACAAGATCATTATTATTATAATAAAATCTGTATATAATAATATCTTTCCCAAGGCCATAAACCCCCTGAATTCCAGCAATATCTAGTGGACATGTGCAATAATTACATCTATTACAATGCAATCTAGTGTGCAGTTTATTACAGTGCAATAACTACATCTACTAAACATCTACTGGACTAGTGCAATAATTATTATATGTTATACTTCTATTTAACTACTTTAATTAAATGCTGATTCTTGTCTGTTGTGATTTTCTAGTCTTTGCTCAATATATTGTCTTTTAATGCATTGCTTAGAATTAGCGCTGATAATTCTTTGTAGTCTACTGTATAAAATGAAAATAAAGGCTTTCTTCTTCTTCATCTTCTTCTTTTTATGCTCTTAAATCTACAATTTCTGTTTTGAAATTTGTGAAAGTGTGTCACAACACTAATGGACTAGTGGATCACAACATTATTTGCAAAAGTTTAATTTCAGCTTATTCACTGTACATGATAACATTATGCAATAAGTATAGTTTAGCATGGCAGGTGTTTAACTGGGGGTTACATGTCAGAATATGTTTTTTTTTTTTTTACTAACTTTCCATAAGAAAGTAATCATGCATATTTCTCATAATGTCAAACCTTTCTCTGAGTGGGTTGTTCTACACACTAATAATAATACAATAACTCTGTGGTAATTAAATTCAATTATTTAAGAGCTGTTTTAATCAGCATTTCTTCATGTGTAGATAATTTTTAGATTCTGGTACTCTCAGTTTGTTTGGTTGAGACGAAATTGGCATTCAAATGACCAGGCTTTTGCCACTGCAGTTTCCTTCTGCACAGCACTAGTCTAAACACTTCCTTGGCCCTCTGCTTAAAGTGCTTCCCCACAATCACATACAGGAAAGGATTCAATGAGCTGTTACTGTACCCAAGGTAAGTGGCTAACTGGTTGCCAATGTCCAACACATATGCCCATGTACATCCAGAGATGACTTCGTAATGGTCCAAGGTGTCCAAGAAGATCAGAATCTGGTAAGGCAGCCAGCAAAGGATAAACACAGCTAGAACAACAAGGACAAGGTGTGCTGCTTTCCTCTCCACACTCCCTCTGCTTCCTTTCCTCATCTTTTGGCTGCTCTGAATGACTTGAACGATGTGGTAACTACAGAAGGATACAATAGGAACAGGGATAAGGAAGCCCACTATGCTGACAGTCATGTTGTAGCGCAGTCTCCAGCCTTCATGGGGATATGCTAGGTAGCACGCATCAATGCCCAAATGAGGAAAGAACTGCACAGAACGAAAGAGGATAGCAGGGAAGCTGAGGAAGATGCCAGCAATCCAGATACTTAAGCAAATTCCACGTGCCCAGAAGGCCCGTCTCTCCCTTCCCTGGGACAGTGGTCGGGTGAGGGCTAGGTATCTGTCCACACTCACAAGCGTAAGGAACAGCACACTGCAATAATAATTCATCCCAATAATAATGCTGATAAGCTGACACATGGGCTCCCCAAATCTCCAGTGGAACTTGTTGATAATGGTTACCACCCAGAATGGCAGACATGAAACCATGAGGAGATCGGCCACTGCTAAGTTGCTCAGGTAGATGTCAGCCACGGAGCTGCGCCGTTTTTGGAGATAGAACACACAAAGCACGAAGGAGTTGCCGAGCACTCCAAGAAAGCAGATGATGGACATATAGGCAGGCTGCATGTTGTAAACCCAGTCCCATGCATCTGTCTGGTTGCAGACAAGCTCAGCTCTTGTTTCATTATCCATAAGTTACCCACCTGTTAAGTTTGGGATCACAGTGAAAGTTGTTGCACAGTAAATGCAGTTTTAAGGGTAGAAAAATAAGGGTGTGTTCCAAACTAAAATGTGTATCAGTAAAACCTTTTAACTGTGTCAACACAGGCTTAGTGTATGTGTTATGATTCTTAAATGTGAAAGCATAATTGATTTAATGGAGTGTAGATAATGGTGATTTATCAGTCATGACACACAGCACACACATGCCAGCATCAAAGGGGGAGCCTTAGCAACAGATACCGTGAGGAGCATGTCTAAGATTGAAAACAACCCAGGTCACTCATTTATACTTGCATGGACTTACAAACACATACAGTTCATAAGCCTAGCATTTTCTGTCTTCCCTGGCTTAAATTGTCAACACAGCAACAGGATGCCCATCATTATAAGCCCTGCATGTCATGCATCATGCATGTTAATTTGTCAATCTTACTCAAAACAATGGGAAAACTATAGTGAGGAGACTATTTTTACAAGGTTTGCAAAAGCTACACAGTGTGAAACAGTGTGGGTATATATACAGTTCCTTAGCAAAAACAACTAAAATGCAGACCCACTCATGTTTGGACAAAGAATATATATTCCAGATGTAAAAGAAGAAAGTAAAAAACATAGCAGCAGCATTTTGAAATTCAGACAAAAATACATGAAACAAGATCAAACTGCATATTTTTGGCATACATTTCACTGTTTGTGGTAATTTTGTCTGTCTGACTGTTTTTTGTTCCATAATGATTTCTAGCCCTGGTAATGGTGGTAAAGACTGGCTCCTAACAAAGATTTCCTGTTTGGCATTGCATGCCCTCATTTTGGGCACAACTAGGGGTGTACCCCTGCCTACAGCCCACTTTGAGTCAACACTGGGTCATTAAATAGTGGTGTGGAGAGAAATGTTTAAACATACAACTGATGTCTATATAACCAACAAAAAGAAGCATGTCTGTGTGTCACCACTGGAAACTCTTTTACTGTTTTTAACTCTACAGACAGTGAGTCAGAGACACCAGAAAACACTTAGCAAGCAGTTGTTTGGCCCGTCTTGTATGTGCCTGTTTTTGTGCTCAACTTAACATTTAAATGCTTTATGAAAATGTTTAGATATTTATATTTAATTTTCTGTACTGTATACGTAACAAATACTGTTTATAAAATGAAATATCAGAAACACTAGAAACAACACAAGCTCTACATTTGCATAAATTATTTTACAGCAATCAGGCAGACTCACACTAACTGTTCATTCAAAATACTGATTTTGTTTGCCATCAGATCAAAGTCCCAGCTGTGGATTTTGTGCGTGGTGGAATTGTTGCAGTTGTATTTTATTAGGTTAGAGTTGATCTTTTTGAGAACAAGTCATGTCAAAGATTGATTTGAGTAAGGGTAAATTGGCCCCATTAGCAAACACTTACCTCCACTGCAAAATTAATAATAATTGTAGCTTATTATTTGAATCATTTACATGATTAATCAACATCCACAGTCAAGCTTCTTTTGAGATAAACAGTGCTTTTTACAGCAATATATTATATATCACATAAAAGTCTTTAGAGTAGAGGACTGATGTGAGCGGGTGGACTCAGAGGTCGCTGCTTTCTTAATGCTCCACTGCTTGAAGAGTCCCCAGACTTTTTTGCGGAAGTTCTTTCCTACGATGACATACAGGATGGGGTTGAGAACACTGTTGGAGAAGGCTAAGTAGGTAAAGATCTGGTTGCAGACGTCTAGGACAGTCGTGAGATGACACCCACCCAAGATGTCAGCTCTCACAAGCACATCCAGCGTGGCAACCACATGGAAAGGCACCCAGCAGATGAAGAAGGCCAGGAGGACGACCAGAATTAGAGTTGTGGCTTTCTGCTCTGTTTTCTCACCACTGAACCTCTCTATTGACTGGATTTTCAAAGCTTGAATTATTTTGAGTGTGCAGAATGATATAATTGAAATGGGGATGATGAAGCTAAAAGCGATCAACATCCCATCACAGAACACTTCTACAGTGTGGTTTGGGTAGTTCAAAAAGCATGCTGTCACATCATAGTTAGGGAAATGTTGCACTTCCCTGAAGATCAGTGTGGGGACACTCAGAAGCAATCCAAATCCCCACATGAGCAGACAGCCCAGTTTGGCATATTTTGGCCTCCGCATTCTGCCATGGGACATTGTATGCACCAGTGCCACATATCGATCTATGCTGACCAGAACGAGGAAGTAGATGCTGCAGTATGCGTTCATCTTAATGCCCAGGTTGACGACTTTACAAAGAAACTGACCAAAAGGCCAGTTGAAACCATTGGATACGTTGACAGCCCAGAAAGGTAAACAGGACACCAGGACAACGTCAGCGGCAGCCAGGTTGCTCAAATAGATCTCAGCCACAGTGCAGGGCTTCTTGTGGAAACAGAAAACCACCAGGACAAACACATTAAGCACAATTCCCAGCACAGTGATGAGCAGGATATACACAGGCTGATGGGTGTTGAGCCACTCCAAGGCATCCTGATCTGCACACTCAGTGCCATTAGTAGTGTTTTGGTCATTGTATATAGCTGTGGTGGTGAAGTCTGGGATACTGAGGAGAATATAAAACAAAGACAAAAAGTGACATTGAAACAATCATTTAACAGTTTGTGAAATATGCTTATTTACTTTCTTGAGAGTTACATTAGAAAAAACATGTACTTATGAAGTCGAATGGCATAGCCATGGGTGCAGGGGGAAACAACAGGCCCTGTCCAAGGCTTAAAAAATCCACCTATTAGCTCCTATATAGCACCTAAGACAAAGTAGCTGATTAATTGGTATCAATCTTCTCATCTTTTCTAAGCAGAAAGTGAAAAATATTACCATGAAGAAAGATTTTAATAAAGATGATAAGATAAATGTATTTGTAACAATTGTACCTATATGCACTATTCAGGTAAATTTAGCCATAACATTATAATTTAGACATAATTTGTTAATATTGCTGTGATGTGTGTTGTTGAGAGATTGTCTACGAGCTCCTTTTAGATTAACTGAAACTTCTGTTTAGGCAACAGAGCAAACAACAGCATGCACATATGCAAGATGGCTTAGAACCAGCAGTGACATAACAATGTTTATAACGTCTGGAGAGGCAGGGAAAACACTTGGTGCTTAAATGTCTCCCCTTATAAACACATTATCAGCATGCTGAGACCTGGAGAGCAGGTGGTTCATCAACTAAAGTTTTCTTTAACTTTCTCTAGTATGGACACCCTGCAATGACAATTTAGTTGTGGATTACAGTCTAATCTAATTTACTTACCCAGTCATCCACCTTTTTCAGTTCCTCATTCAACATTTTAGTTATATTATTAGTTGTGCCAGAAGAGTAATATAGCACACAATCATTTGCATACATATGACCATATGTATGCAAAATATTTAATGTACACCACCACCACCACACAAGTACACCATTGTATAGCTGTTACCAAACCTGTAATGTGATATTTTAAAAATAACTTCTGCTATTTCATTGCTTTATCAACAAATCACTCATGTATTTCTTTCTATGATTGTTGAGTTCAACTATATAATTTCTACTTGAATTGTGTGGGGGTGCCACTGCCCACTGGAGAAGTGTAATGTGGGGAAATTATAGTGCTGAAGACTATGGCTTGTACAGCTTGTTACTCTGAAGCAGTGTCCTTTGTAGTGAAAGTAAAGCACAGAAACTACTGTAAAAACAAAAACACAGAGCATGTACTAACTGCTGATAATTAATTGAACTTTTTGAGTGCCAACTACACACCCAGTATGTTTAAAAGGCCATCTCTGCATCTGACTCGTGCAGTGTACTGCACTGATATATATACACCAGTAATGAGGAACAGGCTTGGCTATGTTTCTTCTAATTCCCCTGGGGGTGTTTGCTCTACATGATGACAATGATGATAATGATGATAATGATGTTGATGATAAAAGGCATCATCTTACTTGGCAAATAATTTGCTCTGTGCTGAAGCATAGTATTAAAGTCAAATGTTTTTTGGGTATTTTTTAATTAGTTAGTTGGGTATGAAAAATACCCAAAAATTACAGTGTTTCTGAATAAATTACAAACTATTGACCAACGATTAATTAATAGAGCAGGGAGAGTTTTTGTTATCGTAAGAAGAAGATTCCAGCACAGTGGCAATCGGGAAAATTGATTGCAGAAGATGTCTTTGAGAAGAACAAAAACAACAGTAACATTTGATATTCTTGGGGCAAAACTATGGCATTGTATCATTAGAACTGTTCAGAGAAATAAATGCAAACAGGCATGTTTCAGTTGGGAAGGGACCATAGCTGTTTTTCAAATCATGAGCTGTTGTTTTTACAGTGTCACTATACCATCTTGATGAATATTACATGCAGAATAGGATTTGAGCAGCAGCTTCCTTCACACATGCCAATACATTTTAAGAAGCCTCCTCACATTATTGTTGACATAAAATAATCATGTAAGTCATCAGTGTTTAAAAAGGGATAATAAAATCACTGACTGGGTGAATATTGTACAATATATAAAGCAAATGAAGAATATGCATACCTTGTAGGTTGACGAGCCATTCCTCCTGAGTAAGCTCAGATGTGAACTGTCCAGATGCCCAGCTACACTGTTACTGCTCCCCTCCCTTACTCATGTCTGTCTATCCCTGCGCCGTTCTCCTAAAGGAAACTGTAATTAAAGTGATGCCTGCCAAACACTCATACTTTCGTCAGCATGCCTCTTTCATCTCTCTCTCACTTTTTCCCCCTATTGTCCTCTTAGTAAGATCAGACACAACATGTCTATGCATGTGATTTGGCAAAGTTGATGTTTTATAATTTGCTAAAGCTTACAGGGACTGTATGTGTTATAATGTTTTAGAGAGACACAGTCATTCCACATTAGGTTAGAGGTTTTGGTCCTTTATCATCAATAACAGTGCCAGTTACAATGCCTTTCTTTCTTTATGCTCATGTCTTTATGTAATTAAACTACTGTGTGGGAGGCGTGTGTTTGGACCTTGAAAGACACTTAATATAATGGGGAAGAGATGTTCATACACTACTCATGATGCATTACAGACAAATGAATCCATTTACTGCAGTGCACTGTATTTATTGTAAGATTCATATTAAAGTGAACAACAGGTTTAAAGTGCAACATTTTAATGGTATCGGATGTGGTGGTGAAACACTTTTGAAACCAAGAACTATTTTCCATTAAACATGACTGAAAACGTGTTCATGCAGGCAAAAGCATTGTTCACACTGTGTCTTCCAATTAATCAGCATTAAAAAGAGAAAGTATAATCCCATAATTGTTGCATTGTTCTGTTACACAAACTGGCCCTTCTACACTACACAGCATGTCACCTGTATCTCCAGTAACGTGTACAGTACAGTACAGTACAGTACATGATCATCTGAGTAATTTCAACTTTAAGGTTAAAACTTTTGATTTGAGCTGTCTGCTGTTAGGTGGACAATCTTCCACATAGTAGTCATAACCTTATTTGTAATAATAAACATGTTGAAACAGCCAAAGAACATGATCACGCATGTTACAAATTTTGAAAGAATTTTATGTGTCACCCTTGAATGAGGTGCATGTAGGTATTTTCCTTGTGGTAAGAAAAGAGGACAGGTTTTGCCTCCTTCAGTGTGTTTAGAGGTACAAGGGAAGGGTGACTTTTAGTGTCATCTTGAGGTGACTTTTCATCATCCTTGTTGCCTTGCTCTCATGTGGTATCCTGTATAATGATACAATTCCCCTCGTTGTGATGTCAGTCAGTCTCTTCCAACACTCATCCTTATCTTCCAAACTAAGGCGTGTATAAGACAAGTTAGTATTATTACATCTTTCATTCTGTTAACTGAGATTCATTTATCTAAGAGACCACATTTGTACAGAGAACATGGCAATCTGGGAGACATTAAGATCTCTTTAGGGCAGCTAAAGAGGGAGAATTTAATTCAACCAAAGGCCATTTTCAAGTTAGAATTGATTAGTACAGACAAAGGGCTTAAGAGCAGTCAATAATGTGCGAAAACTGATCTGGTGTGCCATATTCATGTGATTAAGATGCTGTAAATGCATGACCATGAGGAAGTTGGTGACCCGAATGACACACTATAATAAGATTGGGATCTTCCATGACTAATGTTTCAGTGGTACATCTCAGTTCCCTCTTCACACTGGTTCTAAACAGTCGGACACAGGCACATGTCAAAATACTCTGTTATGCATGCTGTACATTAGAAGTGTATCTGTTATCACTCATAAACCCTTAACCGTATTTTAGAGAAAGGCCTGTAATTTGATTTGTTGTCAGTGACCTCAGGGTGACCTTTAGCAAGTAGACGCCCTGTAGCAAGCAGTCAGCATTCAATTGTATATTTCCAACTGGAGCTGTTCTCTCGTCTACCATTAGTTTCCCATGACAGGTTGTAACTGGTTGTCTGTGATATAATCCAACAACAGAGTAGTAGTGAGACTTCCTGGTATTGCAACAAATACATTGGTTCCTCATTTTCTCATCCACCCTTTCCTTGTCTCTTGAAATTATGTAAATCAAATACTGTTTTATTTGATGTGTGCTTCTTTCATTTGTATGGTTGATTGGTCTTTATACAAATGAGACTATTGTATTAACTCTCCATCCATGACATTTTCTTGGAAGCAATGCAGGTCAAGCTTGACTGGATATTCAAACAATAGAACAAAAGCAATGTATGTAAAAACTTTTTAACAAACAATAGAAGTCATCTAATGGGGGTTTATGCTCAAGTTCAACTTCAGTTTCACTCCATGCATCATACAGTTATTCTCCCTGGTTTTGGACAAAATAGTTGGTCTCCTGCCAACATCCTTCCAGACCTGCAAGCCTCTCAGGTCCGACTTGCCCATAAACTGTTTATGTATGTGGTTGTACTTCTGCTGCCTGTTTTCTGTTTCCCAGATCTGTCATACTCCATACAGTTTATGTATACAGTATAGAGACAGTTGTTGACCCATGCTGACCCAGGAAAACATGCAAACTCCAAAAAAGTTCTTCCAAAAAGAAATTTTAAGAATAACTTATACAAGTACTGTATCATTATTGATGTAATAAAAAAGTATACAGAAAAATGAACATGAGAGGTTAAAAATATCCCTACTGTGATCATTAGTTTGGCACACAAATTCTACTCTTCTGTTATACTTGAATATTAAATAAAATAATAATAATAATAATAATAAATATTTGCACAAACTGTCAGATTTGTAACCTCTATTTCTAAAAAAATGTTCCTCAGCAAACTGTTTGTTTATTACTTTGTTTTCACAGAATGGTTTGTGCTATTTCTGTCCAAAAAAACAACAACTCTATGTCTTTTGTTTCATGCTCTCAATGGTTATACCAACAATTCTGTAACAATAGTAAAACACTGCCAATGAAAACACTGATGCAAGGAGTTATACTGTGGTTTGTGATCTGTGTCCATATTCCTGTTTCCTGCAACAATATATCCATGGGCTGGAGAACTAAACTAAAAGTATAATGGTGTAGTCTGTCTCTATTGTTTTTACATATGTTTAAATTACAAATTAGTATCTTCTGCTCAACATAATAAAACTACAACTTGTTTTAGAGTATGGTCTGTGGTTTACCCTGTACAACCAATGTGTTGTTTCTGCAAAGAGAAGCAGCTGTTTTTCAAATGTAATCCACTAATTTGAAGACCAAAAACACAATTCTTGGATGGCGACAGAAGTCTCAGTGGTGTCTCGAAACCACAGCAAATATAATGTGAACATTGTATACATATGACCCTTTAAAGAAATATACCTATGTACAGAGGCATAAGACTTAACAGACTTAATGTTTACTATTAAAATGTCTATTCTGGCCCAATCCTTCACATGTTTATAGAGAAACACACCTTGAATCTTTTACATTACAATACTTTTACTTTAAAGTTTAACTTTTACTATAGTAAACTGCCAAGTATTTTATCATAGCAAATGAAAAGGTCCTGGAGTAGCCTTGAAAATAGACTGCAAGTCTGTCTCAGTGGTGTGTAATAAAGTATAAAACAAATGTCTGGATGTGGGGGTGAAAGGGCTCTTTGACAATACTGAGCTCATTTCCTGTCTACTTCTGCTTGTCTCTTAACATTTTTTTTCCAGTCTGTGTACTCCATCACGCGCTCCTGATCTCACCCTGTTCCCGCTTTCATACCTCATAACAGACTGAGACAACAGGGTGCAGCTCCTCTAGTGTAGTTTATATATTGTTTCAGCAGCTGTCCCATACAGTCAGGGCCTTTTAAACGAGAGCTCATAAGAGATGGAATCAAACCATCCCTAGGGTCTGATGCTGGGAGCGGCCCCAGCCCTCAGCTCTTTGACGTCTGCTGTGTCTTACCACTAATGCAACCAATGAGTTTGGAACACAAAGTCATTTCTTCATAATTCAAATCCAGTCCCCGCTGTGAAGGTGGTGTGTCTGATTGCTCAGATGTTCCTAATTTTGCTGTATTTAATATTATAGATACAGAGACTATTATATGAACAGTTTCTGTACAGGGTGAGATAGTTTTTTTAAGTACTTTCTCATGTGTGATAGGGATGAAGTCCTTTTTCATATTTTTAAACTAACCGTTACAAGACATTATTCAGTACTTAGTCAGCAACCTGTGGGCAGCTACAATCTAAACATCTGCCGTCTAAATAGTAGATTTGCTTTTATTTTGTGATTTGAATGTCAGAACAAATAAAAACTGTTTTAGTTACACAAGAAAATCTGCCATTTACAGCCAAACACAGACTCAAATCTTGTTTGCTTCATTCAGACTGTGGGTGTTTATAGTTTAGAGAAGAACTGAGTGAGAGGTAAACTATGTGGGAGGAATCCACTTGATTAGGAATGAATATTATCAATAGCCAATCGTGGTTATGGCTCCAAATGATCTTACTGAACCACAGAATCCACTTTGTTGTCATCTACAAATGCTGTTGAGCAATAAGGGAATTTTCTAAGCTTCAGACCCATTACTACAAGTTTTATGTGTAATAAAAAAATAAAATCATTTCGTCTCATACATTTTCTTTTAAAATCAAGAGAATAGGAATTATATGTTTATGAAAAATAATCCTAAACAGTGTGCTGCTTAGACTAAAACGGGCAGGTGAAATCAGACCCCATCACACCATCTTGCTAGTCTTGCCTTCAACACATTGCTTGCAGTATGTGCAGCAGAGCACTATACATCAAAACAAACCACAGAACTAAACACAGAACAGTCTCATTAGCAGTTAGATCAGCCATATTATGTTACAGAACAATCTCTGTACAGCCCCACAAAATATAAAAAGATCTACTGTATTTATATACATACTGTATATAAGTATTATATATGTATTATGTTCAAATTGTGCATAAGTACATAAAGTAATCTGATTCTTGTATATGTATTCTTCCCTTTAACAATGCACATAAAGCATTTACTATTTGAATATAAAGTGACTTACTATACATTAATACAAGCATTTATTGTAGTTTTAAGCACTCCTCTTCTATGTGCACTATGCAGATTCATTCCATGCACTGTTTATAAGTAAATTTACACTTACTGTAAACTGCAGTGCGTGTACTGAACACCCTTGTTGTCATGGAATGCCAAAATCTGAAAAAATAGGGGGGCCCTCTACTGGACAAAATGATTTTTGAGAAACCATTTTGATAACCATGACCTCAAAGACATTTTTGAAAATATGTTTAATGAGTTTTGCAAACACACGTACACACACTGTGTCTATGTGATGTAATATTTATCTGAATATAAATTAATATTTCATTTATTATGCTTGTTCTATTACTATTTCTGTTAAAAGTGACCCTCATATCTATTTTTATATGTAGCTCTACTTTCTGATAACTTGCCTGTACACAGCTGTGAAAAGTAGCCTAAATAAGTACATGTACTGTGTACAATATTAAGGTACATTTTGTGAGTATTTCCATTTTCTGCTTCTTAATTATTCTATTCCACTACATGTCAAAAGGTAAGTACTAAGACTTGTTTAAATAAAAATAGTAAAACTCATACAAATAACACAGTATAAAAAAGTAAGTAGTGTGTGAGGAAAAAGGAAATAAAAATATCCAAGTAAATGTACTTAAAGTTACAATATGCAACTTCAGCACAAAAATGGTTTGGTTTCAGATATTAATGATTATCAAATTACAGTAAATGAGAATGTTGCGAAACTCATTAATCAAGGAGAAATTGTTGAAATTCGCTGATTGATTAGAGCAGTGGTTCCCAAACTCGATCCTCATGGCCACTGGATTAGCTCAAAAACTTTTAGAGGCTCAAATCTCTGCACTGCTGCCGGCTTGTACTGTGAGAAATATTTATACAAAACAGAAGAAACAAAGACATATTTGATAAAGTTACAAGCTGTATACTATGTCTCTTGAGTAAAATATTCTACCACTACTGATAATTTTACTAATTTCTTTTAAAATTTCAAATTGAGCTTTTGTTTTTGATGCATAAAGTTCTGTTCTGATAATAACTGTGTGTTTTCCTTAATTAAATCAAGGCCTGGATACCAGCAGTGCCTTTAAGACACACAGAAATGACCTATAGATGTCATGAATCATAAATAACATTGCAAATATAGGACTTGCCACAAACAGAAAATAGTATTTTTGCCAAATTTGCCAGTGTTTCAGCATCAATCACTCTCTGCTCTGCTCTGAGAGAACACCTGTCAAACATTCACAACAACACAGAGAGAAATGGACAGAAGCCTCCACTGTTAATCCTGATCCTTTCCTGCTCCTTTTCCTACCATTCTCTTGCATTTTTGCTCTTCTCAATCATCCTGTCATTTTCTGTCAGCCTGCGCATATGTCTCTGTCTCTCTACATGTCTCCCTCTCTGTTCAACGGATCCTACAATGGCCTCCAGTGCGGTTTCCAGCTTAATTTTGGTCAGCATGCGTAGACTCTGTGTGTCTGCCAATGGATGTGTCAGGCAAACGGAGTGATGTATGTCAGTCAGCATCGTGACACACTGCATGTTCTGCATCCTGACATCCAATCATATGCAGTGTAGTGACAGAGCTATGGCAGTGTTCTCCTGAGAAGTGGGCGTCTTATTTCCAGAACTCCTCTAGTACTTTCTAAGACTTATATTTAATGTTACATCTGCTAGATTGAATTGCGGAATCAGGCTCTTGCTTATTGATAGAACAAAAAAATCTTCTTTGTGATAATTGAGGACATACTTCTGTGACTTGTTTCTCTGCAGCCAACAGCATCACGACAGTGGCTCAAGAGTGGCTCAGGGTGGGAGCTAGTCCACATGTTTGGTCCAGACTGAAATGTCTAAACAATTGTTGGATGGATAAGCATGAACTTTTGAACATACAGAACACTGATGTTCCCCACATGATGAATCTTGGTGATCCCCTGACCTTCTCTCTACTACCACCATGACACTGACATGACTGACATGTTGACTTTCTACCATGAATTTTGGTGCGGTTATCAGTTGCCATGGTGATGAATCCTAATGATTTTAATTATCCCCCAACTTTTCCTCCAGGCTGACATTTGTTTGGTTTTCAGGATAAATTTAAAATGTTTATCTCATGTGTGACTTCTGTGTTTTGTTCTTTTACGTGTTTCTTTTATAATTTGTTTCAATGTCTTTGTGTGTCCTATGTAAATTAAATTTTCAGTCTTATAAGGTGGCCCCCTCCTTGAACCGCCACCTTATCGTGGTGGAGGGGTTTGCGTGTCCCAGTGATCCTAGGAGCTCTGTTGTCGGGG
>JAUMHL010000015.1:9500392-9510454 GCA_032362345.1 Sandelia bainsii
GGCTGGGGAGAGGGAAGTCTGGGTATCCCTGCTGAAGCTGCTGCCCCCGCGACCCGACCTCGGATAAGCGGATGAAGGTGGATGGATGGATGTTTGTGTAATCACCATCCTGAGCTACAAACTGTTGTAAACAGTGTAAGTATTATATTAATCTGCTCTCTGTCATCTTACTTGATAAATTAAATGCTACATTACAAAAATGATAACAGTAATAATCTTATTATGTTAGACATATGTCTCAGGGCACAGGTAGACAGGACTACATCCATCTTATTTAAAGTGCACCTTCCTCATATATCCCCTATTTGTTCTACGTAAGGTTGTTTTCTATATGTGATGACAGGCAGAGACAGATACTTTGTCTGTCCTTCTGACTCATAGATGAGTGTGAGAGAGAAACCCAGCCATCCACTCAACAGCAATACTAAATCAAAAGAATAGGCCTCCTGCCTTTTGGATGACAAGTGAGTCTGAGCTCCCAACATAGAGTAACAGTAATGAAGCACCTTTACTGAGGCGGCTACAGCATCAGGGGGTGGTGGAGATTAAATTAAAAACTCTTTGTTTCCTGTGTCATACTATCATTTCATGCAACTGGAGGTAGAAAGGAGAGCTTAAAGAATCTTAAATTTTACCTGCAACTTGTGTCTTAACAAATGACAAAAGATAGACAGTGGGGAAGCTTTTAGTTATGATTTGGAAGGATTATTGAGGCTACACATCAACAGTTTTTTTTTTTGCATTTTTGCTGGATTTTCAGAGCTATTCCATCACAAATTATTCTGCTCTCAGGATTGTCATCTTGCCTAATCATTTTGATGAATCAGAGTTGTAGGAGCCAGATTGGCAAGCATCTGTAATGAGCAGCATTAAAGATAGAGTGTGTGTCTGTTAGTCAGAAAGACATGTGAAAAGGGAGAAAAAAAACACATACACAAAATAAAGAAACAAAATTGAGGTACAGAAATGGCTGCTACAAGCCACAGGTGCAGTCTAAATGCATTACAGACTGCTGTTGCCATGGTAGCAGCCCACCAAAAATCCTTTTCTTACCAATCTGTCTTCCCTAATAAATGTTCTCAAGGGACAATGTCAAAATGGCACGTGAAATCTCTAAATGCTCTGTTGTGCAATAACAATAACAGCTGTCACTTACTTACTACATAGTCATCAGACCAGAGAATAAAACTCCTACTCCGTCCATTCTTCGTGTGTCCTCTACCAGTTACCGTCGAAAACATTTCCTTCCAACGATGGAGTCGATTACAGATTCAGATTTTAACAACTAGTATATGCTGTGGAGTAGATGGATGTTTGTCTGATGTCTGATGGCACTCTTTGTTCTTAAAACTGTGATCAAAAGCTCATTAATGATTTCAATAACAACCTAATCTGGTCAGAAAACTGATTAACATTAACCAGTGGCAAATTAATGTACCTTTATTATCCTCCCTCCACTGTGGTCTGATAGCATGTGCTCGTTCACCTGGGGCCGTGCATTAAACTTTTGACTTCAGCTCCAGAGCTCCCTGCTGCACCGGCAGGCTGATGCATTGATATCCTGTCTGCTGGTTTAAATAAATAACATCTGATATCCAGTGTTTGTGGTTTAGTGTCAGTCAGCTTGAGTGTTATACATAAAAGTGCAGTGTAGTAAAAGTGCAGTCCGTATCCCCACTTGTATTATGAATAGAAATGTGTGCGTAGTGAAAGTACAGATCCATCAGAGTTCAAATGGAAATTTTTAGGTTAGACAAACCTGTGTTTCAAAAAAACTAGCCAGACACAAAATAAAAAACTTGCAGAAACTTGCAGTAGGCACGTTTGTATTTTCTTAGCTTTTAGATAATTATTATCAGTCAGAGTGAAAGTTAAACTAGGATACTGAGAGAAAATGTAGGATACTCAGTAGTATACTGTATGTAATAAAGTATAAAGATGCTGAATTTTCATTTCTGCTTGATTCTGTCTACACTGATGGATCAGTGTGTATGTGTTGAACCTGCACTCCAGAGATGTCTTACACAGTCAACTGTATTTAAAAGACAGTTGAAGACTCTTATTCAAACAGGCTTCTAATCTGATATAAATTTACTTCTTTTAATCCAATATGAAATTATAAGTTTTATGCTATGTGTTCTTATCTTCCGGCTGTTTTGTTGTTTTATTGTTATATTGCATATGGTAATGATTTTTACATTGTTCTGTAAAGCACTTTGTGATGTATTTCTGTGAAAAGTGCTATATAAATAAAATTTACTTAATTACTTACAGTCTAGCTCTATTGTTACTCACTCTCATACCCACATAAGCACACACTTGTTCACTTTAACAGAGATCCTTGCCTACTTCTCCTTTTGATGTTGCTATCTCGCAAAAAACTATTTGCTTTTATTAGCATATCTATGTGACATTATTTAGATGACAATCTATAGCCTTTGCTATGACATGGGAACATATACACATACTGTATGTTGCACTATGTCTCTGAAGTGACAGTTTGACAAGATGTGTCTAAGCAGCTTGGCATATATTAGCATACCCAGCACTTCATCAGTAAGCTGTCACTCTCGAGTGGACAGGAGTCGCATTGAAGTGTTACATCCTGTGAGACTCGGGGGCAATAGAGGAGGAACAAGTTGATTTCTCTTCAAATGATCCAGTTTTAGACATTTTCCTCTCTTTTCCTTTCTTCTTCTCCATTCCTTTTCTTTTGTTTCCTTTCCTCAAACTTTTAGACTGATTAATCTTGTACTGGCTTTAAATTAACATTATCTATTATTTACAAGATAAGGCAGCCTCATCTTCCACAGATCATATAAATGAAGTTTTAATCACTGTGGAGTTTTTCAAAGTCAAACAATTCCCATGTATTAGCATAGATTAGCCCAGGCATGATCAATGGTTATTCAATTCCTCTTGCTCTTTCAGAGGGATTTTTTAAGCCTCTCTTGCCTCTAGAATTCTGTTGTAAGGAAGCTTCTGAGATTTGTTTTCATAATTGAGTTGATTGATCAAATGGAGAGACAGAAACAACACAAAGGTTGCTTGAAGTTCATGTTCACTTCCAGCTCCATCTTATTCTGTTGAAGGGGATTAGAAAGACCCATGACAAATGGAAGAGAGATTATCCACAAATTATCAAACCAAGCTGCCTATTCACTGGTGAAACGGCTGATTCAGTCTCTAAGGTTGAGCATTGCAGTTTCATGGATTTATGCATGTTTTTGACATCGCTTATCTCTAACAGGGATTAGCAACCACAAACTTCATGGAGTAAGCCTTCCTGGATAACTGTCATGATCATAAAAGCACCTGTGACTGCTGGGAGCACAGGTGTAAAATCAAACTATGGTATACATTATTTTAAAATGGCAAGATTTTTAGGTCTACTAGCAGCATGGCTATAGGGATGTCTGTCTTTCAGTCAGTCCACCTTATAGTGCAGACTATGCAGACAGAATATCTCAACTATTTTTGATGACTCTTTATACAGACATTCATGGTCCTCAAAAAATGAAGCGTACAGAAAGTCAGAGACAGAGAGAGAGAAAGAGAGATGGATGGATAAGTGCAAGGGCCCTGAGAGGAGTGAATCGAGGTGGTTTCTAAACAACCTGAACCTGTGTCAAAATGACAGATGGCAACATCTAAATTTAGCATCAATCTCACCTGATGGTTCAGCAGTGACTGATGACGCCCGCCAGTGGATTGGCTTCACCAGGAGCAACGCCAGGTAATTCAGGTGCAGTAAAAAATGGAGCTAAAACACCTTCTTGCATCATCAAACACACTGTGTACATAGCCAAAGGTTTGCATTTAGCTGCCACTGCATTATTCTTCACTTTACAATTCTTTCCTCATCCTGATGCACTGGCACAGTGAACATGATTGCCTCTTTTATCAACTGAAAACAAAATCCATTAGTACAGAAATTTTAATAGTAGCATGTCTTTACAAAAGCAGAGTTGTGTGTGTGGTTTACAACATGTCTAATTATTTCTACATCATCCACTTATTAAAAATATATACATACAAGTAGACTGATAATAACTGAGATAACAGAGATTAGAGGTTTTGTCTGAATTTTTCATTACATGGTACAGTTGATACAGTAAATCAGCATTGTTTTTTCCAGTGTATAGACAGTTGAATGCATGTTTACAAGATAAGTTTGTATCCTTTACCATAAAGCATATTGATATTGTCTTCTCAATCCCAGGAGAAAGTTTAGCTGGCGCTCTGTTTCTTTCCACAAGTCTGTCTAAACAAAGTATACAGATTACTCAGTTTGTCATGTAAAGAAATGTCAGTTTAAACATAAAACATCTTGCTTGATTTGAACTCACATTTTGGAAAAAACATTTTTTTGTCAATTTTTCATTTTGTAGTCCTAAGCAAAGCACAAACATCAATTGGCATAATTTAAAAAATCTAATGACAACGGCTGTAATATTTGTGTAAATGAGGTGCTTTTTATGTTATGTTTTGCATCTGTGTCTGGAGGTTAATGCCAGAGCCAAAGGAAAGTTATTGTACTCAATTAGGACAAGGATTAGTTGCCATGGAGACAGCTGCCTCCAGATTACACAGTAACACAAAACTAATTCACTGAACCGTGGGCTTGAAATATAACAGAACTGCATTTCAAAATGAGGCATCACTTTCCCACATACTGTACAATTCTCTGCCAGATATCTGGTCATTGTTGCATCACTTGTAGACAGAAGCAGTAAAGAGGATTTATCTTTATATACCTAATTTACTTTTACTAATTTTTACCTTCTGTTGCTGACAGTTTTAATTTTCAAGCTGTGCTTACTGCCAAAAAAGTGCAAAAATAATTAAGTGACTACAGTAAGTAAACAATGCTGTGTGTGTTTGATTTCATTTGTACTTCTAATTCTATCATCTGTAGATAGTATCTAAATATAACTGAAAAGACTAGGACAATGCAATTAGATTTTCTAATCATCTCTGGTGGGTTATAATTGAGTTAGTACTGCAGAAAACATTTCCATTATTATTATATAACTATAAGTGTAGTAAAGGGAGTTGAATGACAGTTGGTTTCCTGTTCTCTGTTTCATGTCAGTAAAATTATACCACACTATATATCCTGATCATCAATGTCCACACTATGTTTCATCCACAAATTAGTGCTTAAATGAGCTTCAGTGTCCTGGGGCTCAGGGCTGCCTGACATGAAAACAATCCCACTACTTTCTAAATGTTTCAACACTCACCAGCTCTATTCAGCCGCATAATTAAACAGCACTGACCTAAATTGCTTTGAAACTATCTGGTGGATGTTTAAGATGGCCTGGATGAACCAGAATCTTAAGCACCATTTATTCTCTATTCTCCTTTCTGCATTACAAGCAAGGGTGTTGTCTGAGGAGAAACATGGAAACAAACTTAAGCTAAAAAAGTTCCTTTAATTCGTGGTGGCTGTTTTTAACTAAAGAGCTGTCACAAATACACAAAAGCTTCTCCTCAAACTCTCAATTGTAGCATCCAAAATCAGCTTGTGCTGATAAATGCAGCCAAGTCCCAGTCTTTCTCTCTGATGGAGAAATATAGTAGTCTATATATCAGCGTCTACTATCACAACTTCCACACCCTTAAGGGACCAAACTGCAAACTCATCCAAGTTCTAAAGGAGAGAGAAAGACAGAAAGTCATAAAAAATAGAGATTATGTGTGTCTACACAGTGTAGCTTCACTCAGGGGTCCAGAGATCCAAAAAAAGCAGATGTGTGTGTGTGCATGTTTGTCTCTGTAAGCATATGCTCATCAGAAAGTGCAGGCATAGACAATGCCCACCACCACGATGTTTCCAATAGTGGCAATGATGGCGATCCATAGCCAGATGGCATCGCTGGACATGGATTGTGATTCATCCTGTTGGCCTTGTACAGAAGCAGCAGAGGCAGCAGCATGGACGCTGGCTGAGGAGTTGAATAGTGAGTGTTCGCCGCTGTAGTCGTCCATGGGTGAGTCCATAAAGGCTCCCGTCATGACTGGGATCTACAAGGGAATGGTGAAAAGAACAGAAGGTTCAACAACATTTCAATCTTGGACAAATGTAAATGTGTTATTTAAATCAAGGCTACCAGAGCCACAGCTGCTGTTGAGAACACTGACTTAGTTGCCATTGGTATCAGGGATATTGAGGGTTTTATCAGACTTGGTGGCGTTATATCATCCAGCTATATCCTGTAGTTACATTTAGTATTTCTCTATCAGAATTTTATTACTGGCAGCATGGATAGTGCTTTGAAATACCATTCATGTTTGGAAATAAAATAATACAACTTTTGCAATTCTATTGTAATTTCCTGTTTCGTGGTGTAAGACACTTTGCAAATTTATACAAACCATCTGAAAATACATTTTGATAGCTGACTGAATAAATAAAATAATTAACATCTTAGAGATTTAATTGACACCTGAGGGTTGGGACTTTGACTCCACTCAGTTTGAGCTTTGGTGATTCTCTGACTTTTGATCGAGTGCCACTGTCAGGTCAAAATTTCAGTTTGTCAAACTCACTGTTTTTTGACCAAATACCTGCAATATTACAACAATCTTGTCAGCCTCAGCCTCTGTTTTCGGACAATTAGCGGATGTTAACATGCACTCTTTATGATCTTTGGAGACAAAGTAAACAGTAAACATTTCTGCTAAACAGACAGACATAGCTTGATCATAGCATTAATGTTTCCCTTACAGACACACAGAGGCACACTCTGTCTCATGCATGCTACTGACTGCATATGTGTCTTCGCACATGTGTGCAAGTTGTGCTTGATTAACATTGAATGAATATTTCACACATGGCAAGTGAAAATGATTTATTACTTTGGACAATTGGAGCTCAGTGAATGTTAGCCATTAGAGCAGAAGGATTTGAATGCACTTGTGTGTGTATTTATGTGTGTGGGTGTGTCTCCATAGCGGGGTATATGAATGAGGAATGCATGAGAGACCCGCAGCACACTCAGAATAGAAAACAAACTCAGAAGATTGCTGAAAAACAATGCTAAAAATACCTTGGGGGGATGTTGAGCACTCACATACACAGAAATTCTCTCTTGCTTGTTCATTTGCTTACCTTTTTGTATTCCCTCTCACTCATTCACCCTCTCTCTTTCTTTCATGGACACATAGGATGATGCAAGTTGCGCGCACGCACACACACACACACACCTTGGCACTCATGGGGGATTGATATGGCACATTCTCATTCACATGAACATGATGGAGGCAGGTAAACATGCAAGTCCAACAACCTGGGTCTATGACCCCCAATGTAACTGTAATTGCACATAACCTCTCATATGTACATTAAACATTAAAAAATCCCAGTTCACCCAGTCTCATAAAGTTATATGCACATTGCATGTAGGTGCAAGCAAACGGAGGAAAATCTGCAAACTTATTCTGAACCACAAATTTATTTAAATGGACAATATTTCAATTCCAGTGTCCATGTTTAAAAATAGTAACGACAAACCATACTAACCATACACACTCTACCATGTGCTGCCAGACATAGTTATGCAGTCATCTTACACTGAAGGTTATATTATAAATAATATAACCAACATAACACAAGTGTGATAAAAATGCTGTTAATCACAAATAACATAATATTTATATTTCATATTGATGCTACCCTCCAACTTTTTAAGAAAGTTCTGTTAAGCAATGTGTTGATTGTAATTTTTTAAGCATTTTTTAAGATTGTAATTTTGTTAAGCAGCTCCTCAGACATCTCATCAACACGCTGATGATTTGTTGATGTGTATTTTAAAATCACCCTCTTTGATCTCTACAATGCTGTAAACCTCATGCTGTATTCAAAGTGGCATCTTAGCTAATCTAATGTTCAGTCGAAAAATAACTTAAGCTCTCATCCCTGTCTGTTTTTTCTATATTTATGTTTTATTTATAAGTAACTCATTGTCTACAGGAGTGAGCTGTTTGCATAAATGAGGAAGCGTACCGAATGAAATGAAGTGAATACTGGGAGTGTGTGCAAAATGATTTCACTAGTAAGCCTGAATCTAAATATTTCATTGCCTAGGTTTACTATTTTTGGCAGAGATAAAAGTAAGTAGGTGTTTCGATTAGATGTCAGTTTTTTTCATCGAACTGCTCCTCTATCCATTTATCCAAGTCCACAATTCCCATTTAGATCATGCACATGAGGATAGCATAACAAGCAGTTAAGCTAATGGAACAGAGGTAAATAGAAACCTTAAGGAGCATCCCAAAGCATCTGAGCACTTGTGTGGGCAATAAAGGTCATCCCCTAAGCATTACTGCCAGGAAACAGATACTTGTTGGCATACATGAATGACTGTATTCACTAATAAAGTTAACTAGAATTTCCTGGAAACCATAAATGTTCACCTCTTCATCATAACAGTAAACTACTGGCTTTAATAAGCATGTCCAGAGGGACAGCTTGGTATGAAATTTCAGTAAATGTATTAGAATTGATCTTTGTGAGTAAAGTATTCCCCTTCCTAACATAAGTGAAGTCATTTCCCAAATTGTCTTTATATAAAACGTCTTCACATAATCTTTATATTTAAACAGAGTTTAAACTGTTTCACACTCAAAAGTTCATATTCATGTCTTAATTCTTTCACAATGCAGAAGAGCAACAAGCACAAACCTTGCTTTCTTCCTGCCAAAATGTCTCACTCCTATTCTACATAAGTAAGTAAAGATAGGACAAATTAGACTATTTTTACTTTGAGTGCAAACCAGTTCACTGCACACAAAGTAAACAAGAATGAGTGCTATGATGCTTTATTCTTAGATTAAATAAAATGTTTAAGATGAACATTTTATGCTATTTGAAAAACAGACTATTCAAGATTCAAGATAACATTAATCCCAGAGGGAATTTGTTTTGCCTTCTTACAGCTGCTCTCAGTTCCAAAGGAAAGAAAAGAAACACAGACAAGATCCACACCAACACAAATACAAAATAACATAAAGAAACACAGAAAACTTAATAAGAACAAAGAAAATCTAAAGATAGATGTAATATGTCAATAACAGTCTGGGGTGGAATGTAGTGCAATGGAAAGCAATAACATAAATATGACATAAATATTGATTATGTTCATTGTCAGTCCCCCTCCCCCTTACAGAGAGGGGAGGAGCTGTACAGTTTGATGACCACTGGCAGAAAGGATCTCCTGTGGTGCTCTGTGGAGCACATGACATTGATCAGTCTCTTGCTGAACATGGTTCTTTGTCCAGCCAGCACACTGTGTAGTGCATGGGAGGGACAGCATCCTCCTCTCAGCTACAATATGTAGAAGGTCCAGCTCCACACCCAACACAGAGCTAAGCTTCCTGATTAGTTTATCCAATCTGTTAGTGTCTGCCACCTTCATGTTGCTGCCCCAGCAGACCACAGCATAGAAGACGACACTTGCCACCACAGACTCATAGAACATCTGCATCATGGTGCTGCAGACATTGAAGGACCTGAGCCTCGTCAGAAAATCAGCCTGCTCTGAGCTTTTTTGTACAGTGCTGTGACTTTGTTGTCCAGTCAACTTTACTGTCCAAGTATATTCCCATTTGTACTCTGACACAATCTCCACCTCCTCCCTGGTATAGAGCAGACGTGGTAAGAGTAAGAGTAGCGTTACTTCAAAATAATATTAGTCAATTAGAAGTAAAAAGTAGTCATCTAAAAAATGACTCAAGTAAAAGTAAAGAAGTATTCGGTGAAAAGACTACTCAAGTACTGAGTAACTGTTTAACCCTTGAGGCACCTTGGGGGACCAAACGTGTACATTCTGCTTATTTCCGTTTTTTGACTCTCAATATCTCTGACAGTTTAAAGGCTAATTGTATGAAATTTGCCCAGGATTTGTCTTTTATTATTATTTATAAAATCCCATTATCCCCTCTATTGCAAGGTGTATAGAATAGGAGATTTGCATATATACCCCCACTCTTTACCCTCAGGCCCAATTTGGTCCCATTGACTCCCATTATAACCACATATTTTTGATATACTGTAAT
>JAUMHL010000015.1:9531230-9550863 GCA_032362345.1 Sandelia bainsii
ATCAGGGCTCTTAGTTTGTAGTGACTCATAATTTACAGAACCCGAATAGTAATTGCTTGTGTCTTCTCCTTGTAAGTCGCTTTGGATAAAAGCGTCTGCCAAGTAAAGTAAAGTAAAGTAAAGAATCCGAAATCAAGAAGTCCTAACCCAAAAACACAGAGTCAGAGTTAGAGAGTAGGGAGAAAAAATCAAAAAATCCTTTTCCAAAAACAGATCAAAGGTCAGAAGACAGAGGCCAGAAGCAGATATCAGACGTTCCAGAACCCGACAGAGTTCCAAAACCAAAAGAGCAGAATCAGCCTTACAGAGCTGATGAGTGAGTTCAAGCAGAGGCAGGTCAAAAACAGGCACAGGTCCAAAACCAGCAGAATTCATCAAACAGGTAACAGGTTAGAGAGTCGTTTCTAGGAGAAAGCAGACAGTCTGTTAAACTGACAGTGTGAGAGGTGCTGCTTAAAGAGGGGGAGGAACAGGTAAAACCAATCAATGTAATTAAGAAGTAAAATGGAAGGGAATAAGGGAATGACCAAACAGGAATAGACTAAAGATTTCAAAATAAGTCTCTGAACAGGAAATCAGGATCAAAATCATGACAACAAGGATATTTTAGACAACTGTGTTTTTCCAACTATTGGCTACAGTTATAGGGCTTTTCCTGTTTCAATATGACAAATGACGATGCTCAGGTGAGTGAAGGAGAAGAAGTTAAGCAGAAGGTCAATGCACATATTTGCATATATTAGTGTCACATCACATAGTAATGTGATGTTTGGGTGTCCACATAATAGGTTTCCATAAACCTTATAAAAGTCAGTATAGAAAAGTATAAAAGTCAGTCTGGAGCATAACAGGTGTATGAGTGTGACATTCACTGCTAAATTAAATCGATGGACTAACATATTCAAAGCTTCAAAGCTTGAATCATTTTCTAGAGCCCATCTATGGCTACATTGGGAATTTGTGACCTAAAACTAATGACACATTCTTGAATTAACTAGGCCTTAGGAATAAATGATGCTGCTATTATTCATTGAAGAGTCTCCTCAAAAAGCCAATTAACCAACTCTACGTACAGTATGAGGGGTGATTCATTTAATAATGTCCAGCTTTCACTGGAATACTAAAATTCATTTTGTGAATGAGTAACACCAGAGCAAAGAGTGTCAGCTGGCACTTAAATTGTCTTTGACTTAAGTATCACAGACATTTCAGACTGTATATTCTTGAAGGTTAGGTCTCAAACATTAACAAAGTTAGGTTTGTTTGTTTTCTATAGTTATTGTAACCGTAAAGTCTGCTATGTATAGGATGAGCAGCTAGCAGTTTAGACTCCATGCTTTTGTCTTTTTTTCTTTTTTTTGCTTATCAGGCATAGGCAAGACAATATCTAGTATACTTCCGCCTTTCACATGGGAGACCGGGGTTTGAATCCCGGCTGAACTGTGCCTGTGCCTACCTCAAATATGAGAGTGAAACCTACAAACTGAGTCACGCCGCCTCAGACGTCGCCCGGATTAGAGTGTTGTGTGTGTGTGTATATGCAAACCTCAGCTGAGCATCTTAAATCCATAGGCACAATTCATTACTATGCTTTAAGGTTTATCACTGCATATTGTTTTAGAACTCATCACTGTTTTTATAGTCTATGTGCAGGTCAACTCACTTTTATACTGTTTTGTAACTCTGTTGTTGATTCTGTTGTCTTGGCTGGGTCCCTCTTGTAAATTACATTTGGAGTGAGATTTGATTTTACTAAAACTGGACCTACAGTGTTTTAAAACAATAACTAAGCATAAAATAGCCTACAAGTTCACTGTTTTTCAACCAAGACGCAATTAAACATTTACATCTGCATGTGCAATTTCTATGAGGAAAAAAGTAACTAAAATAGAGTTTAAAATAACTTATTTCATATAACAAATCTCTGTATATTTTTGTTTGCATATGTAGGAGACAAAATTACATTGAACTGTTTTTTTTCAAACAATGCTCCATCCATGTTCTTCTTGTTTGTGTCTGTGGCACATTTCTAACGCTGGGCATCATCTACCATGTGACTTTGCACACAAGAGGCACCAACAACTGTTGCTAGCTAGGAATGTTGTATGCACTTTAACTCTAAGGTTGTAGGAGCTCATACAACATACAGAGATGGGAAAAGATTGTGCCAGAAACATGATTAAGAAGAACAGGTTAATATTTGGATCGACTTCAAATATAACTGCAGAGAGTCAAAGCAGAAGATGGAAATTTAGTTCACGTTAAGATGTATAATGGGGATACATTTATTTTTTTTACAGTGAGATTAAGCTAAATTCTTAAGGTGGTGTTGTTATGACATATTATCATCTCATAACATCTATTTAGCACAGTCTAACACAATCTAGTACAATACTAATACTACAGTAAGCAGGGCTGTTGTACCAGGTTATTTTTTAAGTTTTACCAGGAGTTTGTTCTTCAGATAGAAAGTTAATACTATATTTATGATTTTTGTCTTGTTATATTTTCTTTAAAAGAAGAAGCGTACAGAGCTAACAGGTAAGGTGCTCTCACTGCTGTGCGTGTCCTGCCATGAAACAATCCTCTGCCTGTTCCATGTCTGTGAAATGACTGAAACAGCTGAAAAGACAGTCGCCAAGCTTGCAAATGAGGCAGAACACTTTTGATAATAATATGAACATTAACATTGTTCATATTTTCATAAATTTCTCAGTGAGCCAGCACACTTAGATCCTCAAGTGGTTAAATTCACTGTAATTTTCACTGTGATTTTCTGTTGTGTGAGAGATATGCTCATATTTCGTCTTGACTAAAACTAGACTAAAATGTTCAACATTTTTGCCAACTAATCTTCATCATTTTCACCCTTTCTTCTTCTATGATCAAAGAGAATGAGGTTGACTAAATATGCTTAAACCTAACATGGCGTTTTGAGCTCCAGACTAACACAGCTGCAGCTTCTTACAAAAAGTAAACACATCCCATTTAAACCTTTGAGGCCTACAAAAACAAGGATAATTCTTCTTCCCATAAACAGGAAACACACATATCAAACATATCTTTGCACATGTTTATATGCTCTATGTTTATATCAGATTTTATTGCCTGTATTTACATCTTTACTGAAAGCAAGCTGTGCACAATTCATTGTAAGTCAACTTCACAGAAAACTCTTTTTATTGGAAGAACACAGACCTCTCTGACTAAACTAACTGAGCATTTCTCATGTTTGAAGAAAAGATTTACTATGGCTGCTGAAGGCTTAAAGTATTCTTCCACCAACCCTGTCTCCTGAAAATTATGTTCCTATGCAACTAAACTGCAACAGCAATTATGTTTTTGTCGCTTCACATTGTGATACAACATACTTTTTGAATGAATCAAGTGATACATTTCATAACGAAAAGTGAGTTGTCAGCGGGTTGTTGAACTGGAGCAGGAAATTTTTCAAAAATTCAAAAATAAAAATTCCAGTGCACACAGTGTATTTATCTGTTATATGAATCAAATAACCGGAAAATGTTTTGTTGTAATAGTTTTTTCTCCTTTTCCTCAAAATACTTTTCACTATATATCGTGACATTTTTCACATAATAATTGGGTCTGAACTTTACCTACAGTAAAACTGAGTTAAGTGTGATGTGTCTTTGTGGTTCTCATGCTACGTAACAGACATTGTCTGTTCTGCAGTCATTTTTATTTTGTTTTAGAAAAGCCACTGGGCATTCTCTGGCCTTGATTCACAGCAGTATAATGTCTGTAAAAAATAGATTATTAACAAGCATCAAGCTGGGTCTTGTCATTTTACAATAATCCAGGTTGATGGTAATGAGTTAGAATAATGCCATGCCACCTCCAAGACTGGTCTGCTTAACATTTACGATATGGTCTGTCACCCAGAGCTACTTTGCCTAGAGTCCACGTGTCATGCTCTTTGATTATTCCTAACTCTCTGGCTTTTGTTGTCATTTTGGCTGTAACAGCTGCATGTCCAGACCTATGAATAATATTAATGCTGTCGAAGATCTGTGTGCATTAAATAAATAAATAAAAACAGTTTATAAGCATCAAATAGGGAAATTTTGAGCCAAAACCACCAGGGTAACAAAACATAACGACACCTCTCACCGGACCACACACTAGTGTGTTATTTGCCAAAGCAAATATAAGTAAACTTATGCTCCTCCTCCCACATATGTGCACACAAATCAATCATGGCACATTCATGCACACTGACACACATATTCACAATTGTCATGTGCTGTATAATCTCTTTTCTCAGGTTTGTGCACTCACTGTACAGCAGGCTTTAGTTTGCCTCTTCTCAACTGATGCTAAACCAACAAGGCAGGTGACTCATAATAATGTTTAGCTGAATATATTGTTGTATATATTGTGGGCTTGACCACAGTTAACCCAGTCCTCCCATTTGAAACTGACACTGGTGTCTTTTACTTGTACCTTATGTGACAAGAGTCATCTGTTGTCAAGGAGACCTTTTTGCTTTCCACCTGGCCAAGTGAGTTTCCTTTTTATCAAACAACAAAAGGGATGAAAAAGCTGTCTTGACATCCCTCTCTGTGCATCTGCACACCACATCTGCTCTAGCTAAATTGATGTATTTCAGCCATATCAGGGTCCAAAATTGCAATGGCCTCTCTGGCATAGTGTCTCTGACAACAGCTGTTATTGGCCAGTCAGATGTGATAAAACACATGGCAACAGATGTATGTGCCAATGTTCTGTATAAAAAGACACAGTCAATGGTCACATTTTGTCAGTGCCTACAGATGAAGGAGAGGTGTGTATGCACTGTATATGTTCATTCACTCATGCAATTATGCTGTATTTATCCATAAGCAAGCATGTTTCAGTGTTTATGTGTATCATGCTTGTGTATTTATTCTAAAGCCACTATTATTAGATAGTGGAATTGTCAGGGTTTAGGTCGTCAAATACGATTGACCATAGTTCTAGGTAATAGAGCCGCACCATCTAAAGTGGGATGGATGCCGTTTCTTCTAATCAGCCCATATTATTATTATTGTTATTATTATTATTATTATTATTATTATTTTCCCCAAAAGGTTTCCCAATTATCTATATAGCCCACGTTGTTTGTGGGACAACATCTAGACAAACAGCGGTTATACATGCAGCTATACATGTCATCACTGGTCAGATTGGGAATGGGTCCAGAGAAAACTACTCAGTCCAACATCATTTTGGAAAAACTACACACCAATTCAACATTAATTAGTGACTTCCAGTTGGTGTAATTGGGTGTCATTAACTCCTGTGTGAGTTAAAATCTCAATGTATGCGCATTTATCCTTATCCTATCCAGGAGTTTCAAATAGGATTAAATGTCGCCTGCTCTGGCTCCAGGAATACATTTGACTATGGCCGCTGGAGTCACTAACTTCAGGTTTCGAGCTGCCAATAGCTGGAGTGGGTTTCTCAGCGGGGTTTGAGTGGGGAAGATCTGTTAGATACGTGAAGCATCTGGCGATGATTCTAGGGTGAGGGAACCGCCACCCAGCCGGCCTGGCTTCCCAGCTGCTCAGGAAGTGCTGGAGGACAACTAACGGGAGCTAAGCTAGGTGGCTTTGCACCGGCTACTGGAAACTGACTAGCTGGTTTATTTTCCATAGTGCAGAGCCGAGTATCCAATTTTATCATCCTCGTCTACAATGCTTCAAATAACTTAAATAAACTAAATACTAACTAAAATACACTTACTACAAGCATTATCCCTGGAGGAGGCAGAAGAGAAGCTAAATATAAGATACACTGAGCAGGGAAAGTGCTACGACTCTTCAGTCGCTGTGTAGTAAAATCAGGTATTTAAGGGAGCAAAGAGTTAACAGTTTATCACAGTATCATAGACTGTGCATATTATAGTCTATAATGCAATTTTTACCTACAGAACGGTTGTAAAAACTACCTCTGGGCAGAACAGTGCCTCTACCTGTGTGGACTGCAGGATGTATCTCTCCTCGCTCAAACCACTCATTGTTTACGTCGTGCGTCATCACATGTTACATCGTGCGTTGATTGGCTGTTAAGACACGCGATTGCGCATAAACAAACCAGGTGTGTCTGCGCAGGATGAAAAAAAAAAAAGATCTGTACCTTGTCGTTCTAATGAAATAACTTATCCATAAAATGAAGGGGTCAAATTATCGTACATTATGGGATTTTTGGAATTATTGATCGTACAGAGGGTAAAATTATCGTACAAATACGATAATTATCGTACGTCTGGCAACACTGGCCAAGCGCCTTGTGTGCCACAGCTGTTTTATTGTGCTTTAATGTTACCAGGCAACTTCTCCAGCATGAGGAAGATTACCAGTCACATCAAAAGTCCCAGCAGCCAATCTCAACCCAATGAGAACAGAACAGTTTCTCCTTTTTACTTAAAAAGAATTTACAGAGGTGACTCTCTTTTCCACACGTGTGTGTGTGTGTGATCAGAATACCTTTCTTTTTTGTTGTTTGTTTTTATTTTGTTGTCTTTGCTTTATTTACTAGCTTTTATATTTTTCTTCGGAGTTCTCTTAGGCCAATGGCACTACAAATCCATACACACTACTGTATGTGTAGATAACACTGAAGTCAGCAGCTGTGGAGACACCATGTATGTGTGTGTTCACTTTAAATGGAAAAGAAATCAACACAATGGTTTGAACCCTGACCATTGACTGGCTCACTGCATCAGCCAAAAACACCCCTTTTGCTGTAGCAGCAACATCGAGGTCCCATGTGTATCATCATGGCCTTTGACAGCTGATATGGGGCCACACATAATACCTGATCTGGATGACTTTGTGATTTAAAACCCTGTTTATATTTTAAGCTGCAGGAAATATGGGTTGTTTTTATTATGTCTTATTATTTGTAGTTAAATTAAACTTGTCACCTACACAAAACTAAGAAAGCATGATACACCCAGCACCTTTTTTATAATATTCTGCTACTAAAACAGATGCATTTTTAGCTGATCCAAAACGGCATCCACAAAAATAAAAATATTTTTCCAGAACCAAACTTTCAGAAAAAATCAACTCAACTTTATTTATATAGCGCCAAATCACAACATAATTCAATAATAGTACTATCAAAGCAATATAAACTGTCAATACAGCAGATGTCTGCCTTTTGATTCATATGTCTTTGTAGTGTCATTCGGGAAATACCTGCATCTTTTTAGTATTTAATACAGTTTTATTTAATACAATTGCAAATGTATCTGCTTTCATGTAATGCAAAGTTCATAGCATTTTCAACCTGAGAAAACCATGTGACCCAGAAAAAGCTAATTTCTTTCTTTCTTTATTTTTGTATGGCTGTCCACTCACATCCTCAGTGTGCTCTAAAACCCTCTAAATGAATCGAAATGAGCTGCTCTTTTGAAGTCTACTTCTATGATCACCTGATTAATTTTGGGTCTGTCTGGGTTATTCATCATAGCCCAAGGCTCCATTCACCCACTATGAATAAAATTGACTTTCAGATGTCCTTTTGTGTTCTTCCTGGCACTGATTACTTTGTCCTCTGTGGTAATATATTCAAACCGAACTGGACCAAAACAAATTATTAAACAAAAAACAAGCTTTGCAACAGGTTTGGTTTCATCCACAGACTCCCAAACACACACACACACACACACACACACGCTACTCAGTCAGCATCTCTCATGCCTGAATGCCACGGCATGCTGCCACTCTGCTGGGTCAGTTGCCAGCATGTGGAAATATGCACACGCTTGACTTTTAGCAGCAAATACAGGGCAAACTCTCCTGACCTTTGAGATATTCCTTTCCTCTGTGCATGTAGTATTTGTGTGTAAAACGTGTTTTAGGATGAAAGATCGACAATGGACGACTGAGACACCTTGGAAGCTCGGTTGGCTCAGGTTCATGTCATCCTGTAAAGGTAAAACATGTTTAAAAATACAGCAAACTACAGCTTAGGGGCTGATTTTACTAGACATTTTTGGCATGTCTGTAGTGTTAGGCCAGTCTTAATTTTCCTACAGCACCACTACAAGTCACCATAAGTCATGTTTCCATGGCAACTATATATGACATCTGCAGACCAGTGACAGAAAATGGCAATTAATAAATAAACATGACTCCTAAATTGTGGTTTGTCAGGAATGTTGAGAATGAGAAAGAAATGAGTTTTAGAATTTACAGGGACAGCAATAACCTGGTGGAAATTTACAGCTGTGACAGTGTTGTCATTTACTTTAGCCATGTGAAACTATCCTGAGTCTGACTGACAAGTTGGTAGAAGTACTGAGCCATGTTAAGGAGATACAATATATCAGCTCTGCTACAAGTGATTTTGTGCTGCTTGTACTTGTTTGATCTAAGCCGTAGTCAAAGTCTATGTTTGTGAAATTGTCCCCTGATTGACCCAGGAAGGACTGTAAAGTGGTACCAGAACCTTGCATGTTGTGCCAAAACATGCAGAATGCTGTAGGTATGTATAGTGGCTAGTGGCAGCTTTAGCAGGATAGCAACTCTTTTTGCCCTTATGATTTAGTATGATTTCCTGCAGTGAAATCCCGGAGATACCATCATTAGCTGTCAGGATATGAAACAATAATCACAGATGGTGTTGTGGCTACATTCCTACACCACCCAACAGGCGTGACAGTGTAGGTCTGTCCACTGGCCTGCTGACTGAAATTGCAACTTTTGGGGTCAAATAGATGACCAGATGAGGGACATAACATCAATTTATAGGAGGTTACAGCAATAGTAGAAAGAGAAATATGTTGAGTTGCATGTTCTTTACTGAGAATAAGCTAAGAACATGGGTTTTCAAAACACAGAATTTTGGCGTACAACCAAGCTATCAAAACACATGCGGGGAAATAGTTTTCAGGCCACACAGTTGTGTTGCTGCCTGTGAATCAAAGCAAACATTCCTGCTCTGAATGTAAATGACTGACTGACAGCAGCTCCTCCACTTTCTGCTCTATGCTAGTTCCTGTGCATTATTCTCATGTGTGTTTATATCATTATTGACAACATGGTTATGGGGTTCCTCATAACCATGACCTGTATAAACTGTTACTCTCACAACACGGCATGGTCAAAGTCATACAGAAACACAAATTGCACCCAAGGACAATGGGTGATTCATCTCTCTAATCAAATCTCCTACAGTGAATGTCATCTGCTGTTTTTTGATTAGAAGTCCATTTTGGTATCAATTTCTTTTATTACTCTGTGTGCAGTCAGGAATAAATCTGATGTAAGGTGTTCAAGGTCATTGTATAAGAGCCAGGTTTTATTTAGAAGCTACAGATCAATGTCAAAACACAGTGCTTAGTATTTAATCATTTCATTTATTATAAACTCCCACCATATGATCTCACTGCTTATCTTTTTTGTTCATTTCATAATTTGATATTTAACCATGTATTTAGCCATAAAACATTTGCTACAGTAATGCAGTTAAGACATCCAGCTAATGGAGGGAAATAATTAGCTTGATTTAGAAATTAGAAAGTCTACAAGCACAGCAGAGAGAGGGCCTAGTCACAGAACTACTATGAGATTCATAAGAATGTTGTTGAAATGATAGGTTTTCCTTAAATAAAGGAACAACGCTGTAATTAATCCTAAAAAGAAAACATAATTAAGATCTAGATCTAGACATATTACCATAACTGAACTGAATTTGGTGCCAAACAACACTGTAATGCCAGTGTGACCAGATCATAAAGGAAAATTAAAACAAGGCTACCACCTGCTATTGTAATAACAGTAATACAGTAATAATAATACTAAACGGCTGAAACGTTATATTTAAGTATCGAGTAGGTTCAGAAAACCATGCAGATTTCATGTCTAACCTCCCACTGTGATAAAGAATATTCCTTGTGAATTTGGTTATCAGAAGTAAGACACAAGTATAAGTGGAGCAGGCCTGTGTTTAGAGGCTTGTGTTTCATCATAAAATCATATTAATTACATTTGTAATTTAACTTCTAACAAATGTGCCCAGTAGAAGTTTCAAAAACAACAAATTCTTTGACATGAGTTTGACAACAATAATTAAACACCTCACAATATCTTAAATTCACACCTTGACACTGTGGCTGGTGGTGAAATTAAAAGTCCCTTTCAGTAAATTTGTTTTTTTAATTACACTTGAGTTACACTTTCTAAATTATTCTGACAGTAGTATTAAAAATGCTGTAAACCACAAAGTAAATATGATGGAATAAGCACTTTATGCAAGAAAAGCGTCACTTGACTTAACTTTTTCACAGGTCTTGTAAATTAGTTGATGTGAGCTCATGCTGTTGAATATGTCATGGAAACTAAAACAGAAACCTTTGTTTTATATATATAAATATTTATAAACATATATATATATATATATATATATATATATATATATATATTTTTTTTTTTTTTTACTGTCAGTCACAATTACCCCCTGTGATTTTATATAAATAACATGGCCTGTCCGTCAGCATGAGGTCTTTGACAGTGCTGCTTTGTTCTTATTGCCAGCTGTAAACCTTAAACAGCAGCTGTGTCTCACAGTTATAATAACATGTACCTGGCAGCACACGTCTCCAAAACCCCTGGCTGTGCTGTCGCTGGCAGCGCACGACTTAATGTTTCACTTCTCTACACCCGTTCTTCTTCTCCTTTGTGCATTTCATATTCAGATTGCTGCTTGAATATGTGATAAACATCTGGAGGCGGGAAGTGACAGGTGCTGATGTTCTCACTCTCAAGGCAGTGCCCTTCAAATAGTATATGTGGGTCAACTCTGTCATCATCATAATCCGTTTCATAATTTGGTAAATAAAGTGCTTATTTTGTGAAAAGCATCAAATAAACAGCACCACGTTTAACTGCTGGATAGTAAAAATATGCCAGCTGTATTAAAATTATTATAACAGTTATGGGAAAATATGTTTTTAGCTCGTATCAGTCCATATGATATTAGTATTTCATTTATGTTGTATGTGTATGTATGCCTCTGTGCATGACTGAGTACTTGGGTCACTAATGGAAAGGTTTTGACCCATTTGAGTCTCCCCTTCAGCAGATTTCCCTGTAGAGCCACTTCTACCTTTCCACACACTGTGTTGTTTTCTACTTCCATTTGTTTGTGGCTTTTTATTTTCACTTTAAGCTGCAGCTCATTACTATAAGTAATTTAATTTCATTATTTAATCTGCAAGCATGCATTTTGACTTAAGCAGTATTTTCTATTGGGAGGAAATCAGGAAGAAGGAATATTAATTAGATCAGCAGTTTTCTAAAACATTTTCACACATGTAATTAGACAATGATAACCCCACTGAAACACAGTCGCTGCACCACTGATTATGTTTACAGCATGCTTTATTGACTCTAATTACTGAATTGTCTCAGACTCAGTATGTAGATATGCTGCTGTTATTGTGTCATGTTGTTAGGACTGGCTCTTAACTATCTGGCTCCTTAGCTGCTCATGTCTCCTCAGTGTTCACCTGCTAGTTGCAGTTTGGTGATGAGAGAGCTTTATCAGTGACGAGACTATATCAAAAATAAGATTGCAGGTCAAAGAACCAAAACAATGAGTTGCACACATAGAAAGCACTGTTGCTTCACCTTAAGATGAAAGAAATGAATGTGTCAGTGTGTGAAATGTGTTAGTGTGTCTCATCTCAGCTTTCATAATGTGTGGCTGGTAATTTCTACATTTTCCCTCCCTGTGATTTATCATGTCAATCACATATTGTTTTCATAGTCACAGCAGCGGTGCTGAATGAGTTAGAATGCAATTGGGTGACATCTGGAAGAAGCAGAGGCCAGTAATGAGCTTGTATGTCAGTACTGTAATCTCATCTAGATGTAAATGTATTCTGGTACAAGTTGGCACACTAATTTATTCATCTAATTTATCCCTTGTCTTACTAGCAACCCACTGCCCAAGTCTGTTTGAAGAGAAGTCAGAAGAAGGTACATTGGATCCCACTATGAGCTCCTCAGCAGGGGAGAACATGGTAAAGAGATGATTTTTTTTACTTCAAATGTGAGATTGAGGAGTAATGCGGCTTGTGTAAGGCTGTGTAATTGCTTCATATTTAATATGACAAACATGCAGCTTGGGGTGAGAGTCTGCCTCTGATGGAAAGAGTAGTTGCGTGCCCTGTGCTGGTACTCCTGCTTTTATTCTTGTCAGGTCTGTTTCCGGTATGCATTTCTTGTGTTTGCGGCAGTGGTGCGTGAAATGTGTCACCGGATGAGTGTGGCCAAGCACTCACAGCAAACCTGTCTCACTGGTGTGTATCTGTGGACTTTGTTTAGCAGTAGTGGGTTAGTCATGTAAAAATCTGTATTGCCTTGTTGCACAAGAAAAGAAAAAAAATCAACTATTTTTGGAAGTGAAAATGAAAACAAAACAAAAAAAATATGACTCTGTCTTTCCTCTTCTTTTTCCTGTACACCATAGGTCTGTTGGAAAACTTCTTTTGTGTCTTTCTCACAGACCAGTGATGTGCACGATAGAGCAATTGGAGACTAAATCACCCTTTTGTTAATTCCAAAGCTGGACCCACAAGCATCTGCATTTCTATAACAAATAGCAATAATTTAATGGTTTATTAATTATAGACTGTCAAAGGTCTAGCAAGTGCAGAACATTTGGGCAGACTGGCAATGCAAAGCAAGTCACAATAGGTACAGTAACAGTAAAAAGTATCAGTATCAGTATCGTCACCCAGCTTTCCAGTGGTATCTTGAGCTTTGGTATTGAGTCTTTGAAATGAGACACAGCTTGTGTGTGTTAGTCCTGTAATAGACTGGTGTTCTGTCTAGACCAAACAACAGCACCTCTCAGCAAATGCATTAGAGAGCCCAGCCTAATGTGACATTAACCAGGTATAGAAAATAGATGGTAAGTGGTTTCTAAAAGGCTGTCACTGTTTATTAAATGATAGCTCTCTGAAAAGGTCACCAACTCTGTCTGCTCTCTTTCTCACACATATAAAAACAAATATAACCATCTTTCCTCTCCTGCCAGTCTCAAGTGTGAGCCACAAAATTCACTCAAGTTCAGAAATTATCTAAAATATGTTAGATGGAAAATGGGGTTTTGTCTTGTTGGTATAAAACAAACACAGATTTCAGTTTGCACCAGCATTCAGTAAACCACAAAGTGTTGCAACCATGTCACTGGTTCACTGCTAAAAATATGCTGAGGTCAGTATTTCAATTTTAAAATTAGATCAGATACAGTATATATTAGTAGCTGTCTACGCTTAGCTATATTGTGCTTCAAAATATGAAAAATTTTAAGTTGTCTAATTTAAAGTGATAATCTGTAGTATTTCTGTAGCATTTTTTTTTTCATTATTTTAGGAGAAGCATAATCTTACTTGTTTTCACTATCAGATGTTGCAGAATGCATGTTTAAATTTGTTTAACAATAGTATGAATAGTGTCATCTTGCAACAGAAAACAGCAAGTTAAATGAGAATAGAAAATTAAGCATTATAGAGAGAAGCCCTTCTTGCAACAACTTTGTTTGGCATAAATAAAAGCAGCAGTTACCAACAAGACATCACTTACAGTTCAAAATAGAAACGTGAAACACTATATAATAATCTTACCATAATGGCTAATTGAGAACAGTTTTAGGGAGTTTAAAGTGCAGAAGAATCGGAGAGAGGAGGCCTTTGGACCACGGAAAAACTGCCTCATGTGTCAAATGTCACAATATGATATTGCCGTGATGTTTTACATTTCAAACTGCTTTTATGAGGATAATAATGTACTTGTTCTGTTTACACTATTTCAAGTTCTGTCCCAAGCCCATTCATGAGAATGGTCTCTACAATTAAAGGTATAATAAGTCCATAGCTTTTTCTTTTAGGTTTGCATAAGGTCATGGAATGGGTGCAATTAATAGTTATGAATTATTTATGAAGATGCAATACATTAGCCGTTCATCCCCAGAAGGTGACACATTTTAGGCCCAGGCTAATGGAATAATTGTCTCCTCTCATTTTGTCAGCAGAGTCAAATGAACAGACACTTGAAAGGTTGTTTTTCATTTAGAGAGAAAGTGGGACAATTACATGGACATGCCCACTTGTAGGCTCATTAAGAAATTGGTCAGGTGTTACACAGGTCAGTATTGGTGACATATTTACTGTCTGTGTTACTGTGTAAATCTTTATAATGCAGTAGCTCATAAATGTTTGATGTCTTTATTTTCATTAAGTGATATTAACGCGAGAACTGAATTGTTTAGCGTGTGAGATCACAGCTTAACTTTGCTTTACCCGAATGCTTTGTCTTACATGTATATGACTTCATTTTGTGACAACTTTAGCTAAAAGCTTTCATTGTGTCTTTTTCTGAGAGCCAGTGGGTAGGTGATACTGAGAACTGCCTCTCTATAGAAAGAATAAATGCTGTCTTGTTTCTTTGTGAACTGTTCAATGTTTGCATTCACTGTGGTAATAAAAAGAAATCCTGATTTACCTACCAGGTTGACTTTAGTGAGGGCGGCTTTGCAAGCTGGAATCTTGACATGATCACCTGAAAAATGGGTAACTACACTCCTCATGGGTTCATGGGTTATTGATAGAAAAAACACTGTGTAAACTGAGTTAAATCACTGTTTTTATTCCTCAAGCACAATCCCACATCCCAGCAGAGACAAACACTCAACTGTCATTGTAGATGCTGTGTGTTTGTGTCATTTTTCAAACCACTGCTTGAACTTTAATATTACACCAAGAACACAGAGTCAGAAATTAGATTTTGTTCTGAGTGAAGCGCTGCCTGTTTAAATCAAACACTCGCTCCACTGAATATCAATGGACTCTGTCAATGCACCGCCAAGTGGAGTGGACACCGTTACCACAGACCGAATACAAATCAGTAGCAAAGTGACACTTTGAGAGACACTGAGTGAATGATAGTGAAACAAACCACCTAAGCTTCATGCAAACAATTATTATTTTACCACAAGGTGTTTTCTCGTGTTGTGTCCTGACTTTTTGTGTCCTTAACAGAATTTTTTTTTGCCTGGATACTCTTTGTTGTTACGTTCTGTGTCAGCTAGAGGTCAGCAGCTGACAAATTTTAGTGAGGTCACATAGTGCATTTGTGCAAATCACCGTGAACCGCTGACCTGATACCTTTATCCTGCATGTCTTTAAATATGCTGATGGGGGTGGGGGGTTTTATTTGTGGTGGTGTATTACTATTTGATTTCGATAAAGTGTTAACTGTACTGACTCTGTAACTGACAATTATTACATTGATTAAACAACATGTAAAACCTATGTGATATACTGATACAACTGTAATGTGTACATTTTAAATTAAATAATATTAATAATGAACTGTCCTTTTGCATAAACATATTTTCATATTTTTATAACTCATGTGCACAATACCATCAAACCCTGATTGTACTGACCCTCTCAGTAACTATCAGCAGAGGGCAGTCTGAGTCTGCACTGCATCCTTCTCTTTTCTTCTTTGAAACAGACTTGTCTGTGAGGCTGTAAAAATTTCTCTGGCAACTCAAATGATGACATCCTCTCAGTTCTTTGGCAGTCATCTGCATGCTTGTGTTGTCTGCCTCTGTATCCTACGTCTGTCCTAACGGCACTGCTTAATGTAGAACAAATCAATGGCAGCTCTGTGGTTTTTTTTAGCCTGACAGCTGAAGGTGCTCCAACAAGCAGACAGTCACTGTGATGATTGTGACCCCATTAAAATGTGACTTTGTGCCAAACTGGACTGGGCTGCTGCTCTAAACACCTGATGAGGTATCTACTCATTCCGCAAACACTACTCCAACTGCAAAAGTCAACATGATCATTAGGCAGGTTGTAACTCATGGATATAGTTTGAATTTCTGGTTTAATCTATTAATTTGTCTGCTTATTTGGCTGACTACATATGTAGTCAGTATCCAGATGTTGCTAGTTATGCTTGACAAATATTTACAACTTAGATGACCTAAAACATACAGGATTTTAGCTGAGGGAAGCATATATTCATTTTACAAATGTAAACATTATTTACTTTCTTATGTAATTCATTATGTAGGTATAATGTTGTTTTCAGTCTTTCACTGCTTTCAGACAGCATTTCTTTCATTTTGCAAAGCAGTATATTCTTGTTTTGTGAAAACCTTGTTACTGAATTTCAGTTGATTATTATATCTTAGTTTTTGGTGGAGTATTATGCTGCATAAACCAATGTGAGTTGAAATTTTGCTCGATTTGTATGTTTATAAAACTCTTTCAACACCTGCTGGATAAACAGTTGATCTTTGGTTAATAAATGATTTACTAATAATATAGGAGAGTTGAAAGCTGCTAAGAAGAGCAAATTTAGGGTCCAGTTATGCAAAAATCTCCTACTGGCTGCTTTAAAGTTTTTCTTATTAATGGCTTGTAATCCATTTATAAAGCTATGATTAATTAAATGATTAATAATCAACAATAATGCCATTACAAGTTTTTTAACAATCCCTTTATAAAGAATGGCATTATAGAAAAATGTAGCCAGTTACTAAATTGATCTTATATTTATATTCTAACAAAATTGTTAATGTTTTGTCTTAAAGCATATACTAGAGACGGGCTTCAAACAGCAGGAATGAGTGAATGTACAGTCAGCAACTGCATGGTGTGTGTTCTACCTCCACAACTGGACTGATTGAAGTGCACTGGGGTGTTTCAGCCCAAGAATACGACTGTGTCTGGTCGGTGGCTTTTTTCTGCTTAAACCTCCGCTCTACGCGGCTTTAATCATTGGGCCGGGGAGTCATCCATCCCTCTCCTCTGGGTACAAATCAGACTCAAAGTGAGAGGTACAGTAAGAGTAAAACCCATTCTGCTGAGCTTATCCACTACCGTGTACATAATTAGCAAGCATCGATTTCACACTAAATCAAATCTATCTTGTACTTTCTGACCAGTAGGCTTTGCAGTTTAATGCTGGAGTTCCCATGCAAAAAACAGATTATTTGAATCAGTAGTTTTCCATACACCACATCACCACAACAGTCAGCTGTCCAGAAGCCCCGCGGTCTGCACTCTATCGATCAGCAGTCTTTGTGTAGACCACAGTGACAGATACTGGGAGCTGAGTTGTCCAGTCTCAGCTTGAGACAACACAGCTGTCTCCCCCTCCACTTTTCTTTCTGCTCTGCCCATTAAAAAAAGCTGCTTGCTGTGATCTGTCCATTTCAATGCAGGAACTATTTCTTTATTTTCCTCCAAAAGTTTGACCCCAATGCATCATTTACAGAACATTCTTTTACAGTCAACTCATTCAGTGGGATGACTTAGTGAAGTCAGATTTTATTAAATTTATTAGTTCTGTTAACTAGCATATAAACACAGATATATATTATGTATGTTAAACTCTTAAACTTGCAGTACAGTGAGCTTATTGTTGGTGATTTCCAAACCACAAATGAAAATCTTCCAGCTTACTTTAAGACTTTCCAGTCAGCTAACACAATACTTAGGGAAATCAATCTGAAATAAAAAAGCAAAAGTTGCATGACTGTTGACAAGAGAGCTACTTAATCATGCTGCGGTGTAACACCAGGCCCTAAATAAATATTAAGCTTATTAATCATAGTCAGCACCTCACTTGTGGTCAAGGAGCTGCACTGAAATTATTGCAAACAGTTTTAGGATGATTTCAACACTCTGCTTCTTTCACCTTAAATGAGCAGAATGAATTAAAGCTCAAGTCAGTTAAATTGAACACAGATTTTAACCTCTTTATAAGGAAAAAGTGTTTCATTATACTGTTCCAATATAATGTATTTTCATTATATATATTAGTAGTAGTAGCATATATCACTGTATAAAAACTGATAATTGAGTGAAAAATACAGCTCAGTGTCTTAAGCAACAAAACAGAGGCTATTAAAGTTTTAACTTCCATTCACTGTGTTGATAATGATGACCCACTTCCTAGGGTAAAGATGACTACAAAGCATGTTTGCTCTGCAAAGTGAGCATCCTTGGCTCATGTCCTAAATGCAAGACAAACTGCTTAGAAGCATCTTCTCCTTCTAATGACTTTCTCTTGCTTGGTTTGTCTACTGCTAATAAAGTGTGGAGATAGATGTGTGGGTGTGTTGTTTGCATATGTTTTATGATTTTAATACTTGCATAATAATATGAGAACAGTTTGGTTTTCACCTAGTGTTGCTGAAACTAATGACTTGTTTCTCATTAAACTTGACTGGTAAGGTTTTAGTCTATAGTTTTTAAAAACATGCAAATATGACAGACAGATATATTATCCATATCAAGTTGTACTGAAATTTACCATAATTATACTTCTATTTTTGAAAAGCTATACTATGAAAGTTTTTGGACGTAATTGTATAAACAGGGTCTAAGTTTCAACCCTCTGTGTGGGTGTTTTCTATGGTAGTGTTGAAAATCAACATTGTTAGGAGATATGCACTGCAGTAGTGTAATATAGCATGACCTTGATGATGTTGGTACAAGACACTGTATCCCCCTATACACAAATCAATATGGTTACTGTTACTATCTGTTCCATCACGTTGTAACTAATCAACTTTTTAGCGTTTACCATTAACTGGTGACTGTTCTTAGCTTAGCCTTGATAAACACCTTATTATGATAAATGGTGTTTTATATTTATGTTATTTTTCACTGTGATGATTTTGACCCCATTAAAAAGCCATTTGATGGCTGTATTTGGACCTATATAGGATCTCTTTTTTTCAACAATGTTCAACAATAAATGTCTACATCACAAATAAGCTAAATCAGATTCTGGGTCCTCAGATGTTATGGTTAGAAGAAACAACTTCTAATTTCTGTATTGCATTTGCAGAAATGACAAAAGTGTGGAAAGTCAGTGGCTTTATCCTTTATCTCTGTCATAAAAAGTTGGCTGCTAAGCTTTAATCTTTAAAGTAAAAACCTTATGAACAGAGCTTATAGTTAAGGTTTTTAATCAACTGAACAAACGTAACTTTAAGTAGCAGCAATTGATACACAGAAAGATTCAAATTAGCCAATATCCAGCTACATACAGTAGCAAACTATAGTCTAACACTTCTTCTTGGGTAGTGAAGGTTTACCAACTTTAACACTGGTTCCCACTAAATGTTACTTTTTGTTCATGTTATTTCAGCACCTGCTGAGCAATTGGCAGCTCCTGCACACTCAGTGCTGTTTGTCCAGTATAAAATACAAAGGAGAGAGTTTAACTAGTGCTTGCTGTCACTTGTCGGTCTGTCGTGGGTCCAGTTGTAGCCACAATTCACTAGTCAGAGCAAAATATTGCTTAGAAAACGCTGAGAGGAGGAGAGACAATTCACCCTGAGCCTGCTCAAGTTCTTTGAAAATTGTCTTTGCTGTACCTCCTGTAGCTTGCTAACTAACCCTCTTCACCTTGCCACTACAATAAAATCCCCAATGAGGATACCAAAGATTTGTGACTTCACCAGCCATCTAGACCGACACGTTGATCACCAGCATAACGCAACTATAGTTACTGGTCCTACCAACCTGCCCAGTGCCTCGTCTGCTGCTCCTTGTTGTTGTTTTGATCTTTGTTACCTGCTG
>JAUMHL010000015.1:9550963-9561552 GCA_032362345.1 Sandelia bainsii
AAAGTGCCTTGAGATGACTTATGTTGTGATTTGGCGCTATATAAATAAAGTTGAATTGAATTGAATTGAATTGAAAATATTAACCACCCAAAAAAAGATTTGTAATCTCTAACAGTTAAGCTGAACCTGACACTTTGAAACTCTCAAGTTTTACATTTATATCGGGATTTGTCACAGCTTTCAAGCCTGTTCCCCAATTTTGATCACAGGATTTTTTCTTTGCATGAATAAACATGGAGAAAGGCAGCTGGATATGTGCACCCTTTGTGACAGGAAATCTATATAGGAGACATGTGTTAGAGAAATCCTCTCAGATCTCTAATTGTGGGAGGACTTTGGATTCAGAGAAGTTACGACATTGATGCTCTGGAGTGAACTCTGACCCGGTTAGTGCTGCTTTGTTTTTGTTTGTTTTTCTGATTTCCATCAAGCCCCAAAGATTACAAGAAATTAATATGACCCAGTTATTATCTACTTGTCTCTTTTATCTTTCAGGATGAACCAAAATGTGTTTTGTCAAGATGTTGTATCCACACCTTGGAGGTGTGGATACACCCCAAGACACCCCACAGTTATCTGCTGTCTGCACTGATCGTCTTATCTAACTCTCAATAAGAAAGCAAATGAGTGCATTTCCCATAATTCTGAACTATTCATTTCAGTAATGGTACATACAGTCATCAACTAACTACTAAGAGACTGACCAAAGACAACATAGGTGAACATCAGGTAAACTAAAGTAATGTGGTGTCTTCTTTTTGCTTTATAGTTTGTATCAAGCTCAAACCATGAAAACATCACATTCTTTCATTTCACTGAATGTGTGTTGTTTTGTTGTTTCGTTGTAGCTATAGTGTTTAATTTCCATAAACAGATTACACATTTGACCCTTTTACCAGTCAAGCTGAATTATTTTCACATTGGGTGTGACCATGCTTGAAGGGTGTTGTTTTGTAATAAAATCATCTGTACTCTGTTGATATGATAAAAAAAAAAAATCTGTGTGTTTTTGTCTGTGCTTTGCAATGTGGCATTAAATTTTAATGTGTGCTGCTGCCACAGGTTGAATTGCCTTTGAAAAACAACAGAAGCAGTCTGACATTGCCAACCAAGAGTATGTCTTGTTGATTTGGTGTGGTGGATGGATTAATTGTCCACACAGCTTTTCTGTAAAACCATCAAAACAATGTCAGCTCAGCTAGATAGAGATGGAACGTCCGTGCAGACAATCTGCTTGGTTGACTCATCCATCTGCGATGCTCCACAACCTCCTGCACATTGTTCACCAAGTGTCTTTCAGTATCAAAAAAGGGAGTGATTTTGAAGGCTGGCTCCTGGATCTAGGTGAAACCGTAGCTTAAAGCAGGTTTCTGGCCAAGTGCACATTTAAGCAGCTGGGGTTCCTCAAAAACACAGTTTTTCTTGGTTCATTGCCTAATCCATTATATTTAAAGAAACAACGGAGCTGAGTTGTTTTTATTTTGTTTCCCCTCCAACAGGATTATTCCAGTACGTTTCCAGTTACAGAACATTCCTAATGGAGTGAGAAATTATTTTGACACATAATTTCTTAACAAGCAAGATGGAATAAAAATAAACATTTAGGGTGATTTGGTTTCTGTTTTGTCCTGCTAGCTTTACGCTCTGTCTGTTCTTCATCTTTTAGATTGATTTGCAACGAGACACAGAAATATGTCAAGGCTTTATTGTAATCTCACACAGTGCTATTGAGCCCACACTTTAAACTTTTTATCTCAGAATTCATAATACTGAAAATGACAGTGTCTTTCAAAATCTATGTATTTAATGAATGTTCTGTAGCTGGTATGCACTAATGTTAAAGTTTTGTTTGATAAATCTGAATATTTTACACTTGATCTCCATCCCTCTACACAAAGAGAACACGCCCAAAAGAAATCAGTTTCAAGATGTATTTATTTAATATTTTTAACAAAACTGCAGGCTGACAAATGTTTAACCCTTCCATTTGTCACCAACAAGAGACTTTTCAATCAGTTTAAATAGATTAGCATACACAATAAAACGTAAGAATAAATTCAGATTACGTAGCTTTAGGAAAGATAAGTAAACAGTAAAATAACAGGAATAATCAATTTTTACAGAAGATATGAATACATTCGTAAGACGTGTACATGTGCTTACTATGCTTTAGTTTTCCTTATTCTGCAAAATGAGTAGGAGCACCAAACCCAACACAAAAAAGAACGGCTGACTTTATTAACCAAGTCATGAAGTAGAAATTCAGTCCTATTATAAATGCAGTGGAGTGGATCATGATTTCTTTCTTCCACTGTCATGTGACCTTACAAAGATACAGTCACTGATTTCAGTGGTTTGTGTTTTCCTTTCCTTCATCTCTCCACTGGTGAGTTTGAGACACTTGGATCTCAGGCACTTATATATTTTACACACATAATGCAACGAGTTGTCTTGCTTTACATTCTCTACATACTGTACATCGTCATTTATGGGCCTTTTTTCATCTCATACATACGTATATAGCTTCTTTCTTTAAAGGATTGGTTGGACGTTTGGGGAAATGCTGACATGAGAAGATAGATACCAATTTCATATCTGACCATTAAATGTGAAACTACTATGTAGCCAGAAGCTGCTTAGCTTAACTTAGCATAAAGCATTTTTTTCCCAAAATGTTGAACTAATCCTTTAATGCAAATGTATAACTAAGTGCATGTAAATCATCTTGTAGGCCTCTTCTATATTGAGTTATTGATGACAGAGAGTTCAAACTGTCACATAAACTGACATGAATCAGTTTGTACAAGCTGAAACCACCTTGCCCCAGATTCAGGTCAACCCATGAAATCAGAAATAATTTTTGACATTTTTCCGTGTGTTTTTCCAAGTTATCCTCAAATATAAAAATGTTGCCTTATCTCCAGTCCTGAGCCAAATAAATGCATCCTTCCTTCAAACCTGCTTCAACACCCATATGGAGGGGGTGGAAGACATTTGGTGGAAGTACAATGTCAGTTCAGTCAGTCAAAGAGAGAAATACCCAAACTACTTGTGCCCATGTGTCATAACATTCACACTGTAACATACACCTGTGTGGCAAAACTCTTGTCCATCTCACACCACAGAAAACAATGAAAATAAATACAAATTGAAAGTTGGCCCAGGTCTGGAATTAACTTAGAGTCACAATTTAAAAACTCAAAGGTTTTGCATGTTGGTTAAGACAAATTTGTATAAAATTACCCAATAAATTTGACCAATAAAAACAATATGAGTTTTATAGTGTATATACAAGAAGTTAAACATTTCACAAAGTAGTAACAACCTGATAATTTTATACATCATGGAAATAGCAATGTCTTAAGGCAAACAGTCATTATGCACTATGTTAAGCTCTTAAGCTCAGTAAACTCTATTTACATTAATGGGTGAACAGGTTACACTGTGATCACATTATGTCCCATGAAACTGTATGAAATTATGTGTTTAATAGCTGCATCTGCCTGGAGCCTGTGAGTAAAACAAATTTTTTCACATATGTCCTGAAGTGCTGCATTAAAATAAGCTTCATCTCTTGTTTGTCAAGGGTACCCATTTATGATTTACTGTACTTTCAACTGATTTGTGGTTAAAAGACACCACTTGTTTTTCCGTTAAATTAAATTTCAGTTGTGTAAATGTCACTTTTCAGTTACATTTACATCATTAAGTTTTTGAGAAAAATGTTGTTAAAACAAATGATAAATCAAACCATTTTAATGCGTAAATGTGTCTATGAGATTATCTTTAAGGAGAAATAATAAACAGCAATTAAGATAGGTGTCTCTGTACATGTTCATCTTTCATCCCATGTAAGCAAATCAGAGTGTTTATATAATAATTCAGTTAATAACATCAGAAAAAAATTCCAAGTGTCCATGCTCTCTCTGCAGTCTTTCATGTGACCTGCAAGTGTAAAAGCTGCATCCTGCATCTTTTCAATTGCTTCATGCATTTATGTACAAGTTAGACATGTCCAGATATTCTGGCTAATTCTACCTGTAGAAGGGGGAGGAACAAGCCAGTTTCCCTTAGTTGCAGTTGTTTGAAGTCATGCAGGATGAATGCCATATGGCAGTCACACAGTCTTAGATCTAGTTTATAGCTTCGAAAGAACAACCTCATCCTTCCTCCTCTCGTCTTCGTCTCCACATCAGTCAACATGCTGTTGCTGCAGTGGTACAGAAGAGCTCAGATCTGCCGATAAAGTACAATAAGAGTTCGAGACCTACAAGGTGGTGTAGATGTAGACAAAAATGATGACTACCAAGTTGAGAATGGTCCCAATGATGCCCAACATGGCCAAGATGGTCTCCTCTTTACTTTCCTTGTCTTGGGTTCCCTTTTCCTCATCACTGTAGACAGTGTTTACCATTTTCCCTGGAAAAGTCTGCAGTTTTCGTCTCAGACCAATCTGGAGCAAGCAGATAAGAAAGAAAAGAAAATATAATCCATGCGTTAGTTACTCCAAATGGTAAATATTTTTTCTTTGACGATGCTCTTTGCACTGTTTATGGTGGCCATTTATAATGGCAATAAAACAACAAGCAAAGTTATTTGAGGTGGTTGGTGGAGAAATAAAATATTAAAAGCTATTTTTTTCTTTTATGATCACCATATGTTTTAAGTAAACAAAGAAAAAGTTAAATGGAGGATGAAAAACCGCCAACCAATGCCAGTTTTACTGACACAAATCATATCATATCAAGGCTGAAGTAGCCAAATCTGTTTCAGTGAATGTTATATCCATCACTACAAGTATGTAGAAATCTATTCTACTCCAGGGAACAAATTAACAGAATAAGTCATATCTGATGTTCAAATAAAGCTTTTGCTGTGTTTTGGTAAAAAATATTCTAAATAAGTTAACATGTCCCATTTTGTTAAATATGAGTTTGATTTAAACGCTACATATAAAATATTTAAACTTAACAGTGAATCAATCTGAAATGGTTGACCCTTGGATAGAAGGTCTAGAAGAGCGGTTCCATATCCACCACAACACATAAACCACAAACACCACTGCAAAATTTGTGCGATCTACTGAACTGCTGCTTCCTGCATGCTGCATTAAGTTGCCTTTAACCCTCTGTGTGTATGTTTTATTCAAGGCTATGAGAAAGATTTCCCATCAAAAATAAATTACTTTGGTCTTTTCCTTCATTCAAATATACAGAAGTCATCTGCTGAGTTTAGAAGCTGAAGAACAAACAGGACTCGGTTCAGGTGTTAAACAGTAGTCATTAATGTAAAATGTAGAGCCAATTCAATTCAATCATTTTGTATTCATAGGGCTAAAAAAGTGGACATTTAATATATAAATGCATTCATACAGCATACTGTGTGTACAGCACAATACAGTATATCCATGCTTTTTGTCATCTTAAATCCAATTTTCATTAATATTTATATATTCATTTAGGTCTGGGTCTTGCCATGTGTGAGATATTATTCAGCTTCTGTGACATAGATTAAACAGATTTGCCACTTAAATGAGCACTATTGTGCAATTATTCAATTATTTCTATGTATTATGATTATGATAAAATAGTGTAAGTGCTGCTGCCCCTATAAGGAGTAGAGATTTTTAACTTTATACAAATTGTGTCATATACACATGATTTTGTTCATTTTCGCTTGTTCTTATTGAAGTAACGCTTGTTTTCATGGATGAAGTATTGTAGCCATGATAACACTGTACTTCTGAAAACAGACACCAACTCTCCTTTTGACTGACATACTGGACATCAGAAGAATGGCTTTGGCAGCTCTGTCAGGCTCGGTGAGTGAAAAAGAAATTCCTGCACAATACTCAACTGTGGAATTTCTTTAACTGCAGGCCTGCTGTGATCTGAAACAAGTTCTGAGTGCATGAGCACAAGTTTGTCTGTTTTCCATAGTGTGTGTGTGTGTGTGTGTGTGTGTGTACGTGTGTATTGATTTTTGTAGCCCGGGGTGGAGTATTAGAAGTTAGCTGTATGTTTTATGCCCACAGGTGCAGCAGCTTGTGCAAGTTGGCATCCAAACACATCTCAGGAGAAAAGTGCTCCTTTTGCAGGTCAGTGGGTTTTATCTCTTGACTAGCAACAGTAAAGCATGTAAACTAATGCAGACTAAAAATAAACCTTCTAACCTTAGTAAAACCTTTAATATCAGATAAAGTACACATTTTTTCAGCACCAGCAAGAGATTACAAGGAGAAAATGGCTGAAATACTACCTGGCTGATGTACTTTATGAGAGAGGAACTGACATGCAATGATAAAACAATGCTCCTTTTTTAAATACTTTTTGTATGTAGTGGTGTTACAGGATATCAGTGGAACATGTGCTGAATTCAGCTGAGGAAAAAGCATCCATCAGAAAATAAATTCAAGGAAAATACATCCCTTCCCAAACATTATATTTTAATTATGATGAATCTAACTTCACACATATTTACTTGCAAAGTTGCAACATTCACGCGATTAGTGCTCATTTGCAGACATCCTTTGCTTTAAGTCTCTAAAACCTTTTGCGACAGCTCTGCCAAATTGAAACTGTTTATGTCACCGTGCTGCACTTTCTCCCCTTTTCTTTGACTTACTGATTGTGTTCTCACAGAGTTTGGCAGAGGAGGAATGTTTTGGCAGAAACCATTGCCTACTATGAATCAGTTACAGTACATGAAAGTGTAGGTATTGTCTTGTGTAGATGGATTACTGAGAAGAAAGAGGTTAAACTGACTGAGTTAATCACACTAACAAAATTCCAGTCATCAACATAAGACTAGTGATGTGACAGAGAGGTTTGATGTTTGATTTATTAAGTCAGATGTATGATACTTAGAAAACTCAAAGTCTCAAGGACAATCATCAAGAAATAGCTTTTGTGTTTGGAGATTATCTATAAATTTATATAGAAGGCCTTTCATACTAATAAAGTGAAATGCCCTTTTAAGGCATATTAAGGTAAGGGCCTAGGGCGCCACTTGCTGGAGGGGGCACAGCTTCAAGCCCTAAAATAAAATAAAAAAAGTCGCTTGCAAATATCGTCAGTCGCGGGTTTTTGAGCTCGTTTTCTAAATTGTAGTTACTTATTTGGGCTTTGTTCCCGGTATGAACCCCTCATGATTCTTTCCACAATAAAGTGAAACGCGATAGTTTGTCCTGTTCCAGCCATGATCCGTCAACAAGCCCCGTTTCCTCGGTTACTGCGCCCACCCGAGCCGACCCCCCCGCCCGCACAGACACACACACGCACACCTCCACCTGACAGAGCGACAGAGTGACCATGTCCGGGAATAAATCAAATCAAAATCAAATCAAATTTATTTATATAGCACTTATAAAACAACACCCAGTTGACTAAAGTGCTTAACAGATACATAAAACAGGAACATCTTAAAAGAGAAAATAAAAGACATTAAGATTTTTAAGAAAGAGATCACAAAAAAAAGAAAAGAAAAATCACAACAAAGATAGAAATAATAATAAAGCACAATGGAGTTAAAAGCAGATAAAAGGATACTTCAAAACACACAATGAGGCAAATTCCACTAAATATTAAAAGCCAAGGAATAAAAATAGGTTTTAAGCTGAGATTTAAACGATGCCAAATCAGGTGCAGATCTAATGTTTAGGGGCAAGCTGTTCCAGAGTTTAGGAGCAGCTACAGCGAAAGCCCGGTCTCCCCAGCGTTTATATTTGGCTCAAGGAACCACAAGCTGACTATGTGCAGACGATCTAAGAGATCTAGCTGGACTGTACAACTGCAGGAGGTCTCTGAGGTAGATTAGAGTGAGACCATTTAAAGCTTTAAAAACAAAAGTAAGGAGTTTAAAATCAATCCTATAATGCACTGGAAGCCAGTGAAGAGAGGCGAGAACAGGGGTTATGTGGTCAGATTTCTTTGTGTTCGTGAGAAGACGGGCTGCAGCGTTCTGAACCACCTGCCGGCTCGAAAGGGACGACTGGTTAACCCCAAAGTACAGAGCGTTACAGTAATCTAGCCTAGAACTGGTAAAAGCGTGAATTGCAATCTCAAGCTCATTGGGAGAAAGAAATGCCTTGACTTTACTGATTAACGTCAGCTGGAAAAAACTGGACTTCACAATTGTGTTGATTTGCGTATCAAATTTAAGATCGGAATCCAGCAAGACTCCTACATTTTTTACAGTTGGCTTTAAGTGAGGAGCCAGAGGTCCAAGGCCCTGGTCATAAGAAGCTAAAGAGAATGGGTCACCAAACAGCACACACTCAGTTTTGTTTTCGTTAAGATGCAAAAAATTTCGGTCTAGCCAACTTTTTAAGTCACAGACAGTTAAAAAGAGGTTGTAGCGACATGCCACTCAGCGCCTTCAGAGGAAAATATATCTGAATGTAATCAGCGTAACAATGGAAAGAGAGTCCATATTTCTTGAAGATCGAGCCTAAAGAGAGAATATAAAGAGAAAAAAGAGCTGGACCAAGAACAGACCCTTGGGGGACACCGCAGGAGAGGGGGACTGAGGAGGAGGAGCAGGTACTAATGCTGACAGAGAAACTTCTGTTAGTGAGGTAGGACCTGAACCAGTCCAGAGTGATACCTTGGATTCCCACATAATGTTCTAGGCGAGACAGGAGGATTTCATGATCCACTGTATCAAAAGCTGCAGTGAGATCGAGAAGAACCAGTAGCACATAGTCCCCAGCGTCCCTAGCCAGCAGAATATCATTAGTGATCCTCAGCAGTGCAGACTCAGTGCTGTGTTTTGACTTAAACCCAGACTGGAATAGTTCTTCAATGTTGTTTTCATTCAGAAATGTTTGTAGCTGAGAGAGAACAATCTTTTCCAATACTTTTGATAAGAAGGACAGTTTCGACACAGGTCTGAAGTTAGAAAGTAAGGAGGGGTCCAAGTTTGGCCTCTTGAGAAGAGGATGGGATCAAATCAAGAGAGCAATTAGATGTTTTCATGTGCAGCAGAATATCTGACAGCTCGGAGAGAGAAACAGGATCAAACTGGTCAAAAACACCTGAACTTAAAGGGATAACAGGAAGATCAGTTGAAATGGCAGTGGAACATAGCCTAATACTGGATATCTTATTGGTGAAATATTGAAGGAAGTCCTCACATAATACTATCGATGGCTCAAGGAGAGAAACAGGGTATGGATTAATAACAGAGTTAATTGTCCTGAAGAGCACCTGGGGTTTGTCACGATTGTTAATAACTATATTAGAGAGATAGTTCGATTTGGCGATTTTTACAGCCTTCTGATACTCTGACAAACAGACTCAGAGTGAGTGAAGAGAAACTAGGAGTTTGTCCTTCTTCCATTTACGCTCCGCTTGGCGACATCTTTGCCTAAGAGCACGAGTTGAATCATTCAGCCAAGGCTCCGATCGCAACCTGGATGATTTGGACGAAGTGGAGCCACAGAGTCCAAAATAGCCCCGCAGAAGGAGGTTAAAAAAGATAACAATTCCTCGGTGTCTGTAGGAGAAGAAGAGTCTTGAAGAGAGTACAGATCAGTGTTCCTAAAGCGGGCGGAGAACTCAGCTGCTGTACGCTGGGTGATCACCCGCCTGTACTCAACAGGAACGAGGAGTTTCTTCGTTACAGTGGGGTCTGTGATGCTGAATAAAACAGGCAAATGATCAGAGAGCCGGCATTCAGAGATTTCACTAATAGACACAGGGAGGCCGTAAGAGATCACAAGGTCCAGAGTATGACCATGTTCATGTGTAGGACCATGTACTGACTGTGTTAAACTAAAAGAGTCAAGGATATTTAAAAAGTCTTTAACCAAAGGGTCATCTGGCCGATTAACATGAGTATTAAAATCTCCAAGAATTAAAAGTTTATCAAATTTAGGTAAAATAAAGCCCAACAAGTCAGAAAAATCCTGTAAAAAGGTCCTGTTATATTTAGGAGGGCGATAGATCAGTGCACACAGGAGTGGGGTGAGAAGATCAACCACAAATAGTTGAAGCTCAAAGCTAGAATAAGTATTCACTGTGAGCTGGCGACACTTAAAACAATTCTTGAAAGTCGAGGCGAGGCCTCCGCCTCTACCTGCAGTACGTGGAGAGCTGAAAAAGGAGCAGTCAGGAGGGAGAAGCTCGGAAAAAACATAGTTCTCACCATCTTTTAGCCAGGACTCTTGTTATCAGCATGAAATCCAATTCCTGAGTAATGAAGAAGTCATTCAGGACGAAAGTCTTGTTAGCCAGCGATCTGGCATTGATCAAGCCCATCCGGATCTGCATTTCGAGGTTCGGCTGATTGGACGCTCGTCTGAATGAACGGAGGTTGGACCAGTTTACGCTGTTAGATTTGAAGAGACTGGGCCGGTTACCGATAACTGTATTAATGGGGAAGTGAGGGGGAGAAGGTGGAAGTATAGAGGAGGAGGTGTGGGGTGCACAAGTGCACTGCAGAACAGGTTGGGATGACAGGGCAGGGGAATAGTGGAATTGAGATCACCTGTGTGAAAGGTAAACAGCTCATCTCGTGTGTTTTTTTTTTGTCACAGGACAGATTGTGGATTTCTATCAGACATGTAATACATCAAAACGACCGGCTAG
>JAUMHL010000015.1:9561652-9597265 GCA_032362345.1 Sandelia bainsii
TAACCTCAGCTGGAAAAAGCTGGACTTCACAATTGTGTTGATTTGCGTGTCAAATTTAAGATCAGAATCCAGCAATAAGTGGGGAAGATATGGAAAAATAAATTAAACAGTGGGAGAAAGAGAGAAAGACTGTGTGTAAAGACTGCAGTGAAAGACTGGATCCGACCTCAAAGACATTCTGCCGATTTATCAAGTGCTAAATATGAGCTCATCATGCAGATTTAATACAGCAGATGAACAAACCTGATGGAGAACAGTTATTCAAAGTTTCTGTCTATCGTGAGATCAACAACAGTGATCACAACTAGATAATAATTTCGTGATGTTGAACACATTAAGTCTCTGTCTGCTGCAGCTACATGTGTTACTTGTTTTGTACAGTAACAGGTAAATTTACTGTACATCTGTCCTGGAACCTGGACAGATGCACAGAGAAAAGTTTTGTTTTATGTTTTTTGGGGGGGTGGGGGGGGGGTTAGCTGATTAGGGGGGCGCCAAACCGCAATCTTGCCTAGGGCACCAAAATGGGCCAGGCCGCCTCTGGGTAGGCTAACTCTAAACAGCCAATCATCCACATGCATTGTGCATAAAAATCGCACCAGGCTCTGTTTTTGTGTTAAAGTGTGCTTTTCTCCGCTGATCGGTAACAATGGGTTTTGATTGCCAACGCCGGGGAGCACTATAAACAAGGCTTCCCCTCGACCTACATGAAGATCTTCCTGTGGCCAGCTGGATGTCCCCTCATGCATGAAGATGCCTGCTTGCTGCTGCTGATATGAACAAGTGCTCAGCAAAAAAAGAGAAAAAAATAGGAAATATATGCCTGGGTATGTTGACGGAGATGGAGGAGAGTTGGTGGTGAGACGGGGGTGGGGTTTTAGGCTCTGCCAAAACCTGTGTGCTGAGGAAACAGCTTTGCCACCGAGTACAGCAACACACAGAAAAACCGTCTGGATGCCTCGACACTGCTTTCACATCTAGCGTCTTCAGTCTGTGCAGCATTCAACAGAAAACATTCAGTTTCAAGTGGCAAACAGTGCTGGCTTCCTGCAATGTGCCATAATCATTAACCGCCTATAATGACTTTCTCTGCCTGTTTAACACTGAGACTGGACTGTGTGTGATAGGGATCAGAGCTGTCATAATCCAGGACAAGCCAGAATTGAAAGTCACTGAAAGTCTTTTGACACACTGTGGCTAAAACGTACTAAATGAAGTGATTATTAAACCAGTCAATTTGCAGTACACAGTTTCTACTTCTCCACATTTTTATTGATTAGTCATTTGACTGTATGCTGTGCAAGTATGCAAGTTATGTCAGTATTGATTCTTGTTTCACTCAATGGCTCATTTCCAACTATTTGAACACTCATGTTTTAACTTTTCCATTTCTGGTTAATTTGAGCAAGTCTGTCACTGTCAGGGCCACCAAGGATTTAAATAGGACACATGCAGCATATGTGGATGAACAATTCTCATTCAAAATGTGACGCATCTCCTTGAAAGTTTTTCTCTTGCAAGGTGAGCTCACACCTGGCTCTTCACTTGTACAGCTATAGCCAGGAGCGTGTTTGTAACAAAAAAGCAAACAGAGAAAGAGAGAGGGGAGGAAAGAAAAGGGGGCAATGCCATACCTGGAACAACAAATCCAGACACTCCCGCTACACCTAAAGAAGCTAACGTCCTCAAATCAGATCAGTGGAGAGTAAAACCTTTTGCCACTTGAATAATCCTGAGCATGTCAAAGGATTCCAGATGCTAACAGAGTCTGACAGACTGAGTCGCTTTTGGCATTGTTGTAAAATGGAATTAAAGCAAACAGCTCCCAACCCCTCTCAAGTGTGTATATATACAGTCATGCACAAGCTGACGAACCATCACACACAAATGGATACACACAAACTACAGAGCCTCATGTACAGTATAGAACTATACTGTCTAATGATGCACACGTTCTGAGAAAGGAAAGAAACAGACGAGATGAAGACGAGCAAGTGGTTTGACTTCACAGTTTTTTGTGAAACCAGATGAAATGGTACCAACTGCGAGAATGACCCCATTTTCATAACCTATATTCAGTCTTCTGTCAGTGAGATGAAAGTATAGAATAGATCTGGTTTTGACTGAACAAGAAGTGCATTTGCAGAGAACACCTTTATTAGCCAGAAAATTAAAAATAAGTTATGTACAAGAAGTTAAAACTTAAATTGACAAGCATGGAATTTAAACAGAAAATATGGGTTTTGTGTTCTTTACACATACATACGAATTGCTAGGTTTTATTTGTGTAAGGGAATAGTGTAAGCAAAGCAGGTTTGTGATAGCTTTGTTTTATATTAACTAAATTAACTCCTGAGAAAAACACTTTGCAGAACCTTATCAGGCATCATAAGCTACAGAAAGACATTTATTTAACATTGTCCTGCTGTTACGTAAGAGGAATTTAAACTTGTTAACAGCATGCATGAGAGACAACTCCCATAAGAGGACGTGGACATGTTTTCTGGAAAAATAACCACTACAGCTAATAGTATCTCTTAGAGTAATAAAGACAAAAAGACAGATCATTGTGTCTCTGCTACCTTAATTACTGAGTCTGGAAATATCCCACATTTATGAAGAATACATTATGATGTATAATATATTCATAGCTAACACTGTGATGACATTTAAAAACTGTGAAACATTTATGAAGTATTAGTTGACAGTTTACAGCTGCTGCACATTGTGATGAGTTCAATGATAAAGTGTGTGATGAGGGATGACAGTGGTACTTGAAAGACCTACCTTGCAAAGCATCAGGAATAACATAGCATAGGACATGCTGGAGAGGGGTGCCTTTCCGTAGGGCACAGACATCCCTGGCAACTAAGGTAAAAGTCGACCCCTCTCATTCTTCAGCTGTGGAGGGGCACAGGATCCAGAGAGGGCTGGCTCGTCCAATTTTAGGGCTCTCGTTAGATGTCGTACCCTGCAGAGCTCCAGCGTCTCCTCCCCGAATTTCATCTCACTAGTGACCAAGTTGTAGCTGCCGTCACTTTCTCCTCTTCAGCCTTGAAAGCTGAAACTGTGCTACCCGCCTCCTCTTGGCTCTTCCTTCTCTTTCTCTGTTTTGTTTGCCTCCCCACCTCTGCTCTCTTCTCCTCCTCTTCTTCTTGTCTGTGTGGAAGGATGATGTCAAGTTGAAGAATGGAGCCAGTTGATGGGCAGGTGGGGGTGGGAGGGTAACAAAGCTGGTTCATGTGAACATTTGCATCCGTCTTTTTCTTTATTCCGTGAAGCTTAGAAAAAATGAGAGATTTTCAGTTTTGCCAAGACAACCAATCAACCCGTATTAAAGGCTCATCTCGTCTATGAAACTTTTATACTGCTCAGCAATGTAACCCATGTTTAGCTGATATCCTGGCTTCTAAATGTTTTGTAGTGAAATAGAAAAAGGAAAAAGGCGCCTCTGCTAAAGTGGTGGAACCCCTGCTTTCTCTATAAGATATGTAATCTAACATACCTTGTCTTGTGCTCCAGTAGCTGAGTATGTATCCCTATAACTAACTGAGCAGAGTGTGAACGCTGGACGGCTATAAGAGAGAGACAGACAGAAAGAGGGGGGTGCTGTGAACGAAACCGTTGCTTCACACTGACGCTGTCGTGGTTGCTTTCACTCCACAGGCAAGAGGTATCCCCTGCTCCCTCTCTTCCGCGCATATTAATGCAGCCACGGTTGCCTGGCAACCGACTCAGGGGAGTCGCACAGAGCCTGACGACAAGAAGCATTTGTGACAGAGGCCGAGATGAGGGGTGAGGGTCTCTTCTGGTATGTTTTTGTGAATATTTTTGCGTGTGCCTATGTGTGTCTGTGGTCATTCAAAATGTATCATGCTGATCACTTATCCATCAGTGAGTGTGAGAATGTGTGTGTTTGTGTTTGTGCAAAATAGGCATGCTCCTGTCAAAATTGGACAAGTTGATGGTGGTGGGGTAGTGGTTTAATAGTATTTTCATGCACAAGTTATAAACGTTATAAATTTATGTGTGTGTGTGTGTGTGTGTGTGTGTGTGTGTGTGTGTGTGTGTGTGTGTGTGGGTGTGTGTGAGAGAGCGAGAGAGAGAGGAGTGAAACTTTCATGTGTTTTAATGCATAACACTGTGCAGTACAGACACACTAAAACACTGAATTTTACATATTTTTACCAATGGTTACCAATTATTGGATTCATGAAGGTGATGTAATTACAAGCTTATTTTTCACATGAAATTTACTCAAGACATGTATATTCACACAGTGTTGACACTGCTGTCCTTAGAGGGTACAGAGAGCTGGAGTTTGCTGACACCAGTAGTAGTAGTAAACAAAGGAATAGTGCACCATTGTGGTTAACTAATGCTAGCTCTGCTATGAATATCTTGCAATGTAACCCTAACCAGCTTACTGATTTTCTCACCAGTTTAAGGGACTTTTAAGAGTCCTTTTTTTTTTTTTCAAAAAAGTAAGTAATGATTAATAAAGTGACTTTTTAGGCAATCATTAATGTTTCTCAGTGAATTATTTCATATGGCTGTGTTTGTCTTGTTAAAATCCATTTTATTGGAATTGTCAATAGTCAAAATGAATAGAATGTCCCATATTTATGTTCAGTGTCAGCACCCAGATTATGACAAGTCAACTGATCTGTTTTGATTTGATTTGAAAGCCTGATGATGTTATAGGTTCAATCAAACCAGCCACCAAAACTCCACCTACCAACTACCTGCAGGAAAAATAACCTGTAGAATAGGAAAGTGCACAATATGAGGGCCATCACAAAACAAACTGTCCAGTCAGTTTAAGATGCAAGTGTGTGTGTATAAAATAGAGAGATAAATGGTGTATTCAAGTCATGTGTATTCATGCATAAAACTGTATTTATGTGCTTGTATGTGTGCAGCACCTTTCGTGTTCCTTTCACACTGCACTTCTTCATGTACATTCCCAGTACAGTTGCCCTCGGACATGTGGCACATCAATGTCAGTGACTCTGTGTAACGGTTACACTGATCAAACGTGAATAACTTCCAGGACATCTGTGCAATCTAACACCTGGACAACCCACTGACCCTCCAAGAGTCAACCATCCCATTCAGTCTTTTCTCTTGCGTACTGTATTCTCACTGCACCTCAGCCAGAGGGAAGGACACAAGTTCTCAGTGTTTCATCTGAGAGCAGAGAAACTTATCTCTTTGTCATTTAGAATAAGTGAGTAACCCAGGCCATTCCACCCATTTCTCATTTAAAGAAACAGTTTGACTACCTGAATATTTATAGTTATTCATCAATTCATATTCAGGCCTTAGGCGTTCAGCAAGGAATGTCTTTCCAGTGAAGAGGGCAGGATAAATGCTGCATCTTAATATGTTTCGTTATGACTTTTGGGGTCCCAGCTTACTTGTGTTTTCATCACCATAAACAGAGGAGACCTTTCTAGCTTATTTGATTTGAGCATTTTCCAATTGTACAGTTTTTCATAGATTTTGGAATAAATTAAAATGGCACAGAGTTATATGATATATATATATATGATATGCTGGTGAAAACTAAAATTCTCAGGTTGTGGAATTAAATGAACAATGAACAATGTGTGGATGGGTTTGGCTGCTAATGGAAATGTTTAGAATGTGAAACATCTGCCAACAAACTAGTTTAGGCTTGATGTTACTTGACTTGGAATGGACAGCAATGAAAATGGAAATCTAAAGGAAACTGAACTGAACTGAACCTCTGAACTTAAACCACCGGTGTGCATAATTTCACTGGCAACTTCCCATCCTTCTCTGTCTCAAGATTAACTCACATAGACTGTTACTGCTTGCACAGGCATTTATAACAATTAATCAGGATGTCGATCGAATTAGTTTCTGTCAATTGGTAATCAAATCAGTGTTTCTCCTGCTGCGTGGTGATCATCCTCATCCTGACTCACAATTTCCATCTAAACAAGCGAACATTAGTCCCACGACAGGCTCAGTCACTTGTATTCTCATCTAAATTATTCTTAAGCAATGTGTATATTAACTCTTTACTGACTCTTTGTACTGAAGAGTGAGCTAAGTGTGTGAGCAGATGAATGTCCTGTTATTAAAGATGCACTTATTGTTACATTTCTCTCTCATCTCTAATAAACTGACTGTACACCTGTACCTGCACAGCACCAAACACCATAAGACAAAATTAGCTATTATTTATATATATTATTTATATATTATATTATATATTATTTTCCTTAGAATTTGGTGAGGCCAAGACAGCTCTAAAAAGAATGAACATCGGACTGAATTATTGGCTAAACAAGTTACTCTTGGCTACAAGTTAGGGAAACCTCAATGTCATATCATGTTTCCTCTTGTTTTGCTGCACCAATGTGTCAAAACATGTTTTAATTCAAACTTCACTTAAACATGAACATAAAACAACTTGGTTAGGTTTTATTGTTTCATTCTAACAGAAAAACATGACTACAAGTGAAATTGGTCCAGGGTGTTACAGAAATAGCTTTAATATGAAGTAAGATGAAAAACCACAGGATACAAGTGAAAGCTTTGGTTTTACTTTAATTAATTTCACAAAGTAAGGTACACCAGGTTGCATGAAGTAGATCTAAGGACATAAACACCTTGTTGCAAATTGGTGTAAGGAAATCTCTCCCCAAAAACTCCAGGTATTAGTGTTTTGTTAGATTCAAGGGTAACGCTAATGGAATCTGAGGGTCTTCACAATCCAGATTAGTGGAGGAGTAATCAGTAATTAATGCCTCTAGTTTTCCTTTTCATGTCTCCTCAGTGAGTTTATATTTGCTCATTCAACCTGTGCTTTCTAATTTGTCCTTCAGAGAACACAGCTCAGTACTGCCATTTCATTAATTATTGAGATGCCAGAAAGCTGTGCCCTACACGAACAACGTTTACAACAATCACAACACTTTTTACACACCTTGTAAACCAACATCAAGGTCCAGAACTTTTGCTGATAGAAGAAATGCCTGAAAAAGGTCTAATGAACCTTGCATTGGTGTCAGGAAAGCTTGAAGAAACATCAAACACTGGCAAGTGTGGTGGTCTTGATTTTTTCTTCTTTATGGAATGCATGATTGAAAGTTAAGGGGGATCCCAGAGTGATTGTATGAGGCTAAAGAATCAGTGTCATGGCTGCCATCAATTCTAATTGACTGAGAACATGACAACAGCATATGGGTGTCCTCCAGTCAGAGAGCTGTTCCCGTCACCAATAAGGATACCTAGACCTGGGGGAAAAAATCTGACTCTGAAAGATGTTTTATTTCTTCATTCTCTCTAGGAAAGATGGATGTCATGAGCAGAGGCTGGACAATGTAAAAGCATTCCTGTTGTTCCTGTAGTAATAGGATGCTGGTAACCTCAAAGTGGTGCTGTGTGTGGACGAAGAATGTAAAATAAAGAGAAAAGCCATTAAAGATTGATTTGAAAGTTTTGTGATTTGGATTGTTTTTCTGTTTCAGTGCTCAAGTAGCTTAAAGTCTGATAGAATGAAACCGCTTGACCTACAAAAACAGCTACATTACTTAAAAATAGTTGTAGTAATGCTTTTAGGTTTGATTGGTCAAAGCCTGCTGCAGGCCAACCCACGACTTGGCTTCCCATTGGAATTTTTATTCAATTATTTAATTGTAGAGCTTCATAATGAAATAGCATACTATATGTTCATTGAAAGTCTGATTTGACCCTGTAGTACAATCATTTATTTGTCTTCCACGTATGGTTTCAAATTAATTAGAGAATTATGTATTTTATTTAAAATGATGGGAGGAAGACAAATTAGTGCATATGCTGTGATTAACAATTTCAGGTCACTTTCATCATATATTCAAATTGAGTCGGAGAGCACATGGTTTGCTACTTGTTAAGTAATCTGGGATTATTAGCACTGTGTTTCTCAGACATTCAGACATGTCAATGTCAAAAAGGTATTTTTCAGTGCATTTTTTAAGCAAAACACCTTACAACACCATACAATGTCGGTGTGTCACACAGTGAAATTTTGTGGACTTATTTGTTCATGTGCCGTCTTTATGCATTGGTAAGACTAAATAAAAACACAAAAAAGACACCCCACTGTGTACAGAATAGCTGTTACTACTGCCCCTATGCATATACAATTTATTGACATACTTTATTGATCCTCTTGGGGAAACTGTATGTGCATAGGGGCTATTCTGTACACAGTGGAGTGTCTTCTTTATGTGTTTTTATTAAGTCTTAAATATGCATAAACATAACACATGATCTTTCAAACATCCTTTTTCCACATATCCTATATAGATGTGAAATCAAGTACACATAGTTTCAAAAATTATGAATGGCTTTTAAATGGTAAATCTGCCCCCACTGAACAAGGTGAATGTGCTATGTGAAATCAGAGACATGACAGACACAGCAACAGTAACTAAGGTTCCGAGCACTTCTCATCCATGTTGGATTAAATGTTTACAATGAAAGTTAATTATCTTAGAAGTTGACAGAACAATTCAACCACAAGGTCATTGCTATTTTAGAACTTTTTTGTTTGTATCACAGTCCTTCTCTGAAAAATGGAAATCTGAACATCTATAATTCCATTACTAAACTCCATCTGTTCAAGAAGACGATGCGATAGCTCCACTAGAGTTACAACATACATTTTGTGGTGAATGTCAAGAATGAACTCAATCGCAATTTGTATTTATCTCAGCACATACGATAGGGGAGGACACTGCTGGAGCAAATTAGTATTGTCTCTCTGAAACTGAAGCTTTTGAGATGCTTAATCTCTCACTAGAGAGACTTTCTATATCAAGGGAAGAGCCCAAAAAGAAGCTGGCAGGGATACTAATGACAACTTTAAAACTTTTAAGTCAAAGACCATTTGATGGTTTCCCTTTCTATATCTGTAACTGTGTTGTTTCTTGTTTTTATAAACACATGTAGAGATGAGTGTTATTAATCTAATACACCAAACTCACACCTTTCTTTTCCCTTCTGTCTTTCCTCTCTCTTTTTATTAAGACCAGCCTGATATCCTGCAAGCCTAATCTCAAACTCTACCGCCAGCCTGAGCACATGAAAGCTTTTTTACTGAGAGCTGCTCATCGTCTGACTGGAACACTCAATGTAGCTTTCATTTTCCCCTTCAAACATAGGAGCGGATGTGGAAGCCCATCCTGAGATGTCCATGGGCCAGAGCATATACACTTTATAAGTGTTTTCTTCTGATGGAAATACATTCAAATGTATTCTCCTTCATAAACAGGATAAAGTCTGAACTTCTGCAGCAAAAACAAAACCTCATCATCAATCAAACTGATACTTGGGGGGGGGGCAGAAGGCAATCAGCTTTGATGTTTGCTTCATTCAATATTACTGTCAACTTTCAAAGTCAGTTATGGAAGCCATCTTTGTTTGTGAGCAGGCACATGAAATGCTTCTGTACGCTGACTTCAATAGATACAGAAAACAACATCTGGCTTTGTGGAAATTTGTAATCACATTTACACATGCATGAAATATTGTGAATATCTATTGACACCATACAACTTGATGTTGACCATTTGACCAGTAGCTGCAGTTATAGAAAGTAGGTTCCAAATTATTCAGCCTCAACATTTTTTCAAACAATTGATTAATAGAAACAAGGAACAAAGGCAGTCTGAGTTTGCTGAGGAGAGTTTGAGCATACTGTCTTCTGAGGCTTTGATGGTACAACAGAAGGTGTAGTAATAAATCATGTGTTGCATACAAAAGCATTATAAAAGCTCACAGGTTATTCAATATTGAGATGCTGAGGTCTGAATCAGAATGAAAGAACACCATCTGTCTGTTTCTTTTTGCAATCAATGTTTGCAAAACATCAATTTTATATTCAGATGAATTTCTCTCTCTACTCTTTCTTCACTATCATTATTACAATTAAGTCAACAAACGCACAATGCTTTGCTCAGTTAAGACTCTCACACATAGAAATGCACAAAAAAAGCTCCTCCTTAAGGGAATTGGCCTTAAGCTATTAACTATTAAGGATAAAAATCAAGGACAGAGCAGCATTAGCAAGACTAAGAAGCATCCTCTACACCAGATGATTATTTTTCTCCTCAACTTCGATAAGTAGGCTAAGTAGGACACTGTGGAACTGAGAAATAGATCATTATCTGGCTGAAAAATATTGTGTTGAGAAATTATTCTGGCAATTCAAGCACACAAAAGTGTCTTTTATGTTTGGTCTTCTGGGTAGTGACGATGTACTGTTCGTCCTCCATTGTGCACCATTTTTATAAGCTTGGAAAAATAACTCATTGGTCCTCCATACAATGCATTCTCTTTTCTGTTTCAACACATATACTGTATAAAAGCATTTATTGTCGCATCGATGGTGAGTCAACTATTGAAAAGCACAGGGCTTCTAAAAAGGGGTGTTGATACATCTGTCTTTTCTGAAATGGTTGCAAGCCCATCTGCCAAGTCTGTCTGACAAATGATCCATTTGGTGGGAGATATTAACATATTGAACATGGGGGATATCGAGCCAAGGGATTACAGCAACACAATCCTGGATGGATCCGATCTGGGGGTATTAAAAATGAAATAAGAACATCTTGTGGCCTTGCAATGGGCTGCTCTGTTCTGCCCTGCTCGCTGAAGGTGATTTAGGAGGTGTTCCAATAGTACTGATCCTGCAGGAAGATTTGTCTCCCTCTCTCTGGCCATCACTCTCTCTCATTTTCTCTTTTTCACACGCAGGCACACAAAGAAAAAACTCTCATTCAGACATGAGGGGTTATTTGTCGTGCCTTGAGTTCAAGATCACTGAGATCTTATTTTTATTAATACCACAGTAGGTCACAAATGCAAGGTAAGTAATGAGACTTTTACCGGTGAGTGTGCGAGTGTGTTCCTCAACATAGTTGAAATGAAAAATAAAACACTGATAAATGTCCAATTTGACATGTTGATATTGGGTCAGACATGTAGATAATATATACATTACATATACGTTTATGCATTTCCAGTAAAAGTCTTTTTAACTAATTAAAGTTGTGTCATGGATTTTGGTAAGAAAAATAACTTTCTTTTGCTCTCAGTAGTGGTAATTGAGATGGAGGCAGGAAATGCTGGGGAAGAGAGAGGAGACTATGATATGCAACTAAGATCCACAGATAACTTTAACACAAGTAGTTAGACACATACTGCTGCAGTCAGAATAATAACGTGCCAGCACCAAATTCCTTTAACAGTGAAAAACTGTGATCTCATAATCCATGAAAATAAACTTTCCATTACATTTTACATCAGTTGCACATGCTCACATAAATGTTTATACTCTGGCTGACCTCTGCTCAGATTCAAGTTCGGCATCGCTGTAGTATGCTGCATTATTTCTCTATCTTAACAGGTGCACTGACAGGGGAGTGAGGCAGAGGCCAATCAAACAATCTGAACAAGCCCATTTGGTTCCGAGAAGTGAGAGTGAAAAGTTCTGCACAGGCAAACCTCAGGTGCAGGACTTTAAAAGTAAAGTCGTGGCAATATATAAAGCCTTGTTCCACATGTAATTGATATGGAGTTACATATAAGCAAAAACTGATCTCCTAATTCATTTAAGCATGTCTTTTTTATCATGCCCATTTAATAATCAGACCAGTGGTATGTTGATCTGATTGCTTATTCATTCCGTTTAGCCCCAGGAGAGCAGTTTCCACCAGTAAAACCTCACCAGTATTGAAACCATTCCTTAGTTATTAAGCGCTGTAGATACTGGCCCCAGTAGGAAATTATAAATTCTCTGCGACTGCTGATAACAGTCTTATTTCAGTATCTTCATGATAGGCAAAAAGTGGAAACGCTATCCATCGACCGCTCAGTGAAAAAGGCTGATGTCATTTTTTTAGATGATAAACTTGTTTAATTTCACTGTACTTGACACAGTGCTGAGAATATGCATGAGCGAGTATGCATTATTAAAATGGCCTGTTCAGGCAGCCCTAATGCAATAAGGAGAGGGGCCCTACATGTTAATCTAGGCCTTCCCTGCTGCTCACTGTGCTGCTCACAGAGGCTATGATTCAGAACTTATTTCATAATTATATGCAGCATTTGCAGATTTTACTGAAGATTTCAGAAGACGGGAAAGACGTCTTGATTCTGTACATATATCAGAGAATGACTCAAGTGATAAAATCAATTAAAATCACTCTTCATTTAAGCTGTGGTCTCTTCTCCTGCTTGTCAGTTTCAGTTGGGTGTGTGGATTAGCAAAAAAATAAGTATATTATGGTTGAAGGAAAAATATTACATCTACTGTAACATCGCAACAGTCACATGGTCGAATATGTAATTGGATTGATCTCCATATTCAACACACAATTTTGCAAAAATATGCCAATTTTTAAACTCACTAACAACAGTAAATCAACTGTGTTTCTCTGACATATAATAGTTGATATCAAAACTTCATAAACATTAGCAAATTTTAAAAACTTACAGCAGTAGGAAGGTTTTTGAGAATCTTTATGCAAAAGAGATTTCATCAGTACATTGTCAAAATGTATCCGGATCAGTGGGAAACCTTTGACCGTCAAGGCCAATAGATGAATGTTTATCATTTTCCAGTATCCAGCTTAATTTACTGTAGTTTACACTTAATTTCAACAGGAACAATATTTGCTTTACAAATTGCAGCTGCTGGATGGAAAAATATGCTTTTCTTTTATTTTTGTACATGCAGACATAAATCCGAGTGTGTATATTTATTTGTGAGAATCTGACACTTTGTGATCTCAAGTGTGTTCATTAATCCTTTTAACAGCCCCTGAAAACAGACGTACCACCCAAAGACGTGGACTTAGCAAAATGCCCCTAATAAACATTTATCGGAATTGTTATTGTCACCCCTCGTTAGTCGTCATTTCATTCAGCAAACAGCTGAGTGGCAAATCTTCATTTGCTGGAGCCATAGTGCAGACTCTCATATGGACCCACAGCAAGTCCAAGGAGCTGAGGGAAGCACACGTCAATAACAGTAAGCCAATTAAAATCACTCTTCATTTAAGCTGTGATCTCCATTGATTTGTCTTTCAATTCTCATCCATCAAACCAGCAGACTGCCTTGAAGGGTTGGAGGGATAGACTGTCAGACTGAGTTTCTGAGCTGCCACTGTACCAACTAGCAGCAGCCTTTCAGTAAATCAAGGTGGCTGGTTACGCAATCTGTTTTAGTCTAAAGAAAACCCTGGGCCTTCACAGCTGAGAGCTTGTGGATTTGATTCTGTTGCAAAGCTACAGTGAGAAAAAAGCTACTTAAATATCGACTACAAACCAAGGCAAGAAAGTTCCTTCTTAACAGAAGGTAGCCCTTAACATCTGTATTGAAACAGCAATTGGAAAGCATCATTATTTGACGATGTGGGATGAGAACAGACTCCACGATGCCATGTTTAGTTCATAATTAGCTAGAGAGTTCAAAACACGTTCTTCAGTGGTCTCAAAAATCTTTTAAAAACTTGTTGATCAGCTCTATGAGAAGGTCAGATACAAAACGTGCACTGGCCTAGAGGCTTATTCTTTTTTTCTTTTTGTTCTTCTGACTGTCTCTCTCTCTCTCTCTCTAAAAGGTGGTCAAAAAGCAGGGTGGGGGCTGCTGCTATTGACTTGACATGAATTGTAAATGAGTGAATAAAAATGTGGATGTGAGCGTCCATCTACACAGCACTGCTTCAGCCTTTTTTTGCTTTTTTGCTTACTTTGATTTAATACTGTCTTGTAAGCATACCTAAATGTTAATAATTCCAGTGCTTGCAGAAGCATTTCTACCAAGCTCCCCTTTTTTATTTCCAACTCAAAGGCCTTGAACTGTCAGTGTCTTCCCCCTCGAGCACATACAGTACACTGTATCAACTTTCTGGTTCAGCAGCTTTGATTATAGTTTGACCTCACCTGTTTGGGTAACTTTGATGGTTTTCATTTTGTATGCTGTGTGAACACCACAAAGTGGGAGTTGCAGCCTTAACCCTCCTTTATTTTACAAAGGTTATTTTGTGACAACAAACCTCCTGTAATACGGTGTCATCTGAAGCAGCTTTGTCCTGGACTAGGGCCACATTTTTTTCTACAAATCAATGCCAATTAACATTAAAAGCTGGCAAGAGATCCATTTTCATTATCGTCCCCAGATAAAGAGCACCCACACAAACCCACAGGAACAACACGTTAAAAGGTCACAGTGGCAAGGTGACAAGGTGATGATAACTGTGAACTTTGGCAAAAACAAAAGCCAGATGAACTGGATTTTGTTTTAATTTATAGAGGGTTGAAATAGCTGCACTTACAGCTTCTGTAGATCATTACTTATAACTTTCATAAAATAATGGTACACTGCAGAGGAAAGTTATTGTTATGCCTTTGATTTATTTATAGTGGCATTTCAGAGAATGTGTGTACAGCTGACAGACCTAAAGTAGGTTATCTGTACTTCTACACTTTATACACCCTGAAAGTCCGGGGCACATCTGGCTCTCTTTCCTCATCATGTGTTGTGCACTATGTTCTAGTGAAGAACATAGTGCACAAGAATATAATATAAAAAGGAAAATCCAACTTCATTCTTCTTTGCTAATAATTTTACTACTTGCATTTGTAAAGTTTTCAAACAACATTTTACTTACTATTGATATGGTCTTTTACTTAAGTTCAAAAAAATAAGTTACTACAGTACTTTTACTTTACTATAGAGTACTTTTTAGGCATCATGTTTTTCGGTTGTCTGTCCATCTATTCTTGTGAATCTGTATCTTAGAGATACTTTTGGAGAATTTCATCAAAATTGGTTCAAACATCCACTTGGACTCAAAGACAAACTGATTAGATTTTTGTGGTCAGAGGTCAAAGGTTAAGGACACTTTGACCTGACATCCATCCCATTCTTGTGATCAGTATATCATATCATAAGGAGCACCACAAGGGAATTTCTTCAAATATATCTGGCAGTTGGGGGATTAAACATAACACAAAATGAACCACTGTCTGCACATAAACTAATAATTAAAAATCAATACAGTGTTTTTGATAATCCACAAAACATAATATGGTGATATGGAAGTACTGATATTTTCTTATATCTGTAATGTCTACACCTCAGTAAAATAAATAATGGAAACACAATACATGAAGAAAGAAATGGGAATTACTGTAAGTCAGTAATATCTGTTGAAAAGAACGTTTGTTTTCTCCTAGCCTTGAAGTTGAGATGTGGAAATGTTGGGATATGTAGTAAGGTGCATATGTGTTGTCAGTGGTGTTGTATGTTTGAGGATGTACGTGTAAAAAGCCATCTTTTTCAAGTTGCCCTCTTGCTGTGGTTAATCATTTGTTAATGGGTTTGTTTGAAAACGTCTTATCTAAATCATTTGTGCAGATGTGGACCAGACTGAGTATCTGAATCCTGCTCATAAGTTAGTAGCTAGTTGCAGTCCGTGGTACTAGCAGATGTCACACTGGGATCATGGTCCTTGATGCTGTCAAAGCATTACCATGGCAACACTTTGACTGTTGAACCCTTGCATGTGCCAAGGAGGCCCCTGGCAACATTTGCTTCCCTCACCGGCGCAGTGGTAGCCCCAGCGTGGCAGGCCACCACATTGTTTTGGCAATGATTAATTATCGTCCCGATGAAATGTGAAGGCTCTGGAAATGTCACAGGGATGACATAGGCTTGTCAGTGTGGGCCAGCAGGGAGGAGCATGTCACACACAGACATCTGGAAGGATATGGAGCACCAGCCACCTTCTACCTTTTCTAGGAAAGAACTACCTGAGTTATGTTCTGTTGGATTTTATGAAATTGAATTTCTACATATTTTATTATATTCTTACACTGGCAAAGTGTGCTGCATGAATTTTAAACTTCACCATGGAAAAGCCAGGATCATTTACCTGATTCCTTTACTCATCTCTTCACTGATTAAATGAAACGTAAACCCAATTAAAGTCAAACCAATTTATCACATAGTGTCAGAAAATGTATTTTCTCAGCTAATTCAACAATCAATATTAGCTCACAGTGAATGAGCAGCAAACACCTGGATGTATTAATTAATAGGACCCCTCTAAACATGCACTCTGCTCCTTGATGCTGTCGACACACAGTAACCTCTCATGCAGATGTACAGTAAAGCTGAGACGCCTGTGTAAGTGTTTAATCCATTTGTGTTCATGAAAATAGCAGAGGAAGGTATCGTTTGATGATAAACACAAATGACATACCAAATTTCCCTGATGAATTGGTCCATTTACTGAAATAAATTGAACTGATACCACAGGATCCCAGAGGAGCAGAAAATTGTTCAGCTATGGATGAAAACCCTCTCAGAGCTACAGCACCTAGCAGCCGGGCCTATTTGTATTACATAAGACTTGTAAAGATGTGCTGACAGGCCCTGTTTATCCTGCTTTTTTTCCTCTCTGAGCTAAAATGTTTGCTAATTACCTTGGGACAAAAATAGGAACAAATGCAATTATTCAAATCAATTTGATTTCCTTTTCTTATTATATGAGATATGCATGTGTTGAAATATAAATTATGTAATTCACTGTTCAGAATTTCTATCCTTGTTTACCAGTTATTTTTAGCCCATCTTTACAAGATAAACCCTCCATTAAAATGTCAAGTATCTGCCTGGTGATGCAGATTGTTAGTTCTGTTTAAATTAAGTATCTCCATGGGCTCATGTTAAACCATATGTTCAACAGTGATAAAGATGAAATTTCATACTAATTCAAGTTAAGTTTGGGCTTTTCAAAGTCACTTTGAAAGATCCAGATCCATATTCTGCCTGTCACATATCTTCAAGTCTGTAAGTGAAACAACATCATCATCATAATTTATGGATTTTTATTTCTTCTTTAAGTTTTTTCCATTTTGGCAACAGATAGTCACGCATCCATCTTTCGTCATCACTACTTTGTGGTTGAGAAACATATGGTGAATCACTAGAATGGCTGCGTGAGCAGATGTTATTCGTTAATTGAAGCGCATTTGATCTTGAATGATTAGTGTCCATCACAGCATTTTTGTGTTTGGTCTCCTAATGATGGAGCTGCTTTGACAGCGTGCTTCCTCATGCTGGTATTATGGGCAACTTATCCACACACCATTACCAGTTCCAGATCACTGGTGTCAGCACTGTAGGTCAATGTACAAGTACTGTCAACTCATTTCAGTGCACAGAGAACATCATAATTAATTCAGAAACATTAGTGGGAAGACTACTTACTGTTTTACTTGATAGTTCATCAGCAAGAGAAGAAAAATATATATCTATACATACACTATATATTGTTAACCAGGTCTGAAAAAAGTGCACTGTGTTGTTCACTTTCCCTTGACCTACTATTACGCCCACAGAGGAAATCAGAAGTCAGCTATAGTTGAGTTCCTAAGCCCAAAGTTACTGACAGTGGGTGAATGACTTTACAGCAGAGCAACTCTACCAGACAAGTGACTCCCCAAACCATCACACAAGCCACTTTTGATAGAAGGTTAGTAGTAGTGTTTAAAGGAGTAAACTGATTTTTAATGTTATTAGCAAATCCAGTACAGTATGTAATGTGGAGATTGGCAGTGAACTCATATCAACTCATATCAACAAGAAATCTTGTATCTTGTAGTTTTGTTTTTAATGCAAAGTAATTAATAAGTTCAAATGTCAAATATTGTAAATGTAGTGAAGTAAAAATATTTATACTAATTTTAGAGAAGATGGAAATAGTGAAGTACAGTACAGTATTTGAGTAAATGTACTTCCCGTTTTCCTGACAGAATCTGAACCATCTGGCTGAATTTAGCAACACATCAAAACACAGAAAATTCAAACCTTTGAAACTACTAAATACAAAGTTTATCTTCCCTCAATATTTACTGAACATGCTTTTAAGGCAGAGAGTGAAATTAGCCAAGCATATATAAATATAAGTGACACTGGTTTGTCATTGGATCCACTAATGACTAAGGACTGAAATTAAGTTTTTAAGATGTTACACTTTCAGGCCTGCAGGTTTTCATTCTTTAGATAAAACAAAAGATTACACATTGGACAGATATTCACAGTAAATATGCGTCTGGTCTGGACCAAATTCTCATTTCAAATGAGGAAAAAGACGATTGCACTTTATATCCAATGCCAGCATTCAGTGCCGATGCAGGAAGTACTGTACCTTTATGTAGCGAAGAAGAAAGTATAGGTGTGGAGGTTGAGTTGGTGGATGGATTCAGAGAAGTCATTACTGAAAAACTTTTCATTTATGTAAATTAAACAAGGGCTTAGACCAGATATTTTTAAGTCAGGGGTCAAAGAAAGATGAAATACTTATACTAATTTTAGAGAAGATGGAAACAGTCAAGTACAATTTTGGCTACTTCGTAGTTAAGTACAGTATTTGAGTAAATGTACTTCCTGTTTTCCTCAATAACTTTATACCAGCAAGTGCTTCAGATTTTTTGAAATACATTTTTCACAAATCTTCAGCCTGCCTTTAGTGACAAGGTACAGTTTGTATTTTCTGTTGCATCCTTAAAAAAAAAACAAAAGAAGAAACTTTACATCATTTTCCAACAAAGAGCCTAATTTAATCACATTTTCCAACTAAATTAGATACAAAAACATTAAAGACACTTGCAACACCAACAACCAAGCATCCACTATGTAATAATATTATTTATTAGTCACTATTAACCCATGTTAATCTGTCTATTAGTCAGAAATTGATTTCCAATTAAGGCAGTTAGTCAACGTCAGACTAAATGGCTTAAGAAAGACAAATTATTCCTGCATACCTGCTTCCAGCATACACAAAGACCATTGCTTTTCTTTTTTTTTATCACTCTTACTTCAAACCGTCTCCCAACATCAAAGTGTTTGGGGCAGAAGTTAGACAGTTATCTACGGATTAGAATGCAATGGGAGCTGACTTACAGGAGGAAAATATGTTTCTAATCTATTCCTAATTTGTTGTTTCAGCCTCAAACTGGTAGTGGCCCACTGCCCTCTGTGTCTCATTAGAATAGTTATGCATAAAGAACAAGAAACAGGGAACAAGTTCTCAACAAACAGCTGATTGTACAGCTGTCCTGTGCATTCCTGTTTCTGTGTTTCCAGTATGTCTCTTTAAAAACTGTAGCTTAGATTGTGCAGTTTCCTCTAAATCATGGTGGTCATCAGTGGTTTGCTCTTTCTATTTTCTTTCTTTCTTTTTTTGCCCAATGAAAATGTACCAATAAGCAAACATCAGCTACATCAACACACTTCACTCAACAAAACAAGGCAAAAATCAGCAACCGTCCTTGGACTTGGTTCAGGCTGGGCAGAGAGGAAACCTAAAGACTCAGAAACTGTGTAATGAGGATTTTACTGCTCATGGGGACTGAAGGAAAACAGTGGTCTGCTGTCCTAGTGGCTTGTGCCAGGAATCAATGGTCATTAATCTTTCTAGAGAGGCTCTGGCTGCACTTTTTAGGGGGTAGAAGGATTGCTGACCCAAGTACAGGACATCTTTCTGGGTCCAACAAGCAAGGTTTTCTGTGTTTGGACGCCACAGCACTTCTCATCTGCTTTGCCCTGCTCAAAGCGCTGCTCAGTCAAGGTGGAGACTCAGAAATGGACACAAATCACAACAAAGCAGTTGACTCTCTCTTTTAATTAGATTTAGTTACTTTGTATTGCATCTGCATTGTAAAGGTACAGCATGTATTAAATCTATAAAGGAGTATATTCTAATCTAAGATAGTTAAAGTGTTATCATGCTGTGTATTGTTCTAATAGTAACATTAAAAACACATATCCTATTTGTGTTTTGTACAAATTATATGATGAGTTTATAAAATATGACATACTATTATACAGTAGATTAAATTATGCAAAAATGTGTAAAGTAGTTTCGTCTCACTGCTTACATGCTTCAGTAACATTAATCCAGTAATATAACACAAAATAATTTAACAATGAACGAGGCCATTTTTCTGAATTTTGAGCACTTTTACTTTGAAATGATGATTACATAATTGACATTACACATACACAAGTGACATTTTCAATACTGAACCTAAATGACATAAGGGATCTGAATACTTCTTCTAACACAAGCCTTTACACTCTCAATTCATCTACACATACACTGTTTGAGAATCTAACATAAAGCACTGTAAAACCTACAGTCTTAAACTAAATACAAAATATAATAATGCAATATAAAACGTAATTTTAAGTACTGAGACGTTCATATTGTCTGTTAAGTGCAATCATGTAATGTTGATACTTTTTGTCAGAAAATAGTTGGGAACAGGTTAGAAAATTACCAATAGATCACCTGGGAGCAGAAGATCTGATCTGCCCACTGCTGTGAAAGATATTTGGAAGGTACAATTCACTCTCAAGTGAAGTCGTGAAATTTAATGACATAAAAATGGTTGAACAGTTTAATGAACCTGCACATACAGTATAATCGCTGTGTGATCCAGACACCCACACAAGACTTTTACGAAGCAGCTAATGGAACATTATGAAGAATTATAGGCAGCTTTCTAATAAAGTAGAGTTGTCACTGCACAAGACATAAAAACAATATTTTACACTGTCGTATCAATATTAGTGCAATACACCATTATACTGTATATGTCACTGTATCTATAAAGTAAGCAGCTGACCTGTTGCCATTCAAATTCTGTTGACTGGCTTACTGTAAAGGGGACAGAAATAAAAGAGAGAAAGTGTATAATTATCATGACAAGGTATTTTCAGAGTTGAGAGGTGAGTACATTGGTTTCTCCTTCAGGTCAACACAGCTTGAATAACTAAACAACAGTCAGTTATAGAGGAGCTGGTGTCCCACAGGGTGCAAAGACGTGTTTTGGGGAGCACAGACTGTGAATGCAGCGCAGCGATGCTTGACTGGAGTCAAGGGCACTTAGTGACATGATACTAATACAGGTTGACATTGAGACATGAAAAATACAACCACATTTAGTTAAAAGGGCTTCAAGGATCTCATAGGGCAAAGCTGTAACTCTTTACACCCCGATGAAAGGAGCAGTGCTTTTAAGGACCCATAAATATAAGGTTTTAAAACATAACTGTTAATCTTTGAATTTGACATCATTTCTGTCCTCTACCTAATGTGTGCCTAATGTCCTGAAATCCATGAAAAACATGAGAAAGTTTACCATAGTTTACCATTCATCTTCTTAGTTTAGTGCATTAGCATGTTAATATTTGGTAATTTGCACTGAATACAAAACACAGCTGAGGAATGTGGTTAGTTTTGCAGGTATATATTTAACAACGAAAAGTCTGGGACCAACTAAAATTATGATCTGATGATGGTATTCCTGTCCATGACAAGTTCTCGAGAGTGATTACAGTTTATCCTGAGCAGGACATAGATATATAATATAGATACTTTATTAATATGTGCAGATGTCTTGTCCAGATGTTGAGACATTTCACTCAAAACCAAAAATGTAAACCTGTTGGCACTAGAGTAAAAACAACTGGGATTCATTATCTGGGGACCATCGGTGTCTGTACTGTTTCATCACAATCAATCCACGTTTGTGGTTGGCCGACTGACCAACATCTCTGGAGCAATGTCACTAATATGACTTAAGAACGCAGCCAAAGTTTAAAGTATTTCTGTTTCTGTAGCTTCACCAATTCTGCAGCCCCCAAGCACCATATTCCTATTTTTCTATGTCTCTTTATTTACTAAAGTGTCACTAAATACAAAACAAGATGCATTTAAATGGCCTGTTGCATTTATTTTGACACAGGGGCAGATGGTGTTCATGGTTATAGAACAAAACTGACTTTATGGAGAGACAGCAAACAGCTCAAAGAGCCCAAAATGTGACCAAATGCTCTACAAGCATTCCAAGCTTATGGTACATTTATTTTTATTTCTTCAGCCTACACTGTTTCTTTCTTTGGTCAGTATCACAATGGCACCACGGATATATTTTATACATTCACCTCATTATTCACTATGTCTAATTAATGCTACACTCAAAGTAAGGAAAGTGCAATTTAGCATCTCCTGCATGTCCCTGTAGAGGAACCCATTTAGGTATGTAAAATCCTCTTTGATGTAGAAATCTATTTTCATTGGTATCCAGGACTGTTGTGTCAACACATCAACTGACCCTCTATTTTATATCCCAAAAGGAATTCAATTTGCTGCGGCCCTGCCTGTACTTATTTATACTTTGTAATTTCAAGTCTGTTATAATTTTCATGGTTTTAATTGGATCTTTTTGTACTCACGTTATGACGCAGTTACCACAGCTGATATTTGTTTTACATGTTAAAGGAATAAAGGTAGTGAATCGCCCATCATAACTATTAATGTCATGTTTTGATGGAGGCCATTTCCACTCAACAGTGACAGTACAATATTAAATCAACAAAACAGAACATACTGTATGTGGAAAAGTTATAATCACATATAATGTTTTTGAGAAGTAAAGGAAGAGGAATGTGAACAGAACACAGGTTCTGATGAAAAATGACCTAAGCTATCTTCTTTCTATTCTTTTTATCTGTTCTAATGCTATTCAAAGCTAGTACAGTCAGTGGAAGATGTACTCAGATCCTAAAGTGAACATCCCAATACAATAATACAAAACTTCTCCATTAATCCTGCACTCAAGCCTCCTCCAAAGAATCACAAGATAAATCTCAGGGGTCGTGAGATGATCTCAAAGGGTTAGGAAGAAAAGAAAAAAGTAATGCCACATAAATTTGTCATAAATAACTGCTCTTTTGTCTTTATATAATTGTGTCCTCTTTGGGCTACTGTAAATGTAGTAAAACAAAAAGCTGTAAAATTACATGGGGTTCAAGTACGAAGTAATGTAAAATGAAAATCAAGTACAGTACTGTACATGAGTAAATGCAAAGAATTACTGACAGATAAAACGAAAATACGACTAAGTGCATGGCGACAGACACTCAGTATGTCAGCTGGCACATCCTCTCTCTAGAGAATTCATTCACAGCAAAGGAGTATTACAGTTTTTCAATTAGTGTCCCACTTTTTCTAGACCTGCATGAGAGAAAATAAGAAAAGAAAAATTAAGCACTCAACTGCAAGATGAGGATAAGTAAACAGGCTTCTTGTTATTGCATGAACAGAGCTTCGCCCTGTGGCAGGCTGTGGTGGTTTAATATTTAATGATCATCTCTGACTCCAGGAGCAAACCTTGGCAAACTGCAACTGTGAAGAAGCCACGATTACATTTATTAATGCACTGTTGTTTAAAACTGGACTTTTTTTTTAGAACGGTGTTACATATAAGAAGTCAATATGAAGTGGGACTGGCAAAGTTAACTGTTTTCATATTAAACTGTCTTTACGACTGGAGTTTGTGTTTTTTTGTTTTTTTTCTTGGCTCATAACTGTCCAGTGAAAGGCCCAGATGACCCAGATCAGGGCCAGTTGAGCTGAGCAAAAAAAACGGAATCACTGTGGATCTCATCTGGTTTTCTATGTGGACACATGAGGGACCTCAGCTGGATCTGACTTGACCACAGCATGCAATCTCAGGAGAGCCAAATACATGCACTGGTTACATAAAGGACTTTATTTCCAAAACTATGTATCCATCATAATACAAAACATCATTTACTCTTGTTAAATATAATAATAATCTGCTGGCATAAAACTAGGGCTCATTGTGAAAGCTAATAGGCGTCACCAGATGTTTACTTTACTTTTAATCTAAACTGCTATTCACAGTACAAAAAATATGCAGTGAAACGGGTGTTCGGGTCTATAGGTAATTGTTGTTGTTGTATGTAAATGAAGTAAGTCTTGAGTGAATTAGCATGTCTAAAGCTTTACAGTCACCTATAAAATGGTGATTTGTTGTCAGAATAACTACAGTATGTCTTTTGTTGGGTGGTGTCATCTTACCTACCTTAAAAGCAGAAAAGCCCATCATATCTCTTTCAACATTCTTTATGTTAATGTTTGTGCCATAGTGCAGGTCCTGCCCTAAATTTCCAATCTATCATTTAGTCTTTCCTGTCCCACAGTCCAGTATTACCAACGAATGTTTTGTTTTGGTGGTTTTTGGACCACACATCCCGACTTCAGCTTGTGGACATTTATCCACTAATATCAACTGTATTGAGACAGTGACTTCATTTTGTTTTATGTATTATACTGAGAGTCTTTTCTTGTCCTCTTAATCTTGTGCTGTCTTATTTTGTTTTTTGCGAAGGTCCAACATTTGTTCTTAGCAAACTGAACAAAAGAAAAAATGCTTTAGTATAACTACGGCTTATTGTACTTTAGCCTTAAAATAAATTTTTAAAAATGTTTCTCATAAACAAACAGAGAGGGCATAATGTGTAATCTCTGTTTCAAAAAGTAAAACATTAATGTTCCTAGTCCACGTGTTGCCTCTGGTTAGACTCTAGAAGAAAATAATGTTATGTAGATTGAAGCCATGGAGAGCCATGTCTATCAAAACATTTGTCATCCAAACTAATCAAGGCGAGGCAGCTACATTCATTAGCTTGCCTCAGTTCGTGCCCACTTGTCTGCCGACTTCAAACTCCATTATTGTTACGGGATAGCTCTGTGACATTTGGCTACCAGTCGGAATATTCATAATGCCCAGAGTGTACTGTGAATGATCAGCAGGGCTGATGGGCTCAATGTACAAACATTAGTGACTGTGCTGCAAATTTGTGAATGGAAACTGTGATTTCAATGAGTCACATCACAGCATCATATTCTTCTGTTTTTAAAAGATGTAAGTGCATAGCAGTGGTTGTTTGAGCTTGTGATCCATTGAAACAAAACACTGTGGTGAGCAGTTTATTCCTCCTCAGATTCACTGGTTCAAAGAAACAATACCTGGTGCTGTATAGGGTATGTTTTTCAGTTTTTCTATCCTGAGAATCATGTTGCAGCCCTACAACATTATGTGGTGACCCTTTACGTAGAGAATGTGTGAGCAGGTGTACAGTAGCAACAATGCATACATACATACTGCAGGTTACTGCCAAATGCCAGTTAGTCAGCTTAGCATAAATACTGGAAACAGTAGGGAACAGCTTGCCTGGTTCTGTCTAATGAGAGCAAAATCTAAATACTATCATCTCAAAAACTCACTATTTAGAATAACTTGAAGCAAAACTCAAGAGTAGAAAGAGGCAAAAAAAGAATAATGTTTCATGGTGAGTTATGAGCCAGAACATGTCTTGGCTCTGAGATTAAAACTATCAGTTAGTGACCTCAGAGGTAGTGGGAGGTAGATTGTTTTAAGCCAAGACAGGTTGACTGTTTTCTTGTGTCCATTCTTTATGCTAAGCTAAACAACTGCAGCAGCATCACATTTACCATACAGACACGAATTGCATCAATCCCCTTGTATAGCTTTTATGAAGAAAGGAAATTGTCAAATCAATTTTCCTTATATACAACAACACATTTTTGCTTTTTGACACGAGAAATATTCTCAGCCAAAGTTTCATTTTTGCAGTAATAATTTAATAATTAAATTAGATTTTTACACAACTCAAATTCAGCTACTAAAAGTTCACATCTTCTCAAAACAAAAATCGAAAGAAAGGTGTTTGTCAGTCTTAGCATGTCCATCAGTGGATCACTTGCTAAACATGCAAGTGTTTCAGTGATGGGTTGAAATCTGGTAAACAACAACAATCTCTCCCTGTTCTTGAAGTAAAGATGAAAGTAAGCCTCCCTGTCAAAATAAGGGAGGAGAGGCTGATGGTTTTCTTAGTAATGATTACTACAGGCAAGATGTAAAACATTAATGAGAGGACTCTGTCAGGAGCAAATCAGTCAAGCTAAAGCTCAGTCATTACACAAAGAATTGGTATTTTTTCTTTCTCACTTTTATTTAACATGAGCATCTCTCAGACTCAGTCTGACATCCTCTGTGCATCATTTTTCAACACAGCTGACAAGATGACAAACTCAACAATGGACACAGACTGCATGGCTAATATGCTGTACAAAACATGGCCAGAGCCTCATGATGTAACCTTGCAAGCAATCAAATACTGCAAAGATAGACAACAGACAGTGAAAGGTGCACAACAAATAGTCCTGGACAGCATGCAATACTAAAAGGCTGCCATGACCTTCATGGGAAGAGGAGAGTAGCATTAAAACGTGGGGGCAATTGAAAGACTGTGCTATCATTAGTGGGGGGTTTTATTCCTCACTGCATGACAGTGAAAGGTTGCAGCAGAGTCGAGGTCGTTCATTTTGATTTGGTGCTGTTGATCTGGGAGCATCTAACATCTCAGGTGGCAGAGATTGCACAAGAATGACGTAAAGAACTATTACTAGTCAATTAATTTGATTTATTTTTTATTTTAAAAAACAAAGCTTCCATCATCTGTTGATTTATAGCAGTAAGTTTTTAACTCCTCAGTATTTCACAGTTTGTTTCTTTTTAGGGCACAATCAAATGCAGTCTGCCTACACTGCCTGCACTCCATATTTTTAAATTTAAATGCATTCACACGTCCAGGGGCATAAACTAAAGTAACACTACAGTAAACTTACGTGTTTTAAGATGGATTAACAACTTTGCAGATGCAGGCACAACATTTTTTATTTTTCTGAAGGAGAAAAATTCTGTAGTATGAGACCAAATTATTTAAATTGTGATCATTTGTTGTACTTAGAACTTAAAAGACTAAAATTAATGTCTTAACTTGCCTTTAGAAAACTACAATATTTAACCCAAGAATCATTATGTAAGGCGTGATAATTTAGTTTAGTTTGCTTGTATGGAGACCAAAAGTTTTAGATATTAAATATATTATCAATGTATATTATAAGAGATTATGAAATAACTTAATTAAAGGCTACAAGCCAATACCATAATAATATAAAATGTTATTTCATTCTGCTTTTATGTTGTTTATTTCAACACCATTTCAACTTTCACCTTTCATTGTTTTCACATTGTGAAATACTATATGTGTTGTGTATAATACAGCAGAAGATACACATAAAACATAATAAAATACATAATATATAATACAAATATATAAAACATAGTGTATGCCAAAACACCTCAAACAAGCCTAAATAAAAGCCATTTTTCCCAAAGAGCATTTAACTGTCTGTGTTTATCTGATAACAGAGTCAACAAGGCAGAACCTGTTTTGTGATTGGCTGCAGCTTTGGTCTGAGTAAACAGAGGGGAAAAGAATAAATAATTTCCATGGGATCTGGCAAATTAGCTTTTAATCTCATGGATATTGAAGTAGACTCCAACAAAATGTCATAGGTTTATTCCTCCAATGATCAAATGATCAAATGATCTTATATTAGCTTAAGTCCTGTTTTTGTTCTTGTTGTTCTTACTTGAATACACCACTGCCTAATCAATCAACTTTTGAATTAGAACCTCTGGTTTTTCATGTCTACTTTAGATGTTGGCCTCAAGAACAGAGACAGATGTCTTTTTTTCATCTCTAAATGTCCAACCAGAGAAATCTATGTACAAATCAAAGCCTAGATGAGTTGAACTACAACAGAAGGCCAGCTTGCTCTATTGCTGCTGACACCTGGGGTAATTGCTCTGGTCCACTGCTGAAATGTCACGGCTGCTCTTATCCCAGGTGGACTATTCCATCAACTAATAAATGCCATTGCCCCTCTCTCAGAACCAAAGCACAAAACGCTCATAAAAATCAGAGGATGAGACACACCTCGCTGCAGATGTAATTAGCAGCTCTTATTAAGATCTAATTTTCTCACTGCTAATATGGCAATATGTGACTGATCATTTAGTGCTCTTCATAATCAGATAGCATTAAGGGGATTAATATGATTCTGAATCAGTTTACCAATTTCAGTGTTTTCATTTTGTCTTATTAATGTGTTTGAACATTTCATGGTGCCAGAACTGTCAAATCCAATATTTCTTTTCAGAAATGTCTTGCAATAGAAAGGAGTTTAAGTAAAATAAAATCTATAAAAAAATCTATTTATAGAGTAGATCTCCACCTGTGTATAACACAGGAAGTATAATCAAGGTGTAATTTACAAATACACAAATTCGGGAAACTGAAGTCAGTCTACTGTAAGACATCACATTTTCCCTCCACATGCAGACAGACTGTCTCCATCGTAGGACTATTTGGCTTTAATTTCACCCAGCAATTACCAAATACCTTATCTCATTTGTATGGTAATAACACCTCTGATGTCAGCTCTGGCAGCGCAGATTACGAGCTAAGCAGGGATGGCCTTTTGTGGCCGGGGCTCGTTCACTTCATTCTTCTGGCTGACTGCACTGACCAGCCAAAGAGAGGTCAGTGTCTGAGAGGATCAAGCAGCTGCCTCAGACTGTGTGTGGGGGAAATTTAATTTACTGCGACATATTGTTGGTAGCACTTAGAGAGGGAATATGTAGGCTCGTGTTTTGGGATGCTTGCACAGAGGGTAGTTTGACCTTCAGCTGTGTTTATTAGCAGCAGAGATGTTGTTCATTATAACCTTGTTGCCAAAGCAAAATTACAATAATTGACATTATATTAGTAAATCTCAACAGGAAATGCTGAAAATTTTGCAAAAATACACAATCAACAAACCAAACATGGTATATGCACCATTAGTATTTCTCAACATGTTTCAGGGTTGTGGAGAAGGCCATAGCCTTGGTAGTGTGTATTGTCTATATATAATATGAAATCCTGTGTCCACAGAGCATTTTAGAGGCGTGGTCCTGTTGGGGCACACGCTCAAAGAAGGTGGTACATATGAAAATTAGTTAAATTGAAAGGTGTTACAATCAAAGTTAAACTTTGAGGATGTAATAAGAAATATACTATAATATGTTCATACTGTGTATTATTATACACATTATACACTGTATAGTAGGTGTTTGGTCAGTGTAAGAAATAGGAAATATGCTACTTACAAATAACTGTTTTAACTCCAAATAATAAACAAACAGTAATAAAGAATAGGGGAGAGATTTTCTGTTTACCACTGAGGCAAATCTGTGATTTGGGAATTGGGCTAAATAAATTGATTTGATTTTATTCATTTTTATTTATTAAATAATTAATAATGATAATTTATTTATTATTTGTAATGATAATGACTTATTTTAGCCTAAAATTCCATCAGTTCTCCTGGTGATAAAGGTTGTACATGTCATGATTCTACTCATGACTTCCTGGTTTGTGGCTGATTGCTTTCTTCGTTCACTTTCTCCTCCTGCTCACCCCTCTGCAGTGGTTCAGTCCATCAATCAGCTGCTGATTCCGCTCACCTGTGCTAGAGACTATTTAACCTGCCTTCTTTCACTTCTCCAGTTTCTCTTAAAGAACTCTTAAAGTACATTTGTTGATAAAACATAAGCCAATTACCTGCCACCTTCCAACTCTGGCAGGGGCAGCACCAGGGCTGGTGCGTAACGTGGAAGCTAAGAAACCAACACAGGATTAAACGGGTAAGGATGCTGACATTTTGCATGGTATATATGGTTTTGGAATCAGTCTTTTAATGAGATAAACAGTGTCTGGCTAAAAAAGTGTTAATTTTATACCCTTTTGCAGGATTCTCATTTTCATCTGGAAATATTAAAGTCAGAAGACGGTATTTTAAACCATGAGTTTCTCAGCATTAATTACAATTGTAATTGCAGATTTGTATGAATGGTTAGTTAGTACCATGTAATAACTCTAAGTTAACATGCCTATTGTAAGAAAATGAAAACCATCAATATTCTGCAAATCAAATATCTTTAAAGTCTGGCCAGGGAGGATTTTTGTCACAATGAGTTACCTGAATTTCTCACTTCTAATCAGTATTCCGAGAAAACATCTCTCAAGTGTTTTAGCAAAGAGTTTTTTGGCAAATGGGGAGATAATTCTTTCGTTTTTGCCCAGAATGGATTAACAGAGACTTGGCAGGAAAGACCACTACACATCTGAGGTGTGCTTTGAATATTGACCTGAAGCAGTGATATCCATGTCAGACTGTGATAGCTGCTGCTAATGGGAGGTCAACCAGAGGTCAAAAGAAAGTGGGAGATGTGCCGTGAACATGAGGGGTGAGAGTAATGAGATTGCCAAAATATCTCTGAAAACTCCTGGAAACTTTTAAGTTAAAGAGCTCTTTGAAGGGTGCAAATGAAAAATATCACTCCATCTATGTTTTGTGGCGCATTTGTGTGTTATTAGTGTATTTACAGGAAGAATTTTTTCTCTGCTGACCGGCCATGCAGCATCTGCACCACCTGAATACTTTTTTTGAAACACAGATTGCACTTGGTTTGATCTTTCTTTCCTTCAGTGTTCCCTGCATGTTGAAAAAACTGACCTGTCTTCTGCACAGCGGTATGAGGACATTAATGAGAAGCCCCATATTGATTTTCTATGAAAACACCGCTCTGCTTTGTTGCATTTCCTTAACCTTGGCTTACCTGAACTCGAAGCTGCCCAATTCAATTTTTCTTTGCTAGATTTTTCATTGTTCTCTCTCCCTCAAGGGGAAATTTCATTAACTCTTTACTCTGGTGCTTGGCATCTGTTGTTCCACCCACAGTTTAGCTGGTGGTAAAAAAAAAAGGAAAACATGGGAAAAGTCAGCCTATTTTTACAAATTTAAATGCGCTGATTCAAGTGAGTGCTCTGAGGGAAAGAGGTAGTATGTACATTAACAATTCCAAAAGTTTTGTGTTCCAAGAGATGAATTTTGTGTGACAGGTCTGTACTGTCATCTCTCAACAACTTTTGAATCCAGAGCTTGTGGCAAGCAGGCTCCCACTCACACACACGAGTGTCGAAAACCTGCGTTTCATGCTGGTTTTAAGCTCATTTAGGCTCAACAGGCTTGGCAGGTCAAAGCAGAGCTATGAGCACCATCAGGCTTGTCACTGTGCTGAGCTTTTGGATGTTGGTGGTCTGTTTAACAGGCGTAACACTTCTCCTCTGTCAGACTGGCAGGTGGTTGAACTAACACTGTGCCTGGATGAAGCTCAAAGTTAAATCCTGTAACCTGTTTCACTTGTCATTTTTCGATGAACTCTGATAAAGTGTGGCACAGACATATTGAATTCAATTTAATTACACTGAAATTTCCAAAGCTTTCAAAGGTCAAAGTTACATACAGAGGATTTTTTTTTCCTGACCAGGGTTTATCAAGTCTCCAGCCCCCTGCCCAACCTGTAACCTCCTGTTGTAAACTAGGTCGGTGCAAAGACAGTGAGTGTGAGATATGTGCTGCTGGGAGCATTGAATTATTCAGCCCAGTCCGCTGAGCTCTGATAACACAAGCAGAACAACAGCAATGTATGAGCTCTATGTGGAAGACAGCCTGAGAACCAAATCAGCTCATATGGGCAATACCTCGCACCCTGTTTGGATTCAAAATTAGCTTTACCTGCTCTCTAAATCAGAGAAATATAAAAAAGAAGAAATGTCATGAATGGCTGAGTATTTTTAAAGGTTACATTGGCTCAAAAAGGACTCCTGTATAGTGCAGAATCTCATAAAATGAGGTAAACATCTACATATTGTCATGTTTATCTACTCGAACAGTATAATTAGTGTGATGTTACATGCTTCCCTCCTGATTTTCAGACAAGAAAATGTCAAAGTTAAGAAATGCAAAAATCTCAAACCCACTCTGCTTCCCCCTATCTGAACCCCATCGTAAGGCTTTGATCAGCATAACCTGCTGTATGTCAGTGAATGTTTACTGCATTCCCATTATATGCAGAGGTTGTTCATTTTTACAACCTCTTTTGAATGACGGAGGAAGTGCATACGTCTTCACAAAAAAACTGTTGAGGAAATCCTTTTTTCCATCATGGACTTTCTGCCATGTCTGCCAGATCCAAGTGAATTAGATGTGGATGCAGTCGTGCTCATAAATCTTACAAACACTGAGGTAACGTGTTTTAGACTTGCTTACCAGGTGTAATTTGTCAAGAATGGGTAACTCTTTCCACACAGAGCTTGGCCTTCTGCTTCAGTAGCTCTCTGCAGCCATGAGGGTTTGGAGTTCAGTGTGGCATCACTATATCAGATCAGGCTATGGCAGAGTTGTTATCAAGACCAAGTTAAGGCAATGCAATGTGTACATTTACAATTCCAAAGTGTCTTACTCAGAAACAATATCATGTGTCAGTATTTTGGGTCATGATATCATGATGTCTACAATAATTACATGTTTTACACTTCTAAAGGCTTGCACACAAATTCTAATTTTAATCTGTCAATTCCAGTTTTCATCAGTTCATTTCACTGTTAACTCCACTACATTTATTTGACAGCTGTAGTTACTGCTAATATACAACATGTATCTATGTAAATTCCATTACCGTAAACAGCATTGAAGTCCCATGTCAGACGATCCAGAAGTCAGCTAGGAGGTAAATCAAGAACTACTATCTAATACAACTCCTTTTATAGCCTATACACAAAGCTGTGACATATTAGATGTCTGTTTAAAGACGTATTCCTTTTGACAGTATAGTGTGTATGCCAGCTTGATATGTGGATGTTGGAAAGTAGGAGGAAAAATCACTGGGGCTTATGGATGATGCAAATGACAATACGGTCTTACTATTGACTTTAACAGCATGTTAAGGTCTAGCCAATAATGCTGCTGTAATCACACTTGAGTCGATTTCCCTCCGCACGGTCTGGTCTGCATGAGACACGCCACTTTAATAAACGCTTCCAGATGCTGCTACCTGATAGTAAAGGTTTATGTGTGGGGTTAACAGAGTCGCAAAACAATGCTGAGATTGCTTTTTTATTCTTCCCAGTGAAATGAGATAAATGGTGTTCTTCCACTGAGGTTATTGTAAATAAAGTAATACAAGCCTAGATTCAAATACTACTGAATATTTATGAGTAGTAAGCAATGATCAAAGTTAACATTTTGAATAATCTATATAAATGTATTAATTGACTCCTGTCCCATTTAACCTGTCAAGCTTTCTGATCTGGCAATGCACAGGCTGAGGATTCTTCTTCTTAGTTTCATACAGTATTTTTAGTCAATCATTGTTGATCGTGTCACCTGAAATGCCAATTGCTTCTAGCAGACTTTAGCAGTATAGTAACTTCGTGAGTTGTTTAGTTGGTCTCCCACTGATTTATTAATGTTTCCTGCAGCATCATTTAAAAAAAACCCTAAATGGTTCTTAAATATACATGCAGTACATCTGTAATATAATGCTAAAAGAATGAGTGTAAAAGAAAAATGCCATTAAGACAAAAAGTCGTCATCCTCAATGCTGATGATACATGTACGTTGGTGAAGGATTGTGTTTCAGGATGAAGCCAGTTGGCTTAAGTGTTTCATTATAAAAACAATGCAATTAAATGTTAACAAATGCTTGCCATAGAAAAACATAATTGGTGGTTACATAGTGGTTAGATTTTTCCCCTGAGCAAGACTTTTTCTTTGTTTTTCATGGTTGCTACTCTAATGATTGCATCTTACATTAGAGCAAACACAATGTTTAATCCATTCCTTACATTTCTGTTCTCGTGTTGTTGATTTGGTGGAACAAGTCACAACTTTCCAATGTTTTTTGATACTATGTGTCTTCCTAGAGTCCTATGCTTTTCTGCAAGTGAAGAAAGTAGAAGTTTGACAGGATTGTCATGCAAAGTTGTGATTATTTCACTATAATTTCGGAACCATTGTTTGATGCAGGGGTTTAGCAGATGGTCAAATAAGCATTTCTCCCTCAAACCCTGTTAATCCATTTCACTGAAACTGTGTGGATCTGGTCTGTTTAGATGTGATACAGTAGACAGTGGACTATATTTTCATTCAAATAATTTAAGTATATACATTATATGTGTGACACCTTTTTCCACTTCACACCATGAGAAAAGAAAAGACAAATACAGTCTCTCCAGTTTTGAAGAAAATGTACATTTAAAATGCAATTTTTCTTTCTCCTCAGGAATCTTCATTTAATGTGGCAAACTTAACTCAAAAGTTAAAATGGAATTTAATTCCACTTTCAGTCAGCTCAGAGTGTTGTCAGTTTGTAACTTACATTACTGGAATAATACCTTTAAGGGTTATAAAATTAAACTGCAAAAGGTTGTTTTTGTAACATGATGTTGTATGAGCAGAAGATGAACCACAGTTTGAAGAAATATGCTGCAGATAAGTGGAAGTTTTTTTTCTTTCTGCAAGGTGGTCCTTGCAGGTATACCTAAAATGTGCATGATTATAGAGCTGAGATACCTCCACCTCCTCCACACCTCAGTCAGTGCTCCATCCATCTCGTTCTCTGTACTTATCTGGTAGGCTTGCTTGATGTTAGGTACAAGCACCCACATACACAGTAAACACTGAGCTCTGTTACTGTAATTCATGCAGTGCATCCATACTGGTTTTTGTGGGGAAAATGGAAAGAAAAGTAATCTGTCTGCAACCCACAAGTGTGTTCAAAATAATCTTTCAAAAGCTGCTGCAGAACATTTCCAAATTTGACAAATATTTATTATATTTTTAAATTTTAAAGGACTCTAAGGGACTCTGTGGGTTTCTTCTAAGACATAAACGTCATGTTGTCACTGTTTACCCTCAGGACTTTATCAGTTAAATAGAAAGGTTTTTAGTGCAGCTAAAAGCAATTCGGTACCATCTGTGGTCTGTCAGCAATATGGACAGCATCAGACTGGTGTTTGTTCTCCTGGACCTTCTGTACTTTTCCTCTGTCTTCAAAATGTTTTTTGGTACAGAAATACCTAGGGAAGGAATCACATCAAGTTTCACATTCTCTGTGTTGTTCTGACACAAAAGGAAAAGTGAAAAGACAGGAAATCACTGACAAAAACTGTTTGAGGTGTTTCTTACTTCACCATATTATCTGACATTCCTTGCTCTGTGTATCATTATTCATTAAAACCGTTTAATTTATAGACTACATAACCATAACTATTTACTTCTTAAAGTAAGAAAGCAAGCTTTAAAATAATTATGAAAAGCTTGCTTTGGAAATCAGCTTCACATGCTACACAGGGGAAAAAAAGTTACCATAGCAAAGGAGAATAAAATAAAACTGAAACTTGTATTATTCCAACTCCGTGATTGTGATTCAAAGTGGATAGTGAAAGCTGAAATGATTTCACCTGCGCTAGATACAGACATCATCCGAAGTATTGTTTTATAAGAGTCTGTAGGTTGAGATTTGACTTAAATGCTACTGATATTATGGCAGCATCCTCACTGTGACAATGCTGACATGTTGTTGTGCTTAGCACAGGTAAAGCACAGCTGAGGCAAATGGGGATGTCATTTTGGTTGCAAATCAAACTTTTGGACTTTTGTAATTTTGGTCCGATGGTGGCATTAAACTAGAAGTGAAGGGTTCACCAAATTTACAGCAAGCCAAACAGTAAGTGTTGAGATATTCAATTCAATTCAACTTTATTTATATAGCGCCAAATCACAACACAAGTCATAATGTTGATAATAATGTAGAAAACCCAACAGTCCCACTTGAGCAAGCACTAGGCAACAGTGGAGAGGAAAAACTCCCTTTAACGGA
>JAUMHL010000015.1:9597365-9614454 GCA_032362345.1 Sandelia bainsii
GATTTTTGGGCCCAAATATAATAACCTCAGTTTTGTCTGAATTAAGGAGTAGAAAATTACAGGACATCCAAGCCTTTGTCTTTTAAACATGCTTCAAGTTTGCCTAAATGATTGGTTTCATAGATAAATATAGTTGGGTATGATCTGATATAGTTTGATAATGTTTGATATGGTCTACATTTTCATTTTTTAGGTTTTATTTCCTAACCGATTTCAAACACACCATTTCAAATGCACAAAGACACAACAAGGTGTCCTACAGCTTTATGTTGGTGCATTTCTTCCATGAATGCTGGAGCCACGGCTTGACTGAGGGAGTGTTTCACAATAACTTGCCGGAGTAAATCGACATGACACACTGTCTGCCGGAGGAGATATCTGGAATAGCTATGGAAAAACAACAAACTTTATGAAATAAAAGAGGATTATTTAAAACAGTACAATGTGGAGATCCAGGTTGGTAGTAGCCTGGGATGAAATGAAATGAGGAAAGTAGTGAACCTAAGAGGTGAATCTGGAGATACATTCATGTCACAAGTTTACAGTGGATTAAAAAGGATATGAAAACTATAAATGCATGAAAGTAAAACCTAAATAAAAGGCACAAAGGAGAAGATAATCAAATAGAATTGAAGTGAACAGGCCTGGTACTTCCAGTCTGACACATTAGGATGCTGACTAACAAGCCAAATATAATGCAGGAATTGATTGCTGTGAGTTTCTCTCCAAATGAAGCCTCTTACCTAGTAGGTAATTAGGAAGCGAGCAGATGCTGGTATTGAGCACTTTGAGCGCCTGAGAGAAGCAGTAATTGTTTTCTGTTGATTGCATGGCCTTTTGACAGAAAAATGGGTCACTGCAGTAGTGACCACAGACTGGACTGGCAGACGGCAGACACAGAAGCACGGGAACATGTTGAGTTGTAGGTTATAATCCAAACTAACCTATTGTACGGTGTTACAGGAGTTGCTTGTAGTGATGAATTATCACCCAAATCTGCAGGTTTATGTTGCTTTAAAACAAGTTTCAGCTCGTTGCTGTTCATAACTTTGGTGTTTTGGTTCCTTCTCAGTGCTCTCATAGTGTCATTTTCAACCACAGCAGGTAGGTACTGTATTTTCAGATTTAAAAAAGGCTCTATAAACCCACCTAGTTGGTGAACATAGTGGAGTAATTAGCAGTTAAATGACACATATTTAGCTCAGAAGTTGAAACCAGAAAACACAGATAAAAACTGAATTTTCGACTTACATTACAAGATGATATTGGCAGAAACCTGACTGTTAATTTTGCTGTGTAACTGCTGAAGTAATAGAGAAACTGTTCAGTTATGAAATAAGTTGAATATGAAATGTGATGATGTTGTGTTCACAGTTTGTGTCCACTGTCAAAAACAGTTAGTGTCAATTAAATCCTGCAATGCCTAACTTTCAAAAGAAGGAATATACCACTCTTACAAATGAAAATGCAGCCTGGCAAAATTATTACCCCTAGTCTTAAATGGTTGCCATCCAGCAAATGTTACATCCTCTGATTTTGCTTTGTGTCTCTGGTTTCACATTTTCTTCCATGTCTTAACTGCCTGTCCTCAGTATATTTTAATTTTTACAATATGCTTTTATTATCATTTATTATCATTTGAATTAACTCTTTTGCTTTTATTAAGGCAAGTCAAGTTGTTACATCTACTGTAGATACATACTGCTCTTTTACATTACTATTAAAAATACTGACTGAAATTCAACATAAATCCCCTACAGTTTTGCATAGTGTCATAAAATCATTTGATTACAAGCTCTGTTTACAGTTTTGCTCACTTTCTCTCCATTAAAATTTCAAGCAACTTGGATTTCTTGAACCCAAGTTTGAATCCACGAGTCAGTTGGGTGCCTTTCTGTGTGGAGTTTGCATGTTCTCTCCGTGTCTGCGTGCGTTCTCTCCGGGTACTCCAGCTTCCTCCCACCGTCAAAAGATGTGCATTTAGGTTAATTGTTGACTCTAAGTTGCCGATAGGTGTAAATGTGAGTGTGAATGTTTGTCTGTCTCTATATGTCAGCCCTGTGATAGACTGGTGACATGTCCAGGGTGTACCCCGCCTCTAGCCCAATGACAGCTGGGATAGGCTCCAGCATCCCTCGACCCCAGAGAGGTCCAGCGGTTAGGCTAATGGATGAATGAATGGATTTCTTGAACTCTGATGCCATCTGCTGGTTATTTACACTCCTGTCACCATGTGCTGGCTGAACAACATGAGAGGTAGCACCTCATGAACCTCTTTTCTTTCAGCAGGCTGTGACTGAGAATATACAGTAGGCTAGCCTATGTTAGAAAAGCCATTATTAAGGTGTTGACTGGCAATAAAGGTTTGTGGTGAACAATGAAAAAGTTCTTCCAGAGGTCAGAAGTTCTTCTGTGTGACGTACTTTCAGCGTCAACACACCAGCAAAAGACTTAATTCACATTTGGTTATCTAGCAGATTAAGAGGGATAGCTCAAAGATAAATAGGGCTGCCCCTGGTTCTTTTACTACTGCTGAACTCCTCTTGGCTGCACTGACTGTTGTCTTGACAACCTTATGTCTCTGTGTCAGAGTTACAATATCTCTCTGTAAGAGCTCTGTTCATCTGGTCAGTTGATTACATGTGTCTCAAAGGATTTTTCTCTGACTGCAAAGGAAGAACATTTTGGTCTTGGTGTCTTCTTTTTGTAGAAAGTGTTGTTCTTATGGCACATCACTGAATGTGAATGTAGTGAATGGTTGTAAAGAGGGAAGAATGAGCCTACAGTTATGTGCAACACTGCAGCAAACACATGTGGCTTTAAAATGTTGAAACTAATTGTGGCATGTGCAAAAGTTGGACCACCCTATGAGGTCAGTACTAACCCCTCTTTTGGCAGACTTCACAGTTTGCAAATGTGTTTTTTATGGCCAAGACTCTTTCTGTTCTACTTCAGAAATTTATTTTTTTTAATGATGAGACTGTAGGTAAAGGTTTTTTTCAGAAGATGTTTTCATATTCTTTCTTGTGCATCTGTGCCTCACTCATCAGCACCTAACACATTAATGTTAAATTTTTTTAGTTAATAAAATAAAAACCAATACTACACGAACATTTGAAGAGTGTTTTATGCCTGTTTGCTGCAGGGATTGTATTTAGTCACATTACAAGTTAACAAAACATTTCATGATTTGCCTCAGGTGATCGCACTTCTGTATACAACTGTAGCAGAAAGCTCTACAAATAGTTATCATCTAGAATAGTCATACACTCATTTATGTATTCCTTTGTGTATTTCCTTCAAATATTTCATATTTTGTGTCACTGTGTCAAATATTGTTTCTTGTATTTTGAAACTAATAAACAGTTGTATTGTTTACAATTGTATGCTGCTTATTAACCGGTTTGTCTGTTTAGAAATTATAAAATGGAGCCCTGTTAAAATGCGATTTCATCTTTGTTTGTTTCTTATTGAACTTGTCGTGTTCAGGTTTGTGTACCTGGTGAGGTAAGGCAGTTTTACTACATGTCTGTCAGTGGGCAGCTTACATATTAACTCATCTCTACAGAGGTGTGTCCTGAGGTTTGTCTGGTTTTGCCAGACATGTGGCAGACATTTCTTTTTTCAAACATAACAACAGTTTTATTTGTTGCCTTTCAAATGGAACAGCTGAGTCATAATTATTAAAAATTCTCACACATGCGTTCCTGATGTTGGGAGGGAATGAAAGTGGTGCAAAAAAACAGTCTAATCATAGCTTTTGCCAAGAGCTTCTGGTTTGAGTAATTTCGTAGGATATGATGAAGAATCCAGAGCTAGAGTTTCAGAAAGATAGAACTTCTTATAGACTTTAAAGGCTCCATCTATGCAATGAGGATTATTCCCGAAATAGGGGGAAGTCAGAGAAACCACAGCTATGTAGCGAGCTGGGCTGTGGCCTAAGTCATGCAGCAGATCCTCCCCTAGTCTGGAAGCTGTTGAGTTTTTCTCCAGATGTGGTCGCTTGATTTTTTTTAATGATACACTGGAGTAGGCAGTGAATAACAGAAATGGAAGCCGAAAACAACACAAACAAGACTCGCTGAGCAGCATGGGGTGGAAAGCAAACTTGTTTGTGTAGGTCCTCTTTTGAATACAACTTCTACTAGATTTAAATGACGTATTATACTTTTAGAGAGGCAAGAACTATATCATACAAATTATACACTGAATGCAACAATCACCAGGATGTTTTAGTTTTGATCTGAAGCACTTTCCCCATAAGGATTTCCCTGAGGGTTTTTTTTTTATGAATCTTTTGAGAAAATCACTAAATTGAAAAGAAATAACAGGAGGAGGACATTCATGAAGCTCAAAGGTAACTAAATATCTGCAACTAAGACTTTACATGAATATTTTTCAACATAAGAGCCAGTAGTATTTCCACTCAAAAACATACATTTTACATGTTCTAAAAAATCCAACAGTAAAGCAGACATTTTTATGAATTGCAGGCTGATGTTTTTTTTTCTTCTTCTCACAGTCACAGCAAGAAAAATGTCAGTTGTTGAACAGCAGGTGTCTTTGACTTGGTGATCCTCCAGAAAGAACAGGTTGCACAGCTGTCTGGCACACACACACATACTATAACTGCTCACATGCAAGGAAAGAGGGCAAAATAGGCGCCTAATGAAAGATAGCAAATAACTTCTTTAGGCAGATGGACTCTGGGGTCTTGTTGGACAGCTCTGGCAAGGAGATGCCCCCGCTGTGTCTTTTGTATGTGCAAGTGGACCAAACAAAAGCTTATTGAAGAATCTCTGGGAAGCCCAAGCTGTTGGAAAGGAATGCCCCCTCTTTCTTGTGGCTCAGTGCTTGAGTCTTAATCAGTCACCAGAGGGGCTGGTGAGCTGGGGGCCTCCCAGACCAGGCAGGCAGGCAGGAACTCATTCACTCTTGACCTCACTTGTTTCAATAAAATCTATTAGCTGAACACAGACAGGCAATAAGCTGGTTGTTGTTGCTGATGTGATACAGATAAATCAAACAAATCGCCCCTTTTCATCCATGCACTACATCTTTTTGTTATCAGTTTCTCAATCCATGGAAAAACTGACTGTGTGCACATACTTTCTCTTTTGCCACTGTTTTATCTTCATCAGAAATAAGCGTAATTATGTGGCAAATTAGAAAGTGCACGCAGAACACAGCTTCTAAAGAAAAAGGAGGAAGGTTATTTTGGTTCAGTAGAAATAATGGAAACATAAAGGGTGTGTGTTTCCCCCTATAAAAAGGCGGAGTTTTCTCCCTGGGGTCCTGAGCCAAACTGGTGTTATGTAACGGATACTCTGCTTCTCATCTTTATGTGGAGTTGCTCAAAGGTTTAGTGGCAGCGGATCTGACTAAAGTCATGGATTAGTCAATAATTCCGCGGTGCGTCTTCACATCAGGAGCGCAGTATTTTTAGGAACACTGCCTTTTACATTTGACTTTTCTGACTGTTTTTAAAACTAATTGGAAACTGTCCTTAAACACTGCCGTGGATCAAGTCTTTGTCGGTTAATATTCAACTGGAAACTCTTGCTTTGCCTGAAGGGTACTTTGAAAATGGGACTTTACATTTAGATCGTGAAAGTAGCCTGACAGGCGGGTATGGGCAGCGGTACAAGCAGAGGGAAGAAAGTCGCACCTGCGTGTGTCAGCGAGGTGAACGTGACCAAAACAGCTTCCAGCAATGTCACTTCACCCAAACAAGAAAGCCGTCCCTTCAAGCCTCTCAAAATCCATGCAATTTTGCGCAACACGCGCAACCGTGCGCGATCACCGGACTGCCACAGCGAGGGGCACGACTCTGACTTTTCTGGGGAGGACGATGATGGAGAAGTCGACACAGTTCTTGCAGATTATGGGGAGCGAGAGAGGGTTTCTGTGAAGAACCCCTCTCCCAAGAAGACTTTTATGAAATCCAGAACATACGGACTGTGTCACCTCAGCCGAGAGGACGCAGAGGATGACTTTGGCTCAGCGCCTCAGCTGAGAGAGTCAGGAAGAGTCGAGGAGCCACGTGGCTCAGGCGGTGGGTCAGGAGATGTAAACAAGAGGAGCAATGACGCTTTCACACACTTTAAAAAACACACGGCTGACTGTTCCAGTCTGCCAAATGTAAGAATGTTTGTTTTTCTACTTTGTTTTAATAGTGTAACCCATTTTGTTATCATCAGCAGCATGATTATAGAATAGCAACGTACCTGGAGAATTGTTTAGAACAGAAATGAAAACGCATGATATGCCTTCTTTCCTCTCTGGTTCCTGTCAGTCCTCCACACAGGGCTTTATGACAAGAGGGGCTTTGCTGGAAGCTGTACCCACTTCAGAAAAACAACCGTAAGTAGACAACTCTGATAAATAATTGATTTCCAAGCTCAATGGAGTAGTACAAGCAGAGCAGGGCCAGATCAAATTTACCAGGGATCAAAATACCAACCCACTGTTGTTGTTGTTGTTGTTGTCGTCATGAGCTATTTTGCACAAATATTATAGACTACATATGGTATTGAAATAATACATATCATTTTCATGTATCACTTTTTTGACAGCCTTCCTAGCTCTTCTCTCACCATGCCAGTGATCTTGTATGATGGATCAGAAGAGGAGCTGATGGACACCATAGAGAGAGAGTTCAGTTGACCCCTTGCTGACTCTGCTGCAGCAGAGCAACTGTCATTTTCAGCTGTCTTCATGGGATACAACAGTTTGCAGAGGAAACTTTAAGAGAAAAGCAGCAAGGGTTTCTTTTGACAAATTACCTGCTACATGGAAAGGCTACTTCACTGCATTTATGCAACATTTCCTGGATAAATTTAACATTGCACACCACAGACTTTTCATTTACCCAAGCCTTACTTAACAACACCAGCTTGACTAGATGCCAGGATGTTCTCCTCACATAGACCAGAGGTGTTAACTTACAGATGCATCCTTGGTTTGATCTCAACACCATGGTAAGGTGTCTGTCACTCTCTCAATCCTGCTGGGCTCCCACAGAGCATGCACTTGTTACCTATTACTCACTTTACTTTGACTTGTCTGTTAATAAGTGAAAGAGAGAACACAGACCAAACTCAGCAGTTTAACATTTTTCAGCTGTAAAGGCACATTCTTTAGGGCTTTTGGCTATGTAAATATAACATATATATTTTCCAGCTGCAGTTTTGGACAGAGCATTGTATTGGGTATAGTTTTGTGGCAACCCTGCAAATGTGTGAGCTGAGCTGGGACTGTTTATTTAAGGTTTCCTTCCTGACCTCAGTTCCTGCATTTCTCTACCCTTATGAAGAAGGAATGTGTGGCAATAGAGAGACTTTCAGTCAGGCTCAGTTTGACTGAGCTGCATTTCTGCTGACGACAATTTTCAGCCACATTCAGCCATAAAGACCTGATGCCACTTAGTGGTGGAACAGAGTAGCTGTGTACATGCATCCAACATTCATGTGAATACTTTTATATGTCAACAAACTGCAGTTGTCACTGTTTAACAAAAGGTATAAGAAAAGAATAATGCATTTTCTTTTATATTGCACATAAGAATTGGTTATGCTATATTTTTGATCATGTGAATATTCTCAAGAAAATGTGTGTGTGTTTGATTATTTTAAGTATTAGTAAACAAAAAACCCACATAAGGCACACAAAAAAATCTGTTTATTTAACCTTCACAGTCATCACAGAGGCAGTTTGTCTGACTAATTCAGAAGACAGACAGTATAAAATAAAATTTGTAAAACAATAAATGTAACGCCATATAATATTTTGAACAGTATATTTTAAAAATAAAAATGCTGACCCACAGTGTGACTCAGATCTTCACACTTTTTTAAGACATTCTTTAAACTAATATTTTTGTTTCTTTGAAGGCCTGTAGAAAGACATCCTCCTCTGTACAGCTGTCAGTAGTTTGGGAGGTAGGAGAGGAAGCTGATTTCTGAGCATCTCACAGTTCCTCACATTTTTGGCAATGTAATCCTCACAAATCCTGCCAGGAAAGAAAAACCCTTTATCTTTTCTATTTTGGGAAAACGGAGAGTGCATAATTAAAGTAAACACAGCATGCCCTTTGAAGAAGTAAACCTTTTTAACTGCAGATGGTTTTATTTGAGCACAGTTGAAACTAATGGCTTTAACAATAACTCTGCTCCATGTTCCTGTATGCTTTATAAGTGAGCCAGCCTGGAGCTGACCCACCTACTGTAAATGTAATGCAGCAAATTTTAATATATGCATTAATTTCACTTATAACTGATTGAATAATTGATTGATACAATAGATAGTATAGTATAAAAATAGTAGTCTTTACCTGAATAGAGGATATGGCTGCATCTGAAAAACAAGTGCATCATTGCAGTGACCCTGAAAAGAAATATGCAGTGTTTGGAAACATCCATTTGAACAATGTAATTTTTTGTAGTACAGTAATACTGTAGTACTGTCATTGCAAAAATTCATGTATTTTTATATTTAAAACACTGTAAAAAAAAAAAAAATATATATATATATATATATATATAACTTTCACTATATAAAAATGTCATTGTCATGATGGAAAATAATTTGTTACTGAATATAATATAGAAGCAGAGATACTGTTCTAAGATTCTGCAATATGGCTATAGCTGCCTGAAGCACCATTCTTACAGGAAAATACACTTTTTAATTTTTATTTATAGGGTTAAGTTAACTTGAGTTAACTGTTGATTTGAAAGTCCATCCTGTGATCAATGTACATTGTTTTCTTGTGCCTCCCTGTGATACTTACAGTGTCGACAAGGAGAATGTAGTCACAACTTCCACCAAACACAATGACATCAGAGTCTGTGCCTGGACACGCTGTGTGCCACAACCTTAAGCAAGAGAAAAATAAAAAGACGCACAATTTTTAGTTTTCTCACATTGATAGAAAAAGACCCTATCAATAAGTAAATAAATAAAGCAGAAACTATAAGATCATTATCTAATGTTTGATACTGATACTTTACTACCTTGGTTTATTCTTATAGGGATGCTCTACTTCTCTCCAATTCTTTGTTTCAACATCAAGCAACCACCCATCACCTGATGAAGAATATTAAATATGTTTTCAATGAAATAAAGACAGTTAACCTGAAAATATCAACTGAAAGGCGGCGATATATGTAAGTTGGTGCATTTTCTCACTCATTGGTTTGCAGTCTACACTGAGACCTCCAAACAGGAACAAGGTGCTGTCTGAGACTGCTGTGAGTGTATGCCACGATCTGCCAACTGGAGTGGAGGATTCTGGGATTCTAGATAATATATTACAATATTGTCAAAAACAAACTAATGAGAATAAATGTGCTTTATAATAAATGTATTTTCATACTATGCAAAAAAAACAAAAAATAGAAGATGACATTTCTTCATGATTTAACATACATTTCTGACCAAGTCCAAGATTCAAGGTCCAGGCAGTGAACATCACTTGTCCTGGTCTCCTGCATTTTAAAAAAAGGAGGACGGGTTTCAAATGGTTGACTCTGATTCATGCTTTGTTTCTACTAATGTCTGAATGCAAAGAAGAGCTGAAAAGCTTGATGAGCTCTCACCATGACTCTGCCTCCACAGATGTATCCTCTCCCTCCAACTGTGGCACTGGCGTGGGCAGCCCTTGGAGCTGGAGCACGGCCCTGCACACAAAAACTGTAACTGTAAAACCTCCCAGAAATAGCTTCATTTAAAATATTTACTCCTTTGTCTCATCAATAAATGCCACTAATCTAAATCTCTGCACTTTATTCAGTGTATACAAGTGTTGAACAGACTCACATGAGTTTTTGGTTCACTCCAGCTGGCCTGAGAGGGGTCAAATATGTGAACCTCATTGTTCCATCCCCAGAAAACACCTTCCATCTGAAAACAACACAGAAGCCACACAAATAAACAGATTTCTACAGATTTAACACAAAATGACTCGAGAGGGTCCTAAACATCTGTGTTATGAGATGCTGAAATATCTTATCTTCTCGCCTGACATATCATAGAACTAAATCTAATTTAAAAATAGAACCTGTGCCACAATCCAATGGAAAAAGGAACAAAAGAACACACACTTTATACTTCAAGGTATCACATGTGCTGATGAAAAACAATTTTATACAGTTTTTAGTTTAAAAAAAAATTACTACCCATGATGCTTCATCGACAATGAAACTTCTGTTCCTGCTGTCAACATCAGTCAATTGTTTGTGACCATATCCTCCGAAGTAGATGATCCTATGAAACATTAAACAAAGATGATCACAAGTACTATCACACCAGTGTTTAGTGCATAACGGAGTGATCAAAAAATCAAACAATCGGCTCTTATTTCTTTTTCTAAACTATACATCACATTTTAAAAATAATGCACGTGTGAACTCAACATAACAACATAGCATAACATTGTGCTTTTGTTTGTAGGTGGATTTCTGAAGAGACAAAATTAGGGATGAAATAAAACAAATAACTTAAACTTGAACGTTTAGTCACTGGGACTTCCAATAGTAATAGAATACAATAAGGAAAATGCTGTCAAAATAAATCACTATAAAATAGACTATACTTCATATAGTGTTTTTAAAATAAACCAAAACTTGAAAACATTTTTTAAAAAGAAAAACATAGACAACCCATTTTCATATCACATGAATAATTGGAAAATATATTTTCATAGAGCTTACCTTCCATTATAAACCCAGCAGGATAATTTGTCCCGAGCTGAGGGAGCAGAACCAATGTCATGTATGATCTTCCTCCACATGTATTTACCATCTGTCAGGTCGACACAATAGATCTGTTTGAAGACAAACACTGATCACTTTTTCATGTCAGCTTTGTTCAGCCTAAGCTTTGACCTTTCCGTGTCTAAACACCAATGCATTGTGTCTATTTATCCAAATTTTTAACTGTGTTCAATGAGACACTTGTACGTGACTGCTGATGCATCAGCTTCTGGCAGCACCGACTTTATTCTGTTGGTCAAAAAAATGTTGAAAGGTTGAACTTTTTGCAACTGGTGAAAAGGTTTGATAATTATCAGCATCCATACGGCTGTTGGGGCTACGGAGATATTTTCAGTTACTGGTCATGCTGCTACATTTATAATAAACTGAGCTAAACATAAAAAACTCCTCAAACATTTTATGATAATTCAATAATGGATCAGTGTGCACACACACCATAGCAGGATATTTTATACATGCTTCAGTGTTAAACATTTCAATATCCATAGTTGTTACATGTAGTTTATGTGAAGCAAATCATAATTATAAAATAATAAGTTCATAACAAAAATAAGTGTTATGAACTGTGTGGAGCATCAGTTATCAGCCTTGCCTGATTGGTCTGTCCATTGTCATCACAGCCTCCAAATATGTACATGTGTCCATTCAGGGAGCAGCTGCAGGACCCCGACATAGAGGGGGGGACTTCCCCTGTCATATGAAAAACTTCCCTTCAAAAAATAAAGTAGTAACAAAATAGGCAAGTACTTCAATACAAAGTATAATATGACTGTATGACAATCACCAGAAAGAAGAAAGACAGAGTGAGTGAGAGTCACAAGTAACCATGTGTTATTATTATTCTTTGTTATGACCACAAACAGGCATATTTCAATCTATTTAATATTCTTACCATATACCTCGTTCTATGTCATATACCCAGATTTCATCATTGGGTAGGAAAACTTCATCATCAGCAACTGTCTGTAGAAAATAAAAGAGTGCAAATACATCTTCATTATAATGATATTATCATAATATGAAATAAAATAAAATAAATAAAATTCAATGGTATAACCAGTAGTAAACTATTAACTAAGTAAAAGTAGAAATACCCCTCTAAAAACACTCTATAACATAATTTAATTTAAGTAAATGTTCTAATTATTATCATCTATGTACTCAAGCCAAAAATTCAAGCATTTCTTATGCAGAATCCACTTTTAATGTAAAGCTGTGAGGATAAATCAGTCAATGACAGAAAACTAAAAATCTGTAACAATTTTCCACATCTTACACGATAGTAAATTTAATATGTTTGGATTTTGGACTGGTTATCATGCAAGTGAAGATACTGGATTTTGTAGACTAGTTATAATGTTTTGCAGAGCTCATTGATTACTCAAGAAAATAATCACCAAATTAATCAATAATGCTTTGTGTTAATGTTGTAACTGAGAGGGATAATTTTTACAAGCATATGATATGTCTTAGTGGAATATTTTGATCTGAAAAGTAAAAGAAACGAATGTAAATAAATGTAGTGGATTGAAAGGTGTAATGAACTGTTAACACTCAAGTAGAAATACATAATTTATTAGGCTGCACCATTTCAGTAAACGTACTCATTGCTTCACTCTGCATAACGCAGAAATTGTGCGTTTGGTAATGTTAATGTGTTTGTTTTTCTCACCATGTAACCTCCCCACACATACAGCAGGTTTTCCTCCAGCACAGCCGCATGTCCGCTCCTCTCCCGGGCCACCAGCTCCGAACAGTGCCTCTCAAATTCGGCGTCCATGACTGGCTGCTATAGATAGAAAGAAAAGACGTGCCTTTGAGCCTAAAATTATAAAACACGTCCAAAAATGTCACGAATATTTTCAGCTGCAGTTAGATTATTGACGCTACAGGGAGAGGAGCAACACATGACATGACTAACCCACAACGGGCATATTGTTGTCAAAACACAGCAGCTTAAATCCTGATGTATTATTTGTATAACATTTGTAGTATATGTACGTTACAGTAGCTTATTCGAGGGGCTACTCGTTTAACTATGACAAATGTCCAGTGTACAGAAACATCGCCCACATCTGTTTACAAACAAAAAACACACATTTAAACGTACTCACAAGCTACGTGTCACCTCTAGTCGCTCTTACAGTTTTTCCTCATGTTGTGAAAACCAAAACATCTCAGCAACGACTCATAAAAATTTTGTATCGCTTCAAAAATAAAATACAACTTCCGGTCTGCTTTTCAAAATAATAAATATTTATTATTTTTCATAGCATTTTAAATGTCATTATTATGACATTAAAGTCACTATATTAGGTAGGTACTCCTGTACGACTTTATCTTTATGCCTACATTATATTGAGAGACGTCTGTGATTTTTGTCCTTAATTAGAAACACCTCAGTCTTCTACAGTCTAGTACAACACTCTCACTAACTACAACCTTAATGCTAAAACATATAATTAAATTAACATCTTTAGGGCATTGTTAAAAAAACAGTCTGACCATTATAGACCTCTTAAAGGTGGGCATGGTAGAACAGTTGCATTGCACCACTGCTAAGAGCATGAGAAGTGAATGTAAATCAAAACTGTAAAATCAAAATATAGGGAATTAAATTATAAAAGCACACAAAAATTAGGCAAAAAGATAATGTTTGCAATAGGCTTCTAGGGGATTTATAAAAATGTAGAAGGAGAAGAAATTGCGCAGTTGCACATTTAACGGTTTGCTCCTGTTTTGTGTTTTTGTTAGACGAGGCCACGGCTGTCCGGCGGAAGTGACGAAACACGTGCGGAAGTTGACATTTAGCGCCAAAGCTCAAGTTGGACAGAAAGACAGAAAATATGGATGTTGTTCGCAAAATTAAGACAAAGGTGTCTACTGGCTTCAAGATGCGAGGACTTATCCTGCGACCGTATGTATTTTAATAACGGAAAGACATTTTTTAAATGTTTTTTTGTTTAGCTTATAGCTATATCGAGGCGTGCTGAGCTAACACAAGGTTGTCATGTTAAAGGCAGGGAAAGACTGGACGTGGTCGATAACCCTATGCTCTGCTTAATTTGTACGAACATCTCTCATTTCAAGCTCTCATAGTGTGTTTGTACTCTAGTAAAGACATTTACACTTTAACGGATAATTTAAAATATTGTTTGTTTCTACAATGTCAATTACTGTTTACACTAACTTGTCTTTCACTTCAAGTAAAACTGCAAGTACTCAGTTGGATTTTGTTGATAACATAACGTTAGATGTACCAGTTTAGTCCAGATTTATTCAACAGACTTTAAAAGATGAGATCTCTGTTCTCTGTCCGAGATCTCTGTTATCTAGAGAATTGGTGTGCAATTTAAACAACAGTTTGCGTTTTAACCACTTGTACTGACAGTTGTTTAATCCATAATAATACATCATCAATTGTTAGTTGATTATAATTTGCTCTATAAATCTGCATCTGCAAAAAGTAGTTAGTAACTGAAGCTGTCAAATACATGTGATGGAGTAAAAAGTATAGTATTTCCCTCTGAATTGTTCTGGAGTTAAAGTAACATAAAATGGAAATATTCCACTGAAGTAAAAAGAATGTCAAATTTGTACTTAAGTCAGTACCTGAATAAATGTGCTTACCACCTCTGATAATAATGAGTGTGATTGTTTACATCTGAGTTTGCTGAGTGTCTCAGCAAGCTGCTGCTTGATTGTTATTTATCCTTATTTTAGGTTCTTTATTACTGTATTTTTATATTTTTATTTTTTATTGATTATAGCACTGTAGATGCTGGTGAGAAACAACATTTCGTTTCAGCCTGTGTATTTCTGTAAATACCATGCAAAATGACAATAAACCTTCTTGAATCTTGAATCTTGAATATAGTTGAAGTAGCATAATACATAGAAATATTATACAGAATGGTCCGTTAGAATAATAAATTATATACTAACTATAATTAGTGATGCAATAACAATAAATGTGGGGTTAGTTTCAACTGCTTTATATACTGTTAGACAGTTTGATCTATAATAATGCATCATTGTGTTTTTTTGGTTTATTTATAATTTGTATTACTAATCTGAACCAGCAAAATAACTTGTATCTAAAGCTGTCAAATAAATGTAGTGGTGTAAAAAGCACAGTACTTCCCTTGAAAAAATGTAGGGGATCAGAAGTATAAAATAGCATTAAATGGAAATATTTAAGTAAATACCAGACTACATTAGTATAGTAGTACAGTAAGAAATAAGAGTAAAGAAATGATAACAACACATTCATGTTTCTTTGTTGTTTTGTGCACCAGTGAATCCAGCAGGTACCTTGTGGAGGTGCTGGAGTCTGTCAGTCCCTCTGAACTGGATGATGTTATTGAAAGGGTCCTGGATGCAGTTGAGAAGCAGCCATGTAAGTACAACACAGATCCGTCTCTACATATCATTCTGCTTAATGCACGATGCAGAACGTGGAATCTGTATTTGGCTGGACTGTTTTCATGTTGTCACCATAATGTGTGTTTTCCAACAGTGTCCTCTAATATGATAGAACTGCCTGTGGTGGAAAGTGCTGTGCAGGACTGCACTCAGTCATGTGATGAAACCATGTAAGTGGCGATGCAAGTAACAGTTTTTCCATTAGTGATTTATGTACAGTTTTATGGTTGTACTTCATTACATAGATTATTCAAACTGTCAGTGTCCCTGTCTGTTTTAACCTCAAAATGGGCTAAAGGTATAGTTATATTGAGTGTTTGAATTTATTTTCAGTTATTTTTATGGCACACCCTTTTGTGAGTTAATAGACAATTTACTGATTTTATCCTAATGCAAGATGTGTGGACAAGTATTTCAAATAGTGTTATTTTTGAGTTACTCAGGGACTCTCAGTTTGTAATCTATTCTAATAATGCAATATTCATATGTTTTAGCCAACCACTTCAGAATGAGTTGTAGATAATGGCATACTTTCTTGATCCCCCTGGGGAAATTGTGTGATGTGTGGGGTTTGCTTTATTGTGAAAATCTTGCTCAGATGAACTGTTTAAATCTCTTCCAGAGATAATGTTTTCAACATAATTGGAGCCTTCGATGTGCCCAGATACATTTACAGTGTGGAGCGTAAGAAATTTGTGCCGTGAGTAAAGACACAGTTTCATTAATTTCTGCGGCAAATTAACCCACATAATTTCAGAAAATATCTTCTTTGTCACGTAATTACGACCTTTTTATTGTAGACATTTTGTGTTGTTGCCTGTAGTCAAAGGTTTTTTAAAGTTTGTATTTTGACTTTTTAATTTAGCATCAGTATGACCAACCATCCAGCCCCCAGTTTGTGCGGTTTAGCCAAAGACAAAGCTGAACTGTTCAGGGAGCGCTATACAATTTTACAACAGGTCAGTAGTCTCTGATCAGGATTAAACTTCTAGATTCTGCAATTTACTCACTTTACTTTTGCTATTGTTTATATATTTCCTTTTTTTAGCGTACACATCGTCATGAGCTCTTCACCCCACCTGCAATAGGAGCTGTTGTTGAAGAGGGTCAAAACAAATTTCAGGTATCAAACCATAATCACCATCAACATCATTACTGAGCTGCTACGTACATTAAATACATTTAACTGATTAACATTTTACCAGCTGATTGTTTTGTTGTGATTTTTTTTCCTTAGCTGAAGACAATTGAAGCACTGCTTGGCAGCACAGCTAAAATGGGAGAGGTGATTGTACTGGGGATGATCACACAACTGAAGGAGGTGAGTTAGTTGGGCCGATAACAGATAAGGACCAATAAGTTCTTTTAGACATCCATAAATTTGTTATGTCTAGTAATTTACAAATATTTTTCTTTTTAAGGGCAAGTTTTACCTCGAGGACCCAAGTGGAACAGTACAGCTGGACATGTCCAAAGCAATATCCTTTAATATGTTCACTTGTGCCTTACGACAAAATAAACTTTATACTGTGCAATAAATTGTGGATTTTAATATGGATGTACTCCTTAACTGTGGTCTTACCAGTTTCATAACGGCCTGTACACAGAATCCTGCTTTGTACTGGCAGAGGGTATGATGAAGTATAACTACTACACCTTTTATTAAAGAAAGTTTACATGTTATTAATTAACATTAATACAAAATATATACATCATTTTAGAAGTGTGTGTGTGTGTAAATATATATATATATATATATATACTACCAGTCAAAAGTTTGGACACACATAGAAATGACCATGTTTGTGAAAGTAAAGCAGATTTCATAACATCAAATTGATCAGAATGAATGTGTAGACATTGTTCATATTGTAAATGACTATTGTAGC
>JAUMHL010000015.1:9614554-9644298 GCA_032362345.1 Sandelia bainsii
ACAACTGAAGACATGTATCTTTTCATGAAAAACATGGTAATTCCTATGTGTGTCCAAACTTTTGACTGGTAGTGTGTATATATAAATATATATATATTTATATTTTAATTAATTAATTTTTCGAAGTTAGTAAAGTAAAGAAAAGCCCTCTGTCATCTAGGTTGGTACGAGGACTCAGTGTTTCATGTCAATGGCTTTGGGTTCCCACCAACAGAACCTTCATCAGCAACAAGGTCAGTGCGTTACAAGAAAAGTGTTATGAAAAACTTTTGTTGCAGACTAAAGTAGTGGCCACTCAGTGTGGCAATATATTTAACCTGATGCTAGATGGGAGTAAGTCAGAAAAGCTGAAGGAGCATCTAGTTTCACATACATGTCTTAGCCTGTTATTCATTTGAAGTATATATATGTATATGCATATATATATATATATATAAATATATTCCTGTGTATGTGATCCTTGCTTTCTATCCAGGGCATACTATGGAAACGTGAACTTCTTTGGCGGTCCATCCACTACTTCGGTGAAGGCTTCAGCCAAGCTCAAGCAGCTGGAAGAAGAGAATGAGGACGCCATGTTTGTACTTGTCTCTGACGTGTGGCTGGACAGTGTTGAAGTGATGGAAAAGCTCAACATCATGTTCTCAGGTCTGGCATTGATTAAGTGATATTTTTATTTTGGCACAAGCAATAACTAGCAGATGTTAAATATGTAACCTTTGTTTCATTATATTTGCTAAACACAAGTAAAAATATGTACTTTGTTATATGCTAGTCTAATTGAGCTTCACATTTTTCTTACAGGGTATGCAGCAATGCCTCCCACCTGTTTCATTTTGTGTGGAAACTTCTCTTCTGCCCCATATGGAAAAACACAGATCAAATCACTTAAAGGTCAGTCTTTTATCATTGAATACTGTGCTGCACTTCCTGAAAGCTGTCTGTTGTGCATTTTTTACTTTACTTTACTTTACTTGGCAGACGCTTTTATCCAAAGCGACTTACAAGGAGAAGACACAAGCAATTACAATAATAAATAGCATTATGTGTAATTAACAAATAGCATATATAGACCACATTACAGAATTATTATTTTTTCCTCTTAGAATCATTGAAAGGACTCGCAGATGTCATCTGTGCATATCCCAGTATTCACAGCAGGTAAAATCCATAGAGATGTTACTGCCTTGGTCTGTTCTGATCTATTAGAGTTGCTTAATTTTAATTTGTTCATCTCAAACCTGCAGTAGTCGCTTTGTGTTTGTTCCTGGTCCCGAAGATCCTGGTCCAGGCACCATACTGCCAAGGTAAAGATTTTGAGACATATTTTTTACAGTGAGTTTTGTTTAGTGGTTTGGACAAATGGGGATAAATGTGTTTCCCTCAGGCCTCCCTTGGCAGATCACATCACAGAGGAGTTCAGACAGAGGGTGCCATTTTCTGTCTTCACAACCAACCCATGCAGGTAAAACCAATATGTGGATTTTATTTAATGTTAGAATACTTGGTTAGCTTGATCATGACTATACAGAAAATGAGCTTACCAATTAAATTTGTAAAAAATTATATAAAATTGTAACTAGACTCATGAGTGGAATCATAAAACTGAATCACTACTATGGCATGGTTTTCCTGTCAGGATCCAGTACTGCAGCCAAGAGATTGTAATTATGCGGGAAGATCTCGTCAACAAGATGTGCAGAAACTGTGTGCGGCTGCCTAGTAACAATCTTGACATTCCAAACCATGTGAGTTTCAGCTTCTCTGACCAAACCTGTTCTTACTTAAAGGACATTTCTCTCTTCTCTCTCTCTTCGCACATATAGCATTATTACTTGTGTTGTCAGAGGTTCTATTTGCTTCTTTATGTAGCATTTCAGGTTCTAGTAATTTTTGTTAAACGCTCTTTAAGCAATGAATTATTTATGCAAGATGTTGGTGGACCTTCAGCTGAAAGTGCCAACACGACTGGCCTGATTTTGTAATCTTGTTTTTTTCCTTGTTTCCCCAGTTTGTTAAGACCATCTTATCTCAGGGTCACTTGACTCCACTGCCTTTATATGTCAGTCCTGTATTCTGGGCATATGACTACTCCCTGCGTGTCTACCCAGTTCCAGATGTCATTGTCTTTGCAGACAAATACGACCCATTCTGCATCACCAACACAGACTGCCTCTGTGTCAACCCGGTATGAAAAAAAGGCTTACCAGAAGCCTGTATTTATCTTATCTTTGGACAGAACCTGGTAAATTGTGTTTTTCTAGCTGGTAACAGCCCTCATTATGACCTGTGTGGTTTTTTTTTTTTTATCACTAATATATAGCATTTTGTTACGACAGGGCTCATTCCCAAGAAGTGGCTTCACGTTCAAGGTGTACTACCCATCCAGCAAAACTGTTGAGGACAGGTAGGATGTGTTGTTCTGAACATGTTCCGTTTTTTTTCAGCTCATTCATTACACATAACATCATTAATGATGATACTAATCTTCTTATAATTTCACAGCAAACTTCAAGGCCTCTAAAGAAAATCACAGATTAACAAGAGGAGCTCTTTTCTGTTTTTTTTTTTGTATGCTACCTGTGTATTATACTGTTTAAAATGGAGTAGAAATTAGCAAATTATAGTGTTTTATGTTGTATGTATCTGCTGTATATGTATGTTTATGTAATGAATAATAAAGGTTTTATACATTGTACTGAATATTTTGACATCTTGTTTGAAAGTAAATGGTAGTGATATATATACATATATATATATTAGTTTTGCTGTAACAATGGACTTGCATTGTACTACGTTGACCTTATCAAGATGGCGGGTTTAAGACGTCGAGAACTTCCGGTCGTGCCCCCAGAATGCTTGTGATGACCTTACATCAATGGCGTATTGCTTTTGAAAGCTGCAGGAAAACAAACATCTGACAAGGTAGAGTAACGACAGGTGCGAATACATTTTACCCAAAGTTGCATTTCCACTTACGTAACTTCAATATCAGCATGCTGAATGCGATTTTAAAACATCTGTCCGAAACGACAGATTGTTCAATTTTAAGTTCACTAACGCTCTGTAGCTAATGTGCATATTAACGTTAGTCAACGTTAACGGTCGCTAGCTTCCTGTTTAGCCAAGCAATTTCGGACATTTCAATAAAACATATTAGTTAACCGGGGACTTTAGTTGGTTTTCTTTCATATACAAATGCTAAGCTAACAGCTAACGTTGGTTTTCTAACCTTATTCGTTGGGTTGGCAAAGTAGGTCAGCAGTAACAATAGTGGCAACTACACCAGCGTTGTCTGGTCCATTGCCCTGAATGTCTAATGCCTAAAATCCTTAACAAACAGACCAAGACGTTCACGATTTGGGTCTAGGCAAAAATGTACACATTATATAGATATTTTAGATCATTGTAAAAACTGATTTGTTAATCCAGCACCAATCTACACAATTTCTCTTTCTTGTTCTGATAGGAATCAGGAGAGTGTCATGGCAGAAAGAATGGCAGAGATGGAGGAAGACATTGGAGATCAGCCAGGCGGAGAGGATGACAATGACTCAGACAGAGATGAAGATGAAAGAGTGTTTGCTTGGATGGTGAATGATGACATGGATGAGGATGAGGAAGATGACGAGGTGGAGGATGATGAACAGGTCTTAGTTTCTGTGGCATCTGATTTTGAGCTGGATACACCAGCTGAGCGCAGTGGTCATATAGCAGTGGTTGACAGAAACATCATGTATGTGTGGGGTGGATATAAGGTAAGTATACAACAGTGTCCTAAAACGTCATGTATTCCCCCCACAGCCTCCATTATTTTAAACTAAATCTTATCCTCCTCTTACAAGAATGCTCAAAACCACGGATTCTTTGATTTGTATCTGCCGAGAAACGAGATCTGGACATACAATATGGAGTCAGGAGTATGGTAATAGCCTCTACATTGCATGTTGATATTGTCATAAGCGCCAAACTTCTTTATTTGCACACACATATATATATTTAGATATATATTTTATTAATTTTCACAGGACCAAGCATATAGCTGGAGGTAACCTGCAGACATCAATGTCGGGCAGCTGTGGGGTGTGTGTTGATGGAGTCCTCTACTTATTTGGAGGTCATTACTCCAGGGGTAACACAAACCGGGTACAGTATGTTTGTTATTTTTGAGCCAATTTCCAAAAGCACTCTGTTTTTCAAAATGGTTGCAACATTTGAACATCAGACCTTGAGGCATGCTATTAATGTTGATCATCTTTCAGAACTCCTGTTTTCTCTACTTTGCATTACAGATCTACCGACTACCCCTGAGAGCTGCCAGCCTCGTCTGGGAGGAAATGAGAGATCTCAAAGGACTCCCTCCATCCTCAAAGGACAAGCTGGGGTGCTGGGTTCAGAAGAATAGGTACAGGCTTTATTTTTCCTTGGGTTTGATGTTTAGTGAACAATTTTCATTCCCAGATATTCACTCAGTGTGCTTAGGAAAGGTGCAGCATGCTAATCATTTCTGGCAAGCAGCTCTTTATTATTAATAATAATAATAATAATAATGACATACTTTATTGAACCCACTTGGGGATTTTGTTGATAAATAAGCTCCCACAACCCAAATCTCTAATACTTTTGCACTTTAATTGAGCTTTACATTGATAATTATTACATCAGGAAAGACTGAAATCATTTAACATATAATAGTGTACAAATAAATAATCTACAAGCATCCCCTGAAATGAATTCAAAGAAAAAATCTGCAACAAAATGTCCTTTTTCCAGTGTCATAAATAAACTGAAACTAGGTTTTCCTGAGTGTTGAATGACAGACAATGTATTGTATTAAATATTTGACAAGCTTCAGAATATGTATATGAATGAATGTGGTCATAAAGAATTGAATTTCAGATTATCTTTATTGCAGTTTTGGTGGAAACACACCATAATAAATGCACAATGTTATTCACACATTTTAAGTGCATTTTGTTTGATATTTGCAGACTTATATACTTTGGGGGCTATGGTTATGCTCCACAGGGACCTCATCGAGGGACTTTTGAATATGATGAAACATCTTCTTTCGTGGTTTGTAAACAAAAAAGCTGTTTACATGATAAATCAAAAGTGTTTCATGGTTAATTTGTATATATGTCAAAATTTTATTTGATTTAATTTTAAAAAAGTACAAAAATGTGATTCTTTTTTGCGTAGCAAGTTATACAAAGTATCTAATTCTGACGCTATTTATCTTGGGTACATTTCTTTCATTTGTGAAGGCTGTGGCAGTGTTATGACTTAAAATGTAAATGTATTCCCTCATGCTTGTTTTTGATGCTGCAGTTGGACAGCCCTGGCCGAGGCTGGAATAATCACATCCATGTTCTGGACCTGGAGACATCGATCTGGAGTCAGCCCATAACCACGGTAAACACACGCATAGGCTGTCTCTTTTCATCCTGTCCTAATCAGAGTAAGAAAAAACTGAGATATTTGAATAAACAGTAAAAGTGAAACGTGTGACATTGACCATTTTCTCTCTGCTGGTGTGGCCTGATGCAGGGGAACACCCCATCACCTAGAGCAGCCCATGCCTGTGCCACTGTTGGTAACAGAGGCTATGTGTTTGGGGGAAGATACAAGGTAAGGAAAAATAAAAGTATAAATGGTCATAATGATAGTTTTGCCTGCCTGTTAAAAACTGTAGACATACATTTGCCACATTATGAAATTATAATTTGTGAATCTTTAACACCAACTCCCTTCTCCTTTGGTTCATAGAACTACAGACTAAATGACCTGTATTATATTGACCTGGACACATGGGAGTGGCATGAAATGCAAGTCTCGTTCTTTTCATTTACAAGTCTCATCTTAGGATAAACTGGGAAAATTATAGTTCAAAACCATCATAATATCAGGTCTGGATGTTGAATGAATTACAACATCCAGACCTGATTAATGTCCTCTGGCTTTTATTAAAAGTTATCCATGCATTCCATCTTTTTCCATCTGAACATGTCTACACTACTTCAATATTGGAGCATTCTCTCAACTGTCTTTTTCTTGCTCCGACTCTCCCTGTCTCACTGTAGGAGTGTTCCCCAGCAGGGTCCTGTAGGCCGGTCTTGGCACTCTTTCACACCTGTATCACCCGACCACATCTTTCTATTTGGAGGTTTCACCACAGACAGAGAGACACTGAGTGAGTCTGACACGTTATCTTGAAGAACAAGTACCTCTTGTGAGGTATGTGTTTTGTTTACCTGTTTCTGCTATGGTGGTTACCATGGGTTACCTGCGTACCTTTTGTTTTGTTTGCCTAAAAAGTTGTTCAAGTCATTCAAATCTGATGAAGAAATGAAAAGAGAAAGGTAAGGGACCGTACTGGGAGCAGTCCAAACCTGAATTACAGATCCTGATGCACTACCTCCACTCACATACCAAGAAATTGTAAATGATCTTGTTTGTGAGACTGAGTGCATAAACTTTGTTTGAAAGTTTTAAATCCTTACGCTCATGAACAGTTTTCCATTTGCTGGGTGCAAGATCTCCTAATTCACAATCTTGCAAATGTTGAGAGCAGAGTCGGATTCATACTTTATCTCTTAATTCATTTATTACATGATTTTTAAAAAAGTATTCATTACCATTGTCCATTTTTCTGCCTGGATGATGGCATTTCTCAGTGCAGCAAACCTAACCCATGGCAATCACAGCAGAAAATTGAAAAGCTCCCTTCAACTCGTCATCAGAAAGGCAGTGCAAATCTCACAACATGACGTGCGTTAACACAAATTCAACAGGGTGTGACGTCATCTTCACATTGTTTATAATAATAGACATCCTCAAAAGGATCAGTGGGCTCACGGAGATGTTCTGATCTGCTTTTCAGGTGATGCTTGGCTCTACTCTGTTAGTAAAAATGAATGGAAGCCGTTCAAACACAATCACACAGGGAGCCCCAGGTAATTGTCTTGTGTGCTTATAGATTAAGCTTCAGCTAAATGACGGAGGAGGATGACCTCTTGTTTGGTTGTGTGTTTTTGAGACAGTGCTCTTTTTGAGCAGTTGTGCTTGTGTGTTTCAGACTGTGGCACACAGCTTGCTCTGGTCCTGATGGGGAGGTGTTTGTGTTTGGAGGGTGTGCCAACAACCTGCTGTCTCATCAAAGAGCTGTAAGCTGCACTTGTCTTTACTGAATACTACATCATTTTTGCCTACATTAAAATCTTTAGATTTTTTTATTCTTCTATTCTATTTTGACAGGCTCACAGCAACGAGCTATTGATTTTCAACGTTCAGCCCAAAACACTAGTTCGGTGAGTGAATGCAGCATTTACCCGAAATAGCAATGTTTCTCTTGTCATTTTCTTTTGCTCATGTGTGCTTGTCCCCACCTGCCAGGTTCTGTATGGAAGCCATTCTGCAGCACAGGGAGCGTTTGTCCGCTTACTGGGATTGCCTGCCTAAACATCTCCTGCACAGCCTCAAACAGAGAATGGCACATGTCAACACACTGGGCTCCTAGGCCAAGAAGAAGCCACCAGTGTATTATAGGAGGATATGTATGTATGGAAAATATTACTTTAATGTGTGTAGACACCTTTAAGCGATAGTGGCTAGCTGTGGATTTGTTGGAAATGGGTCCTGACTAGCAAACTAAGGCTCACAGGTGATACTCAAAGTTGTTAAGTTACCTTTTGTGTAAATGGGGACAGAAAGAAAGAGCAGACTTTCCAGACCACACTACTTTAAAGTTAGTTATCCCCTTCTTTTCTCAGCATATTTTTTCAGGACTTTGCCTTCTGAAAAGCTGAAACATGATAGTATGGTTTTCTGGTCACAAAATCCTTTAATTTAGTTTAGAATATGGATAGAAAATCCCATTTCCATGTTTCAGATTTTCAAGACCACTAAAAGAAACTGTGAGAAAATCCTTTATTTTGAGCCCAGGGTAGCAAGGTAGCAAGGCAACTCAAATTCCAGAAGATTACTGTACATCCCCTGTCCACCACAATATTAAAACCATGTTGTGGCTGATCGGTGTGTTTAAATCTTGACGGTCTTGTCTTAAAATATGACGGTGCAAGGCTAAAACAGGTTTGCTTTACCAGTGCAGATTTTGTGGTAAAACTGTTGCTTTGATGATTCCTCTGACTAATGTTTGACACAATCTTCTCACAAGGTTCTCACAGACCTAAAACTACTGCTTTATGTCACACAAGACTCTTCTCTGAAGCTACAGAAGTGTTTTTCTTTCAATTTGTATATACAGTTATTTATACATTTGTGACAAAATGTGTGGTTTCTGATAGATGCTTTTAAAGCCTTTAAATGGTCTTGATTAGCTCCTGTAGCGTTGGAATTTTTATTTAATCAATAACATAAATGTTGCACTGAAATGCCTCGTGTCAGTAGGGCTTTGTATTTGCCTGGTTTGCACAATTTTCTCTGTTTTTTTATTGTAGAATACTGTTAATTTGTACTCAAAGAATACACAAACCATCGATTGATTCTGTAATTCAACTTGAAATGTACATACATTTCAACAAATTGTTGGTCAATGAACAATGTTTAAAATAAAATTAATCATATCCAAACATGGGCAGTGTATTCATGATAAGAGCTTCACCTGTAACCCTCATGTTTGAAAGGTAGATTCAGTCCCACTGAAATGAAAGTGTGAAATTCTTGCCAGATGCGTATTCATCTGTTTTTCACTTCTTCTTGGCAGCCAGCAGGTTTGGGGCAGACACTTTAACTTTTCCCGGCATGTTTCTGGATAGATCTGTGTCCTGCAACACAGGATGTCAGAGGGGACATTGTTTAAATTTTAATGTCAACTAAAACTTAATTGAGGTTTGCACTATTCTTAAAAAATGATAATAAAATGGAACTACAAAGAACCCAAAGTGAATGCCTTTTTTTGTATGTACAGCTAAAAGATATTAATGTAACAATGATATCAAACAGAAGAAAACAGCAATGTAATGTTTTCCTTCTACCAATGTACTACTGTATGTTATAATTACAGTTAGATTTATACTACCATTCAAAAAATTGAGGTCAATTAGAAATGTCCTTGTTTTCCCATGGAAATAAATACATTTGCATTAGAAACAAACATACCATTGGAACACAGGACTAATATTTGCTGACAATGGGCCTCTGGGCACGTATGTCCACAAAAAAAACAGTTTCCAGCTATCAGTCATTTACAACATTAACTATGCCTAAACTTTATTTCTGATTAGTTGAATGTTATAAAATCGGGTTTCCTTTCAAAAACAAGGACTTTTCTAACTGACTCCAAACTTCTGAATGCTACATGTTACAAAAGTTAAATCCATTACCTTGACGCTCCGGAACAGGTCTTTTTCTCTGGTTGAGGCCTCTTTGGCTTTCATAAAGCTGAAAACTGCAGTGCGTGCAGCTGGCAGGAACAAAAAATAATATTACTGTCAACTCAAAACATCACTGTCACTAAAACATGGAAGTTAATGGATTATGAATAATTAATTGAATTAATTCTTACCTTTTCCTTTCTTTTGAGAACCGGGGGTCAGTTTGACTTTGTGCCTGTGTAAACAAATGCTCATTAGCCTGTGCACTAAACTTTTAAACGGAAATGTTGGGAGTGAGTAAGATGCTGTGTTGCACATACTTGTAATTGGAAAGAACAGTATATGGAGCACAGACTGGCACAGCAAACAACAACACATCTTCAGGATGAGGTTGTCCTGTCAGAGAGGTGAGCAGATTCTCTGCTTCCTGAGACAACAAACAAAAGTTTGAAGAGAGCAGTAACCTTACTGATGGGTTAAACTGAATGATTGAGAATTAAGCATCGTTGAGAAAAGTACATAATGATTTCTGTCTCGTAAAATCCACGTTAAAATGTTTAAATTAGGAACCTACCTCTGCTCCAGGATTGTCCTGGTCTGCATCGTCTTCCTGAAAGACGAAAAGAGAGAAAATCTGTTTTTAGTGTTTAGTGAGTCACAAACCAATCAAAACTTTTGTGTAATCTACATTCTACTGTACTTCAAGTAGAAAAGTTATTGTAGAAGAAAAGAAAATTATTGTACTGAAACTCATCCATTGTGTAAATTAGCACGTTTTAAATGACTAAATATTGTATACATAGTATCCACTATATACAAAAAGGTAAAAATATTCTTGGCATATAAATATAATATCACCAACCACAAACTACATTTGGGACACAGTTTTCATCTACCTTGTCCTCCTGTTCAGCAGGAGCTCCCTCCTCTTCCTCCCCTCCTCCAGCCTGCACTGGTTTCCTTGCTGCAGGTTTCTGAGGTTGTTTCTGGGAGGGGGGTTTCCTGACAGGTTCGTCTTTACACTTTCCCTTCTTTCCTTTCTTCCCCTTATCGTTCTCATCCTTAACGGAACCAGCTGACTAAGGGAGAAAAACTGTTGTCAATATTGAGAATTGTGTCCCGTTCAATGGCATCATTGCAACTGACAACATGTTGAGAGTCGAGCAGTCGTTTTTATTCACCCCAAGCAGCTGCATCATGAGCTCCCTGTCCTCTTCATCCTGGTCTTTGTACTTCTCTTTGATCTTCTTCAGTTTGTTCTGTAGTGACAACAGGAGAAAAACATGCATGAACAGCATTGTATGAAACACAACGTGAGTAATACTCATTTAGGATTTCACAGTTTTAGTTACTGATAATGGAAAAATGTATTTTCTGCTTCATGCTGTTATTAATTACTAGTGTTACCTGACTCCTGATCCCTTGTAAATTTATTATGGGTTTTATTTATCTTTCTTGTAGGTTTTACTCTTTAATTGTATTTTTCTCTTCTTAAATGTATCTCTACTAAAACAGATCAGTAATCTTAGTTGCACTATTAAATTATTAAAGTGAAAGGGCCAGTATTTTAGATTTGGCTCTCAGCACAACATAGAACAAGACCTTTTGGCCTCTCTTCAGTGGCTGCTGGGAGGGGCCTCCTCCACTCTTGGATGCCTGATCAACTGCAGATCCACCAGATGAAATTTCAATCTTGTCCTCCGTTTCAAAACTCTCATGTTTCTGTTTCTTCTTCTTCTCTTCTCTAGGGGCAAAGACAAAAGTGCCAGAGGATTAAATTAGTGACTGGACACACTTCTTTGTACTGGTGTTTCTATTAAGGTTTTATAAAAACATTAATCTTTATCTGATAGTGAAGTGGAGAAACATGACAGATGCGTACTTTATCATCTCAAACTAATGGCCCAGCATTACCTGCAGGAAGTTGGTTGGTGGAAGTGATGCTGAATATTGTGAAGGTGCTATTTAGGTTCCATTCACTTACCTTCTCTGCTTGGCAGTCATGTGTTTCTTCCCCAGTGAGTCTACATCAGCCTAAACACAATTTAATGAATGAATTAATTAGAAAAGTTACAAATTTATGATTTTTGAGGAGTTTCTAAAATGTGCACGGCTAAAGACAACACCCAGTTACCTGAGTGGTTGTTTCCTTTTTGAAACCAGGGTTCTGTGTATTTCTAGAAAAAAGGAGACAGAATTTAACTAAGTTTATTAATGTCCAATGATAGAATTGTTGGATTAATGGTAAACTGAGAAAGTCTTTCCTTTCTTTAAGTGTTTCATTGTGTAGCAGTTGTAACATTACCTGCTGGGCTGCAAATGAGTGAGAGAGATGGTCGTGTCAGGAAAGCTGAAGTCTTCACTCTTCACCTCCTTTTCCTTCCCACTGTCTTCTGCTCTACCTTCTTCTCCCTCAACCTCCAGGTCGCTCCTCTCTGACATCATCTCGCTCGTGTCTGCTGCAGGCTCCCCAGGAACTGTGTCCAGTTCTCCGCTCGCACCATTATCCCCCTCAACTTTGTTTGCCTTTTTCAACTTCTTTTTCTCTCCATCTTCATCACCTGCTCCTTCCTCACCCTGATCTTCATTACTGCTGTCATCACCTATAAAGGCAACACACAGGTACAACACTTGAATACAGTAATAAAAAAATTTAGGTGTAAAGAATGTCAAGTTTATAGCGTCCTCCTACCTATCAGCTCTTCTCCCTCCTCTAACAGCTCTGCAGTTCTGGATGTAACCTCCTCCATGTCTTCCTCCATAGTCTTCACTTTTCTCTCCCCTTTGTGCCGGAACACACTCTGGTCATCTACCTGCGTACAAACAAGCACAAAACTTAACTTGAATAAAAGGATCATTTGTATGTCACAGCTCTTGTTGATATGTCTTTTTAATTTTTTTATTGTTAGAGAATGGCAGTGAGTTAAAATGTCTTCACAGCTCATGATGGTATTTACCTTGAAGAGGAATCCAAAGCCCATAATCAAGTAAGAAGGTGGCAGGAAATTTTTCTTTCCTAGAGAGAAATATAACAAAAAGTTCAGTCAGAGATATGACGTCCTCATATCTCTATTATCATTTGCATTATTTATTTGCAACTGAGACCTAACAAAACTCACAGGCCCTGATTTCCTAAAGGTTTGCGTGTACTAAAACGCGTGCAAACGTGATAACACCTGCGTAAAACAGCACGAGCTGATCTAAGGGTGTGCATGCATGTTTACCACTAGAGTTCTTGGGTGAGCTCTGGACTACAGCATTATGAGGGGGCATTCGCGGACCATGCCCCCCACATGAGTTACTGTGCCCCTTCAACCACAGGCCGAGCATTTGGAGCTACACTTTTGAACTTCAGAAACACAGACGCGCAATGCTCCACAAAACAAAGTCCTATTTGAATCAGCAAGTTGTTGAGAGGGACTTAACCCAAAACCCAACACACAACTGAGTTGAAGGACACCGTTTTTAGGAGGTTTCGCCTCCATCTCTTCTAAAAGTAACACTTAGGTTTAATTCAGTTGATCCAAGAGAGGGTGTGTACATATGCGTATGTGTGCGCGCGTTATGCCCGCGCTAAGGTCTGCCGACTCTGGTTTCTGCGCACCAAGGACAAACCGAATGAGGCCAAACATGATTTTTATGCGGCTGCCGGTGAAGCGTTTCTTCTTGTAATAATACTGAGATTCTGACAAAATGTGAGTGTTTCCTACCTCTGATCATAAAACTTCCAGTGGTCAGGTACTCTCCAGTGGGAGCTGTCTTAGACACCTAAACGTAAATAACAGATATAACATGAATAATGCTAACATTTCTATACTGAATTTTAATTCTTCTTCTACATCTACTCATTTTTCATGAGTCACCTCTTAGTCTGTTAAAATTATGAAACACAGTAAAACACATCATTCCCTGTATTTTGCCAACTTACAATGGGTGGTGTCTGAGAAATTAATTGCAACAGCCAGAAGAATTAACTTATTTAGTTTTCCCAAGATTCCAATTAAGTTGCCTAATACTCATGACTCACCTGATGGTGATGGACCCACCAAGCGCTGGTGATGATCTTGGCATCCCAAGCGGCACTGTAGCACACAGCCATGGTGCCAGCTTCTGTCAATGTGCGAGGAGGGATGGGAGCACCTGAAGCAAGGGCATGAATAGGGCCAAAAGACAAATGATTGGAAAAAGTAAACATTAAGTATAATCAGAAACTGATAATACTAGCATAGAAACTGAAAGCCAGGTGTGCAGATATACCTGAGGGGTTTTTGACGATACAACTAGTTGCTCCGTGGAGGTCAGCGTGAACATAGATATCACCTGACAAAGTAAAGGTACAAATGAGATAAACCAGCATGGTTTTAAAGATATTTGTATTCTCAAGTAAGTGTGTGTGCAATTCTTTCCATTACCAGCCCGGAGGTAGCGTTTGACAATCATCTCATTCTGCTGCTGGTCCCTTCCTGCAATGACGAGATAATTCTCTGAGCTGATGAACCACAGGAACTTTTCGAACCTGCCATAAGGAGAGAAAAGTGCTGCTCACCAAGTACAAATAAAACATACTGAATCCAAACAGTCTGGATATGTGCATACAACATGGTAAAGTGTGTCTTACCAGTAGACTTTCCTGGCCTTCTGAATGGTGGTCACTGTCTGGACTTCCTTTAGTGTTTGCTGAGTTTTTTTCTCTGCAGATTTCATAGCCTAGAATGATGTAGAATAGAAAGAACCGTTAACACTTCATTCCAAAAAGTACAAATCTGCATGGCTAAGAAACAAATACACACCTTGCTTTGTTATCAAAGGCAAATGTCACATGTTTCCCACAAGTCATACAATAAGTTGTCACCACAAACTTTTAAAATGCAATGAATCCTGAGTTTGTATATGGACAAACAAAATTGAAAAACTGTTTTCTCACCTTGTCTGCTGCTTCAATCGTTTTCTGTTCCTTCTTCTCAGCACTACGCTTGCAGTCATAGTACCTGAACAAAAGCATAATGAGAAGGTGTACCAACTGTAAAAATAACACCTGTTATTCTCCCCATCATATATAATGCTGTGTATAAATGCTTATGTGTAAACCTACTTTTTGGCATTGGCATAAGCTGACAGGCCAAGATCCATATCCACTAACATGTGCTTGTTCCTTTCAGGCTTCTTGTTTTGTCCTTTGTTTTTGTTTTTCTTCCCTTTCTCCTCAGGAAGATTGTTTTTCACTTCCTCTTCCTGGTCTTCCTCAGAAATGTATGGATTCCTAGAGGGAAAGGTCAGACACATGCAAAGTAGTGTAAAAAGTGCTGAGTATTACTGGACGTGAAATGGAGAAAAATACTGCAGAATGATCCACTGCACTGAATTTTCACAGTGAAATGGTCTCACTTTAAAAGCATGGTGATGTGATTGGTCTGCAGCTTCAGCTCCTTAATGGCGCAGGCCACAGGGTCTCCAGCAGCCTGTGCTTCCTTAACGAGAATGCCAATCTCAGTCCAGTCCACCTGATTGGCCAATGCACTGCACACCACCTGCAGCGCCCTCTCCACCACAGGCAGGTTCATCTCCACAAGTTCACCTTTTATTCTGTCCACCTCCTGCCACACACAAGATAAGGTTGTTTCAGTAAAGTCAAGTTTAAATTAGCTGACCTGCGTATTCAAATTTCAGTTAAAACTTACTTACAGTATTTAACTTTTTTCTGAATATTTTTAGTATAAATATTATACAAAACTTCTTTATGTGGATGTGTTTAGGTGTTTAACCCAGACTCTTTGAACAGCACTGGCTGCAATATTCCCTTTTTGAGGATTCCCCTTTTAATTAATTTGAGAATGTTCATTATTTCTGCGTGAGTTTTGTAGCATTCTAAGCAGAGCATAGTAGACTGACTTCAAATCTCCTTCTGCAGCAGGCTTTATTTCCAAAAGTTGCATATTGTAGTGTAGATTCTTCTAGAGCAAAAGCTGCTAACCTGTGCTTGGTGTAAAGCTTCCAGCCTCTGCTCGTGGTCCCTCTTAACATTTTCCAACTTCTTCAGAGCCTGTTTCTCCTGCTGCAAGGCCTTCGTGTCGATCCTCTGACTCTCCATCTTAGAAAAGAACTCATCCACTGCCTGAGTGAGAGCATCACATTGGATTCATATTAAATTATTGAAAAAGTTTACATTGTAACAAGAGAAGGATCAATAATTTTTCCCAAACAAAACAAACATTTTGATGCTAATATTCACCTTGTCAAAGGTGTCAAACTCCAAATAAGGGCTATTTGCATGCTGGGCAAAGAGGAATGGATGAAATTCATCATATCTGTAAGTATACATCATAATCACAATTAAACTAATACTTAAGAAAAACAGGTAAAAAGGCAAAGATCTTCTGTGTAATGATAAACTTCACATTAAATAAAACAAGACATACGTGAGCAGTTCTTCAATGGGTTTGCCAGGAGTTAAGATTGGCTTCTTCTCACTCTTCTGAATGATGTAACCCTTAAATTAAACAACACAGAGTCTGTGAATATAACAAATGCCTAACAGGTTTTAAAAATACTGCACCTCAAATAAAGATCTCATACTTTGCCGCTGAAGTTCTCTGTTTTTTCCATGTATGTTTCTGCAATGTGCATGGCTTCCAGGATTTTAGGTGCAACTGGGAAAATCAGACAAACCAAATATTTATTTAAAAAAATAATAAACACTTCCAGTGGTCTATATTACTATAATTACAAGTTTGTAACCTTGTTTCCAATTGCTCTACTCTACCTTGGGAAGCTTCAACTTGGCTGTCAACTTTGACAGAGCCCGGCAGTCCTGCTTCTATCAAACTGTGTTCTATCAGAGTGGCTCCATATGCTGGAGAGGTGTTTGGAAGGGACATAAAACATAGTTGAGAACCTTTTACACAATAAAAGATTTTTAAGAGATTCATATACCTCTGCTTCATGTTAACTCAGAAATTGTTGAACAGCTACTTACGAAGATGAGGATTCAGGATCCTTTTCACTTGCTCTCCATTCGGTGCTTTGCTGAGAATTTCAATGAGTCTACATAAAAAAGCAATAAAAGGGAATATGTTTAGACTGATACAGCAATGATATGCATTATTTAATTATAATGGATGTTCCTTTGGTACACAAACAACTAGAACACCTAAATATGTGTTTACCGCTCTAAACTGATGAGAGGTTCAGGGGGTCGAGCACTCTCCACAGGGTACCGCTGTCTCACAGCGATCTTAACATCTTCTGCCTCTGCTGTGCGAAACCGCAGCAGATTCAGGATGGTATACTCGTGATCTGTAAGAATGACGTTACCCTGAAAATGGATATGGACAGACTTATCCATTAACATATATGCAAAATAGCATCTGAAATGAAACATCTGTAAGTGTGACCTTCTCACCCTGTCATATAGTTCAACAATCAAGTGGTAGGCAGCCTCATCTGAACCGAACTGGATGTCAACAATCCTGTCAATCCCGAGCTGTTTAACCTGGGTCAGTCGCCGTGTCTTCAGGTGTTTTCGACACTATTTAGAAAGAAATTCCGTTTCATCACTGAACTACTTCACAATAATCCACAAATAAGCAAATATTAATCTGCTGTGGGAGACGGGATTTAAAAAGAGAGAATAAACATTCATACTGGTACTGACATATACAGTACAAATCCACTGGGATATTTAAAATCACAATCACATGTGTATTTAATGTTCACAACAATCGACTATATTGTAAATTGTCTGTGTAATCCGATTTAATGCTTATTCATAGTGATACTTTGGGCAAAAAACACTTTTATAAAGCATTACATTACAGTGAGTCAATGACAAAGTTTAAGATAAAAAATTTTGATCCCCCTAAGGGGAACTTCATGTGTCACAACTGTAGAGTAAAAGATAGATAAAGTTTGTGAATTCATGAGAAGCAACAATGGCATGAGATTGACAGGTGCCTTAAAGCTGAGAAATCACATAGATCGGTCTGAGGTAATCCAGATCACTAGAAACTGTCTAAGCGCTTCTCCCCTACTCCACACCTCCTACTCCTCAGCTCATAGTGGATTTCAGGTCTATTACCTATTAGCTAATAGCAGGACAGGTGATGCCATGTGTTAAAAACAATGCTGTATCCTCCCGACAAAGTCAAAAGTCTTCTCACAAACACAGGCAATCAGAAAGATCCTACTAAGTTCACCTCAGAAGAGAACACAACAGAAGTTGGAGAAAGGCAGCCAACAAAAACAACACAGCACAGAGATGCTGCAACTGGCGCAATCCTATAATGGCATCTCCAGAGTTTGCTGTTTAACAAAGATACCATCAAGATGTTCTTACTTTCATTGCAAATCCTGAAGGCATCATGTTCTTGGGCCATTCGAAGTCTGTGAAGTGAATACGGGTCCCAGACTCAATCAGAAGAACCGCTTTGCTGTCGGGCCTAAAATAACAATGAGTATATTTACTCAAGATCTTTATTTGAGTACAACTTTGAGGTACTTTACTTAAACATTTCCGTTACATTGTACTTTATGTTTTTACCTGACAACATCTAACACGGAAATATTGTACTATTAACTCAATTACATTTGTTTTATGGTTACAGTCACCAGTTACTTTGCAGACTCGGGTTTTCTTTTTTTTTTCTTGCAATAGAGGAATTTTCACTGTGGTATTTCCACTTTACGTAGTGCTAAGGGGTTCATGTCCTACAAAACGCCATTCCAGTAAATTTTGGGATGCAAGTTCTAAAACTGTTCTTACTTTTGCAGCCGGATGAGATAGGTCTTATTGTCGATGTCATAGACGTTGTTTACTCTCATGCCAATGTAGCTGTAGAAAAAACAGACAAATGCATGAATGATCAACATCTCACACAACATATACACATTAACGATGGTTAGCGCAGCCAGCACTGGCTAAAAGAAGTTAGCAACCTGGCTTGATAACAACAAATATCACCTACTTGGCATTGATCTCGGCAATAACTGCCCTGATATCCACAGTGGTGAATCGTGTTTTCATTGTGACTTAAAAGCTGGCTAACACTGGGAAACGAAAAGTAAATACTGAATAGAAACATTCACATTTCTCGTGCAAAATCAGCAAGGAAACCTGTTGGGAAACGTCGAGCATGCGCACATTTGACATATTTTACGGAAGCCGACGTGGAGCAAAAGGCACAGGTCCACGTCTTTTACACACTAGTGGCGAGAGAATGGAATACATTGATTGTGTGTGATGCACTGGTGCCTGGTAACGTTGTGCTATGACAAGAATGCAGTGCATCAGCAGCTGCGCTCTGTGCTTTGCAGGGATTATTTTTTAGATATTATTAAGCTCATGGTAGACACTTTAGCAGTCAATGTGCACTAATGATGCACTACTCAAACTGGCTTATTGGCGTGAAAAACAGGGCAAGCCTTCGCAATGCATGCAAAACACCACCCAACACCGATTGGAACAACAGGGGAAATGTTGTGGACACGCAGAACAACAACACGCAACCGAAAGAAAAGACATCGGAGCTCACGGTCACCACCCACCTATGGAGGAAAGGTAATTATTGGGGTTACAAAACTGTAAAAGCACAGTCGAGTCAAATATTTGGGCCTGCGGCGAAAAATTGTGCATGACTGGATTTTTTTCCATACATGGCAACGCTTACTTAGCTACGTTGTCGCTTTTAACTCCGACTGTGCTGAGTTTAGCGGCCAGGCGGGTGTGATAGAGTCAGACATTGAGCCGGAGTTTCCAGTAGCCTCCTCAGGTCAGAGTGGAGGATGAAGGCGTGCTCCGTTACCAAGGCGACGGTCAGCTAACAGAGCTGGCTAGCGGGGGCTAAGCTAGCACCCGTAATAGACGCGTTTAGCCTCCCTTTGACACCTTGATGCGTAAAAAACTAAAAAATTCTAACTTTAAATTTAAATGTACTGTCCGGATATTATGGATAATCGAGTTACGTGTGGTGGCTAAGATTCAAAGGAATGCATCGTAAGTTGTGAGTTAGCTAAAGGAGGAGCGCAGTGATGACAGGTCTGACAGGCGGTCACGGCGTTGGGGTTTCTCTCCAAAGATTTTTTAAAACTATGTTTTCTACCTCCTGTAACATTTGAGACTGCCATTAGTTACTTTGTGTTTCGTAAGCAATACACTGAGTACATGGTTTTGATCGTAAAATGTGTTTTTATTTGGCATCGTTTTGGCTTTCTGCTATAGTTTTAACTAGTTTCGGTGGCCTTGTGACTACAAATGTGACACCTGAACACACCTACCTTATCTAGTTCTTAAATTGGCAAAGCGCAAATGTAGCGTAGATGCCTAGCAATAATGGAGAAAGAGAATATTTTGTCAACCAATTTGCTATTGTCTGTTCGAGTTGCAGTGGAGAATCCACCATTAAACAGCCTGTATTATTATTTTGGACACTCAGAGAGTTTCCTCCCTAAACTCGACATCAAACCAAAGATTGTCTAATTTCATTTCAATGTACACTGGACTTTAACAGTCAAAGCTGAAACCAACAGTCAGTTAATCAGTCGGTGGATCCACAGATTGTGGATCTGAAGCTGAAACGATTTGTGGATTAATCGATTAGTTAGTGACTATTTTAATGACCAACTTATTGATTCAAGTTTTAAGCAAAACTAGTGAAAAAGACCAAACACTTTCTGTTTCTACACTGTCTTGTAAATTAAACAGTAAACTGAACAAATTTGACAAACAAGACACTTGGAAAGCTACAAGATGAATTCTGATATTTTGTTCTATAAATGTTTAAAAAATAATATGAACATTATTCAATAATTAAAATAATTGTTAGTTGTAGCCCCGAATGATTGTGATAACTAAGTCATCTTTTAAGTGTTCTTTCAAGAAAAAATACAGATGTTGAATATAAAGATGTACTCCTTTCTTTTTATAATTAACCATGGAAATAATCAGTAGGTAATGACAATAATGTTAGTTGAAGTCAGCCCTAAAGAGAACGTTTTAACTATGTCACAATTAGGTTTGAATCAATGTACAGCTGAGATCATTTTTATTATGTTTCTACATTTCATAAACCATATGATTAATCAAGAAAATAATCAATATGCTAATATTCAGTTAGTAATCATTAGCAGGCCTCCAAATGAATGTTGGGCTTTGATTGCTGTGATTCCAGTAAATTTATAATGGACTTGTCCAATGGGGGTGTGTTCCACTTTTTATTGTCTGTGGAACACAGGATTTCCTTTTAGGTTATGCAGGCTTATTTTCTGATGTTCAGCTATTCATACAATAGTAATACTGTACAAATGTGTTCATCCAAAATGTTCTCTTATCGAGCTTTGTCTTTGTTTTTAATTGTTGTGCAGGCTACAAAACAATCAAGAAAATCGGGGAGGGCACATTTTCAGAGGTGGTCAAAACTCAGAGCCTAAAAGATGGGAAGTTCTACGCATGTAAAACCATGAAGCAGACAATTAACAGGTACGTGTGCTGCAGCACTGTGCTGTCCTGTGCACAAGTGATGCAGTTTTCTCATATGTTGTTGTGTATGACCCTTTGAAACCCGAGTCAGCAGCTTGACAACCCCTTTACTATTGTCACTCTATTTTGCCTTTGACCTTGTAGTGATGAGGTATCAACAATAATCAGTGCTTGAAATATGAGTTTTAGTGCACTGGTTGTTAACATTGACTTTGGGCTTAAAATCTGTGACACCATCCATATACACTGTTAAATATATACAGTAGCTCTGGAAATAAAATTGGCCACCATTTTCATTGGACGATCTGTTCTTTGTTGTCAAGTCTGGAGCAGGCCAACAACCTACGGGAGGTCCAGGCCATGAAAAGACTGAGCCCGCATGCAAATATCATCCAGCTACATGAGTTGATTTTGTGAGTACTGGAGCTGTCTTCAAGTTATTGTAGTGATTTCAGGTAGTTCCAAGTGGCATGTCTGTTTAATTTAATTCATTGTTTCAGTGACAAAGAAACAGGAACTGTGTCTTTGATTTGTGAGCTAATGGAGATGAACATCTATGAATTCATACAAGGTAAGTATGTAAGTATAATTAGCATTTAAGTCTATATAATCTTCATGAAGATGTAGGTGGATTCTTTCCACTAAGATTAGGGTGAATTGATATCTGTTCCTCATTCATTGCAGGAAGACAAACCCCACTGCCTGAACATACAGTAAAACAGTACATGTACCAGCTTTGCATGTCACTTGAACATATGCACAGGTAGTTATGAAAATATAACAAATAAGTTAACATTAAAATGTACAATAATAATTGATTTTTTCCCTTTATCTTTTTCTTTTAAAGATGTGGGATCTTTCACCGAGATGTGAAGCCAGAGAATATTCTCATCAAAGTGAGATTCAACATTATCATAAATGTGCTTTACAGAAACCCTAACAGTGATAATCTGATTTTGTGTCGTGCACATTTTGACAAAAAATATTGTGTACAACTTGCAGCAAAATGTTCTAAAGCTTGGAGACTTCGGCTCATGTCGGAGCGTGTACTCCAAGCCCCCGCACACAGAGTACATCTCCACACGCTGGTACAGAGCCCCAGAGTGTCTCCTCACCGATGGGTATTACAGCTTGAAGATGGACATCTGGAGCGCGGGTTGTGTCTTCTTTGAGATCATGAGGTACCTCTGTAGGGGAAGGGAACATTTCATCATTTCAAGCTACATGTCGAGGTGTCCTTGGACAAGACGCTGAAACCCCGTAGTAGCGCTGACACAGGTCTAGCAGCTGTCCAAACAACAATTTCACCAAGGGGATCAATAAAGTATCAATAATAATAATAATTATTATTATTATTATCTGTAATACCTAAATACGTCAGCAATTCACTTAGGTTGGTTTAGGCTTATGAACACTTTACAAAGGTTATGTCATTTTACTGTATATATATATACATACGTTTCCAGAATCTGTTCACTTTCTGTTTCTTGTAATTTTACTAATTCAGTCTGCCACTAGATGCATAAACAAATGTGAGACAAAAGCTATGTAAATAGTTTTGTTATGGAATATTATGTATGTGTGTTGCAGATTAAATCCTCTCTTTCCTGGAACCAATGAGTTGGATCAGGTTGCCAAGATTCATGATGTGTTGGGCACACCAGATCAGAGTGTCCTCCAAAAGTTCAAGCAGTACGTTTTCCCTTCAATTACAATATAATATTAAAACAGTTTGTCATCTATGGGAGCACATAAAATGTGAATATCTAACTTTTATGCACTTAAAAACAATCAGTCTCATTGTGTCTTAATGTCTGGCAGGTCTCGAGCGATGCATTTCAATTTTCCTCCGAAGAAAGGCACCGGTATCTCACGGTTAATTCCCAACTGCCCCGCCCCAGCTCTGTCACTGCTCTATCAGATGCTCGCCTACGACCCAGATGAACGTATCACTGCAGAAACAGCCCTGCGGCACACATACTTCAGGGAAATCAGGTTAAGTACTTAAATTAGAAACCAAATCGTTTTACAGACTCTAACTGATAGCTGGCATTATTCACACAAGGAAACACTTCATGAACGCTGTTAAGACAAACTGTAAAAGGACTTCAATTTTAAATTATAATATTGGCTAATTTCTAATAGGCATCTTATTTTTCTCCTTCCAGGCTGGCAGAGAAGAAAGCTGACACTCTTCATAGAGTTTCTGGGACTATGGAGGGAGTAGGAAGTAGCGGGATGCAGAGCTCCTTAGAGCACATCTGGCGTCCAACCAAACTTGGTAAACAGCTAAGGGGAAGACATACAAGACAAACACCTTTAATGAGTGTAAGTTATTATCTACTGCCCAAATGTATCCCCATTGAAGTCAATTGAAACAACATAAACAAAACTGGTCCTCTCTGATTTATTTAATTACCCCCCCTCAGCACAACATGAAGCATGTAGCAGAGCCCGTTATCAGACGGAACATCCCTCATTATCCCACAGAGCTGCCCAAGCTCAACATGGTCATACCAGGGCCTCAGATCTCCTTCCCAGTCTCCACTGTGCCTGCATTCACCGTCAGTCACCGAGGCACACTGCCAGCTATCACGACAAAAAAGTGCCAGTCACGGTTGGCAAAGGTAAACACATAAATGCTACACAGACACTGGGCTTTGCAGATTTCTTAGTCATTCAGTTGTTAGGCATCCTGGGATCTACCAAGGACACTGCAGAAATAAAGTAAAACATAGCTGACAGATTAGTTTGAAATATAACATATTTCACTATGTTGTATTAATATAAAAAGAGGAACATTCAAATTATACACTGCTTTGAAAAATTATTTGCCCCGATTTATAATTTTCTAAATTTGTTTGCCAGTAATTGCAAACGCGTGTTTGCAGTTGTTGGCGCCAAGGGCGGCACAACCAGTTATTAGGTTTAAGGGGCAATTACTTTTTCAAATAGGGCCAGCCAGGTTTGGGCAGATTTTTTTCCTTAGTAAATCATCATTTAAAAACTGCATTTTGTATTTACTTGGGTTATCTTTGTGTAATATTAAAATTTGTTTGATGATCTGAATCATTTAAGTGTGACAAATATGCAAAAAAAATCAGGAAGGGGGAAAATATTTTTTAAAGCACTGTATAGTCAAACAAGTGCCTTTAGTAAGGGTTGTAATTTGGCATTTATGCTGTATTTCCTCTCTCCACAGCCCCGGGATGAGTCACACCGCACAGCTTTTAAGACCTACTACATGCCACCTCTGGATAGGAAACACGGAGGCTACTAAAAGCCAAAACAAATTAAAAATTTCCTCTTCAAAACAGGATAAATCTGTACTACAAAACAGATTGTCGAAAGGACAATGTTTGGACAGGCCTGACATTTAAATCTGTAAAACACAAAGATGTTTGAGAAAAAAAAATGCAATGAAGACCGCAAAGCCTGTCATCTTACTTGTTGTGTCTTCTGTAACAGTTTAACCCTGACTGTAATGTTGAAATTGAATGTGATCCCAACAAAATGTAATCTCATATTAATATCATGTTGGATTGAGTGTGTAGTTTAGTTATTACCTCACTTTTACTTGACTTGGCTGGGTATTACATGTTTACAGTTGTTTGGATATGTACTTAATCTGAGCCTATACACAAGCTAAGCCATAAGATGACAAGTAAACAGCTGTTAACTATAGAGAATTAATGAAATTTTTCATTTAGTAAGGAACATGAGCAGCATCCAGGAAAATAAAATGGTGCCTTTAAGTAGTCACACACCCTGGGCTTTTACAACTTTGAAATACAAGTGATACAGTAAACTGTTGACACAGCAATCAGAGAATGTATAGAAGAAAAGTTTCCATGCACTAACATAAAAGCAAAATACAGGGGACTCCTGGAGGAAAGCCTGATCCAGTCCACAGGAGACCACAGAGAAGAAACAGGACTCTACTACACTGGAGAATAAGTGGACCTGGAGCAGCCAAATCATGGAAATCTTCAAATACACCAAGTAGCATTAATTAATCAGCTGTTATTCAAAGTTGTAAACCAAAAAAACATGGAAAAATTACAAAAGCATGGTGGGATCTGTGATTGTCTCCTTCCAAAAGCTGTGAATGGGTTTCATGGGACTCACTGATTTGCAATGGTCTTCCTGTACAAAGGTAAACAGCAAATACTCTCACATTAAGTGCTTCACAATTATTCTGAGCCACATAATTCCTGTTAGAATAATAACTTAAAGGCAGATTTCAAGGCCAACTTTAAATAAACAGCCCTGTGCAGGCTGCAAAACCGAATTTTAACAGATAATGAAAAACCCACATTCTTTTAGATCTATTGTACATGTGAACAGCAGCTGATTTTATATAGTCAGAGACTGAAAGATTGCAGATTGGAGTGTTAAAAGGTCCTGAATCAGATTTTTATACTTTGTTTAGCTTGTCAAGAACTGTATCTTCATATCCCCTCACCAGATGCCACATTTCTATCCAGAGCTGTCAGCTCATTAAAAGCAACTCAGTCTGCACCTTATTGTGATTCATAATCAGAGTTAAAAAGTTAAGTAACATCATGTATGGTGTCATTAACCTGCAAAACACATACTTTGATCGCTTACAAACTCCTCAAAATGTTAACGACAACCAATAAGAATCATGGTTTGTTTTTTTTACATAAAATGTTATCCACTCCAAAAAATTTGCTTTATCAGCTTTCTTCCAAGTGTGGAAGTCACTGCACTCTTCATGCCATGGGATTTGGTTATCATACAAAAATAAATGTCATATCTTTGCTTCCCAATCTTTTGTGAATGAGGCACAAAGAGAGCCTGTATCGAGTCCTGAGATTCACTTGTTTAAATGATCTGCTTCATAGATTTCCATACTTGACAGCCCCTTTCATGCTGTGACAGCACTTTGTACATTTGGACATTGTACACAATTTTCACACCAAGAGGCAGCACAGTTGTCTTCTGTAAATAGAGTGCACATTGGTGAAGAAAAAAGAACAGTAAACAGTGTATTCAAGATTATTTTAATATTATTAATATGTATACTTTAGGCTTTAGAAATATAACTATCAATGACAAAACTTCCACTGGAGTAATGGTAGTTTGCTTAGGCCCCCATCAAATCAGTTAATTACAATATACACATTATGATACAGAGCAGATTTGAATCTGAAATAATATTAAAATAAATGCTCAATAGATAAAGGTTTTAATAGTTTTTATCATTTTCTTCACCTACAGTATTAGCCATCTGTGAGTTCTGAGCACACCCAAAAAATGTAAAGCCATTTCTTCTAACAAACTAATTTAAGTGCAAACATTTTTTTTTTCTTTAAAAAGACTATGATTGCAGCATCCAGCTTTATAGATTCAGATTTCAAGACTGAGGATGTTAAAGCCGAGTGCAACAAGGCAGTCCTCAACCCTCTTTTTGTTCCATTAGAGTAGTTATAAAAACAAACAAAATAACTAACAAAATCAGTGCAAAGTTATTGATGGGTAGATTCCACTCAAGAAAAGACAGACGTGGCAGGTGAACGTGGATGAATGCAAAATTTTCAGATGCTCACGCACTTGGTCATAAAAGGATAGTTGATTCAAAATTCATACTTTAGGAAGAAACCCTGAGGCACAACTGGGCTGCACAACAAGGTTGAAAAAGAGGGGGATGCACAGCTTACAAAAATTAAATGAACTATCCCTTTAATCTCAAGCCACAGTTGTCTGGTTTGCATCTAACAAAGCCAAGCCAAGTAATTCCAGAGGGGAAAACAGTCTGATGAGAATGGACATTAAACAGATTTTTTAAAAGTCTAAAATATGTTAAAACTCCAGAGAACAATAGCACATTAGCGCAACAGTTCACAATTGCACCACACCTTTTCTTGTTTCATTCCTCCTTTAGGTCAAGTGGGTGATAAACAATAACAACAAAAAAGCCATTAACAAAATCAGGAGGGGGTAGGGGTATAAATGAAAAGGAAAACTTGCAATGCTTGCAGGGTGAAGAGCAGCATCAGACTCTGGGTTGCAGGGTTCTTTAGCAGCAGAAATATTGTGGCTATACTACTGTTCCACTGGGAGAGCTGGCTTGGTTTTGGGATGACAATAAACCCTGAAAAAAGGAAAACAAGGAGATTTGCATTGGGAAAGTTCACATACTGTAGCAAAAATAAATAAAGAAAAGAAAATCAAGCAACAAATAGCTTATTAAAAATCAGTGTCTAGTGTTGTCTTTACATATCGTAGTCTCCTGCATATAATTAAAAGGCTATGTACATCAGTCAAAGTGGATGCTGTATGGACAGTGTGAGACTAACACCGTCTTTGAGAGGGTTGCTTAATTAAGGCACTTCTAATGTACATGACCAAACATTTACTTATTTTTCTATAAAGCTTTTTTTAAACCTCTTAAACTGACCTTCAAAGGCATTTTTCAGGGCAAACTAACTTAACTGTCAATTATTACACTTCTGTTATTATGTACAGTACTTAATCCTTAACCCTATGAAATTGTTTTTGTAACAGATTGTGTAAATCTTAAAATATACCCACTACAGGCTGTGTGATGCCAACTTTTTGTACTACCCCCAGCTGAGTATTCAGTTGTTTTTGCAGTATATTTGTTTCATTTTCTTGTCAAGAGTACATCAGAAACAAAACTAGTTAGAAAATCCCACAAATCATCTATAGAGACCATACAGTCCTACACATTATTATTTGACAAAAAGTAAAAACAGCCTAATGATGGCATTGCAAAAATTGTACTGCATACGTCAATACCATGGTGATACTTGTGCTCTCATATTTACTTCTGAAACATTTTCTATTTCAAGGACATTTTGCTCCAAGACCCTGTTAATGCCTGACTCTGGTTAAAAGTAACGCCCTTACTCAACTAACTAGCCTTCAGAATGCCTGTTTTGTTCAAAATGCAGACTACTGTGCATCTCTTTCTGGAAAAATCTCTCCAAACACAGACAAAGGGGAAGGTTAAAAGGGTGTAAACACATTAAGTTGTAAGCATGTGAGAGACTGCAGAGGTCCTTTGTGAAAATACAGATCCATTTGCATAAAAGCTGAAATGTGAGTGAGGTGTGCAAATGACATCTTGACTATGCTGCTATGCATTGTGGAATGATTACAATGAACCAATGAACATACTTGAAATGAATTAACATCTTCACTTTACTCACAGGTCTGCAAAGGAAACCTTCCTTATCAGAATGTATTATTTATCCACTGTATTTGTTTTCATAGCATTTGTTATATTTGAAACTTATATACTTAAAAAAACTTAAATAGTAATAATAATCATCATCACTTGTCCACTGGAAAGCAGGTACATTAAACAAAATCTGATATGTTATTTGCCTGCCTGTAAAAAGTGCTAATCTGACTATAAAAGCTAAAAATTATATTCCAAAAAAAAAATGTTTTTTTTTTATGCTTTCAGAATATGTTGATTTTTTGTTACAGGGCGCAGCTGATTTTAAGACAGCTAAAGATGAACAACATTACTATTTAAAATTTCCTACATTAAAAAGAACTTACCACTTTGCCTGGCCTCGCCCATGTGCAAATAAATCCCTCCTGACAAGCAGTCACTAAACAGTCCTCTAAAAATATGAGTACAGTCAGTCTCTCGTGTGCTATCTTTTTACAGATGAGGGGCTCAAGGAGGGGCACATCCTCCATGCGCGGGCACAGCAGAGTGCCCAGAGTCTTAGCAGGGTCTGTTTTGGTTTTTGTCAGCAGGTTAAGCTTGTCACTGCTCTTACTGCTGATATGACCCATGCTGTGGTTGCGTTTGTGGTCCTTCTCGTGGTGGCGCTCCTTGCGATCATGGAGTGACAGAGTTGCAAACTTACTCACACCCGTAGCGATGGCACTGTCCATAATACCACTGCCGATTCCACCACCACTGCTAGCCTTGTTGGTGTTGTTTGCTGTTGCTGTGGTGCCAGCTGAATGGGGTAGGCTGTTGGAGCGTGGTAATGTGGTAGAGAGGGAGTTAATGCCAGGAGTATTGGCACCACTGTTGTTTCCATTAGCAGTGTTACTAGAGGTGTTAGTGATTATTGTAGCACCCGCAGGGGGGCTTGTAGCATTCATCACGTTAGTGTGTGTCCGTGTCCGTGAAAGCGGAAGATGGGGGAAAAGGATGTCCTCAGTTAGGTCCCATAGGCACAGCTGAGTGTCCTGGCCCACTGAGCCAAACCGGTATGTCACACTAACAGGCCGGCTGTCTGTGGAGTTGCGCTTCGAGAGTCGAGACTGCGTACTGTTGGCCCGGTCTCGTCCAAAGTGGATCATCTGATCCTGGAAGTCCTCATCACTGCCACTGAACTCCATTGGATCACTCTCCTCCACGCTAGTGGTGTAATGGTCAAATGCCACCACACTCACCCATGACTTGTGCCCATGACCTCGTGCAATGACTCTGCAGTCCAAGAACGACCACACAGTCACTAGATCGTCCTCTCCACCTGAAACTATGTACTTTCCATCAGGACTCCAGCACACACACAGCAAGCCACCAAAGTAGCTCTTCATGGTGCCATGAAGCTCAACAGCATCAAAGTTGAACACCCGTAGGAAGCCATCTTGGCTTACACAGGCTAGGAACTTCCCATCTGGAGAGAAGGCAAACTCATTCAGAGCCCCCTCACCCACTGTCCATTTAAGTAGAGGGTTCCGAGTTGATTTACTCTTACAAGTGTGTACAGAGTAGTTCTCTCCCTGTTTGAGCAGCTGGTAGTGTGGCGCTGTTGTGCCACAAGTATGCTCCACGTTGTACAGGTACATATTTCCACTGGCATGAGACACTAGAAAAAGGCTCTCAGAGCCTGGCACCCATTTCAAGCATGTTACTCTGGATTTGTCTATTAGTCTCTGTCAGGGGGGGGGGGGGGGGGGGGGGGGAAAAAAAAAAA
>JAUMHL010000015.1:9644398-9732229 GCA_032362345.1 Sandelia bainsii
CCCCCCCCCCCCCCCCCCCCCCCCCCCCCCCCCCCCCCCCCCCCCCCCCCCCCCCCCCCCCAAAGAAATAATATCAGTTCAGTATCAGCAAGAAATTGATATTGCTAAAAGTTTTGCAGCTTCATACAGAATGCTGTATTAAAGGCGGTGAAACGGTAGAAAATCTTTGTGGGACTGGATAAGATGGAAACACTGTTCACAATTCTCAGTAATCTACCCTCTGTTTTTCACAGACCTACCTCCTCATTGAAAAGCTTGCTCGTCTCCTTTTTGATGGGGTCAATGAGCTGTACCTGTCCTGCTGAGAAACCCACCAGCAAGGACACACTCTCTGCTGTAGCTGTGAGGTGGTTGAAATCATGACAGGTGGGCTGCGTTCCCTTGTAGATGCGCTTGTCTATGGGCTTGCTCAGGTCAGCAGCCTGGTGAGAGAAAGAATGAACACACATGAAATGAGTATAGTAACTTTGAGACAAAGGTTACTGTTGGCCAAACCACTGGAGCTGAGTGTGCAGTTATATTGTTTCCTCTATACTTCTTAAAAACTGACAAATGGTTAGATGTTAGCAATCATACTGTGTGATGTACAGCTTACTTTTAACAACTAAGAACAGTATATTATATTATGAACAAAACACCCTTGGCATATATTGTAGATAACCAGTTTAACAACAGTTCCACCTGTTAATGATTTACAGTTTACACTTCTGGTAAGATGGAAAATTCTTTTGAGCGCAAGATGATGACTCAGTGGTTCCTCCACTACTATTAGATGTTACATTGAGTTATTACATAAAGTCTGAAAAGGTGGTTAGGTATGTATATATATATATATGTATTAGACAGTGCTTCGATGATTGATATTACTACCAAAAATGGTACACCATAACCCTATGTCAACAGTGGTGAAGAAGAGCTTTATTAATATGCACATACAAGACATAAAAAGGCTCTAGATTTGTCAGCAGCTGGGTGTAATTACTGTTGCTGCAAACGTGTAGACGTGTCTGCTTCAGCAAAATATATTAAGGAAACTAACTTAGCCATATTTCCGCTGCATCTTAGGAATGGGACAAATAATCAATAACATGTATTGTGAACAATCTTGCCAACCAAATATCAGTCTGACTAATTTGCTTGCACTGAAACAACAAGACATTTTACACTTTCTGTTAAATTGGCAGGACTGTGAAGACTAAGAACACCAGACTATAGCAAATTTCACAACAAATGCTGTACTACAAACTCTGAAATATCTCTAATTTCTGGCAGTTCCTTTAGCCAGTCTAATGCTGTTTCATACTAGAATGAACACACACGGCATGCACAGGTTATGACATAGCAGTCAGCAGACTCCTATCAAACTATCATGTCAAGCTATATATATATACGTTATGGTGTTATTCAATTGAACAGATAGAAGATAAAAGATATAAAAATCTAATTTATCATGTGACTTTTATATGATTCTCATTTGAAACCTAACGTGTCAACCAACACAATTAAATATTGAAACATTATTTTTACAGTACAGATGGATTAGTACAGATGGATTAAGAAACTATGCTAACATCATCGTGACTGTCGAAACTAATGTTAGCACTTCCCTGCAAGCAGAGCAACTCTGCTATGTTTCACCAGGTCACAGATTTTATCCAGACTCAACCACAAGCTAAGACTTGAGCACCATTATATTAAAGTGGGACAGTAGCTGTTAGGACTGTCCACACACTGAATCTACATCTTAGTGGTTTTCCACACCCGTCAGTCAAAGGGCGTCGACAGGTGTTTATAGGTGGCAACGTAAGACTGTCACTGTTATCACGAACTAGAACCGTTAACGTTACAGCAGCTATTTCAAACCTGACAACTTGAATCAAATCAAAAGGTCAATTTTACCACAGTGACCGTGAGTCAATCTCACAAATCGCACCCAGCAGTAAAACGAAAACAGAGAAGCAAACTGGGAACTGAATTTAGATGCTGGCCTCAAAGTAGCTAGCTGCTGGGTTGCTAACGTTAGCCAGTTGCGTTGGCTAGCTAACCAGCAGGCTAGCACCATCATAGCTTCAAGCTAACTAACTGTCAGCTAGTCGAGCACCTGTCAGAGTTATCTAATGCAGACAACACATGCCTGAAGCCACAGCTCAAACAACAGCGATGTATTTTAACGTGCAGTATCGTGAATTTCCGCTGACACCAGCCGCGTTAGCACGCTACCTTTCTAACGCCTTTGTAAATGTAGAAGTAGAGCTCACGGCCCACATTGAAACAGATCCTGTCGCCGTTGCCCGACTGGTCGTTGACGTTCACGAAGGAGACCTTGACGGGGTTGGAGCCTTGCGAGTTGAAAGGCACTCTGTTAGGACGACTGTATTCGGAGTGAGTTAGGAGTTTGTAGACGCCTTCCCGTGTGGTGAACTGAGTTTTAATTTCGTTCATCTCCTTCCCTCCTCCCTCCGCCGCCATCTTTGAAATTAACATTCATCCCTTTCCCCCAGGCCGGATCTTACGCACGGAGGAGAGCGGGCCATGGAACGACGGACAATCCGCCTCTCCCGTTCCCCCCAACGGCTAACCGGGGAACTGGTGCTGGTAGCCAAGAAAAAGGGCACTTTCCTAGAAATAAAAGTTCACATTCTTCCTCAAGTCCCTGTCGACACTGAATTAAAGGACACTTTTCCCTCTGCATTGCAGTGCAGTGAAGAGTGGCTCCAAAATTTACTTAAGTGCAGTATTTGAGTAAATGCACTTATTAATTTCCACCTCTGATCATCATTTCTAAGTAAAGGCTTTATTTCTTAATTCAAATTCAATTCTTGTTCAGTTATTTTTTTAAGCGAAGTAATAAGGTCTCTGAAGTCAACCTCTTTAATTAATTAATTAGTTAATTAATTAATTGAACGTAACATTGCCTTAACATTTTAGATTTTTGCAGTAAACGTAATTTACGGGGCACATGTTGGACAAACCTGGACAAGACACATTCATTTTATCAACAACACCAAGTTCAGTCTGTAAAATAGTCTAAATAGTTTGTCTTTTTTTAATCAGTAACTCGATCAGTTGGGTTGATGCTCAGGTAAATCAGGTTCTTTGAGAATTACTTATCTTAAAGTAAAGTTTGGACCATGCAGTAGACCACTTCAATTTGACAAAAGTGGTATTTTTTTACTCGCAGTGGAGTACATTTTAATCAAGTACTTGAATTTTACTTGAGAGTGTCTGTAGTGCACCCCTGAGCTTCTCTGCCTCTATAACTTTTAAAACAGGTTGAAAAACTTTTTTAAACCTGATTCACTTGGTAAAGCTGCACTGAGCGGAGAAACTCTTGTCATCAATGATCAGCGAAGTTATTATGAGTTTTATTTTGAAAAATTAAAAAAAGAAGAATCACCGGACGTATTATTTTGTAAAAAGGTTGAAATTAGCGTTACGTGTCAGCGCTGTTTGCCAGGTTTCATAGCTCACCTGAGGCCACATGTAGCTACATGCTACCAGAGACACCGGGTGCTCTGCGGGTTAAATCATTTACCTGTTTTCCTGACTACCCTACAACGATATTAATTCAGTGTTTTACTTTATCGTGATCCAACAACAGTCACAAGTGTCAGATGTCATGGCATGTAGGAGGAGACGACCACACTCACTTCCAGGTAATGTGTCTCCACTAACGTTACATTTTGCAACATGGGATGGAAATTTGTCTCTTTTTTTTTTTTTGGTTACTGCATTTAGAGTAATGTAACTTGATGCATAATATTTTGGAACAAAAAATAAGCTGCAAGCTTGTTTTATTGTGTTATTTTAACGTACTTAATGCACTACAAATTAGTATTTTTCCTCCATTTAGATAACAGTGACAGACATGTTCCCAACAATATGGACCACCTTGCTTTCAAGTACATGGTAATCAGCTACATTTCGACACCATGTCGAGGGTGCTGTGGATCAGTTGGACAGTTGAATATCACTTGCATTTAACATTTTTATTGACTTGGCATGTAAATGTGGGCTGGAGTGACTTCTGTTTTCTGTCAGGAGATGTGTAAGGTGGACACCGACTCAGACTCAGAAATCAGTCCAAGATGGTCAGACACCAGCACTCTGGTATTTTGTTCTGCTTATGAATGTTCCACACAAAATGACACAATTAGCACAAATGGATAAGTGGCCGTGCAAGCTTGTACAGCATACATATACTTTAAATGGTTTTAAAAGACAGAGAGAGCCCTGTTAAGAGTGTATTTTCAATTGTATATCTCCATATGTTTTGTTTTGAAATACAAACTCCATTTCCAGAAAAGTTGGGACTTTTTCTAAAATGGGAAAAAACTAATCTTTCATCTGTAAAGCTGCTTGAATCTTTATATATTTATATTATGTCTCTCTAAATTCCTTATCAATTTATATGCCTATACACTAATGGTACCTTCTCATACATATGCAAGGCATCTACGCTGTGGGCACTGATATACCCTTACACCATCACAGATGCTGGTTTTTGCATTTCTACAGTTTGAATGGTCGTCTTCAATTTTGGCACAGATATGCCGACATCCAGTTTTCCCAAAAACGTAGCTAAAATGTGGGCTTCTCTGACCACAGAAACGTTTCCTCTGTCTTCGAATCCATCTGACATGAGCTGGGGTCCAGACAACTCAGTGGTGTTTTTGCACTTCAGTGGAAATGGGGTTTTTAGGATGAAATTTAATTTAGTCCACAGAAACTGCATTAGGGTCCACCACTGCTCATTGAACACATACACCTATCTAGATCTACAGTCTTCTCTTATGTGGTTGCACTAATATCACTTTGATTTTAATTTAAGTGCTCTTCTCAATACAATGCAATGCTGAATCTGTTGTTGAGCAGGGATGTGTGAGTAGTGCGCCACAGAGTGGGACATTATGTCGGACACTGCCTTTGAAGCCTGCAGCAAGAAATGGTTGCTATTCTTTGGTAAACATTTTCTTATAACTGACTGATCCATTTCTAATACAAAAGCATCAGGCTGTTTTATGTGTTTATGAATGCATGTGTGATTATGTTTGCAGTTTCTGGACCCGTATGATGGGAGCTCTGAGGATTCTGATGAGCCAAACGTCAATGCTGGTGTCTCCAGGCGAACAAAGCAGCAGGGAAAGGGAGGAGGTGGAGGATGTCAGTTCTCTGGCCGGAGCAGAAGATTTGTTCTTCACCACCCTGCTTCTGTTGCTCTTAGAGAAGTGATGAAGACTGGGATGAGAGATCCTGTAATAGAACAGCAGCATCTTTTTGATATCCAGATGACATGTGGGAGTGACTCTGAGGTGTGGGTCTGTGAGCTTGACAGCTTACCTTCCCACAGTGACAAGGAGGGTTGTAGAGATCTTGCAATAGTTATGACAAATGATTCAACAAAGCACACCCAGACCATGGATACTGAGTTGCAACTTGATGATTCTGGCTTGCAGGATACACCTCATACATCTGGACCTCTCACCCCAGTAGGGGTAAGCTCTTCCCAGGTGCTAGATAGCTCCTCTGAGAGATCCCCCAGCCCATGTAACCTCAGGTCTATTTACAAGCGAAAGCTGGGTCTCCCTGGAGCAGACGTGGTGGAGTTGGTGCAAAGGAAAAGGCAGTGTGTGGCCAACATGGAGGAAAAACAAGATGGAGTGGACTCAGCATCTGAACCGTGTTAGAACCATCTGATCATGAACTGTCTGAAGTGCACACTGAAGAGCTGCAGTCATTAAATGACTTACATGATATGAAGGAGGGATTAAGTGATGTAAATAGTTACATTGCAATGCACTTTAAAGTCATGTGTGGATATGTTAGTTCAGAGACATCATGTCTTATTTTTTTACCTCCAGTAATTTTGAATGTCACAGATGCAACATTGTACTGGCTGCTTCTTTTTGAGCAGTTATTTTTGTTGGAATAATTACCATAGTAACCTGCAGCCCATGTTAAGTACAACAAATGCACTGAAAAAACTATTATACATTTCCCCGAGACTAATAAAAGAGAAACTCTTTCAAAAACACCTAAATAATGATAGTTGTATTTGTCCGAATACATTTACTGTTGTACTGGATAGTAAAGCTTTTTAACGTGGGATTCAGCAACCCTGGCTCACATACAGTTCTGTCATGTTACCCACGTTTTCCTTGAACCTAAATCTTATGTACATGTCTTCAGACTTGTTTTCACACAAGTGCTGAAGAATTTTATAGGTAGTTTCACTGAAAACTATCTTTTACAGGAACACCCTGTTCACACCCACAGAGCTAAACTGCAAGCTCGTATTCGAGCAAAAAAAGTTTCTCTTCAACCAGCAGGTGACAGTAATACAGAAAAACTGAGTGAAACCTGCAGAACTTTTAAGTTTAGATCATGTTAGAACTTGCATTCATGTCTCTTACCATGAAAACTCTGGCCCCAGGTACTTTGTTGACTTATCTACAGGTCAGGAAATGACCTGGAATCTGACAGGAAATTACAAACCTTCATCTCTGCAAATTCTAATGTATTTTACAATTTGCTGACCCTAATTTACTGGAGATGAGCGATTCCCCTTCAAAGTGTCTTAAATAGCAACACAAATCTATTCTAACTAAAATGGTTACGGATATATTTTATCTACCATAAAACCTAACCATGGTTATCCTTTCATTCCTAGCACATATGTAACAGATTCCAAAGTTTGTCTGAAGGCAATGTGGTAACAAGAAACACAGTGAATACATACTCAGAATTAAATGCAGAGGAGTCTCAATGAATTGAATATTCAGTGCTGACAACTTCCACAAGTCTTTTCTGTACTTTAAAATAAAAAAAAGACAGTACACAGCATGTGATACTGATTCAGAATCTCACATTTACTACTACAGAATGACCAGTTATTAATGCAGATTATGACCTTCCAACTGACTTTATTCAATCTAAAACATACAGATTCTTTCATAAAAACATCTTTTCAACTTTCCTTTTCCACATTTCATTTTCTTTTCATTTACCTTCTGACAACATTCCTTACAGGTTCCAAAATCACTAACAATAGTTACATGTTCATTACTGCTCTACAAATATTTCTATGTTATACTGAAATGTAACACACTACGTACTACACTTTAAATGGTGCGTAAAAGGGAATGAATGTAATATTAAGTACAGTTTAACAATCAAGACCCTCATGTCTTAAGCAATGGCCTGTTTTATTTACTCCGTGCACAGGATGGCAACTCCACGCTCATAGAAGCTGTGAGGATCTTCCTTGGTGGCAATGTCGAAGTCAACAGTGAAGATAAGGTCGGACCTGGTGAAGTTCAGGTACACTGGAAGAGTCACCTGAGAAAAATAACAAAATGTGATTTAAACGGCAAAGACCAAAGCATTTTAATGGGCTTCAAATCCTCTAACAATATAAATGATTAGACAGATGTGTATACACATTCTTACCATGTGTCTCTTCTCAGCATTGCTTTGCTTGATCCAGCGAAGCTGAGTGAGCGGCAGCTCAGTGGAGATGGATGTGGACAGAGACAACTTGTTGTTGGCACAAGTAGCTCCCTGCAGTTTTAGACCTGGAAGGAACAGTAACATATGTGTTATTAATACCTTTAAACTAGAGGGCTAGGAGAGCTGATCCCATGCCTCTTTTTCCTTTTTAGTTTTAAATGTATTTAAAAGTGTAATTTTCAGTTTACGCCTTCTAAAGATGCCCTATGAAAACATAAGTTTTATATTTCTTTCACTCTGCTTTTCTGACCTTTGATGCCAAAGCTGCAAGCATCCAGAGCAGCACCCTGGGCAGTGGTGACATTGACTTCCAGACACAGCTCCTCCAGAGACCAGCTGTTTGCTTGGGCCACATACTGGCGGGTTGCAGTAATATAAGCCTCTGGCACAAACAGGCTGCCCAGGCAAACATGGATGTTCTGGAGAAGGGGAGAGAAGGAAAATAGTAAATAACAATACTGTGAGTGAGCCTTGATTATGTACACCGATATTTAAAGAAAATACCTTCAGTTCCTTTGCACCCCCACTGGCAGCTCCCTGAGAGATCTGCTGCAGCTGTTTGATTCGCTCACTGAAGTCTGCCACCCACTGGATAACAGTCATAGACACTGGAACTGTGTAACGGCACCAGCTGCGAGGGAGGATTCCTGCAGAGAAAGAGGTTTATGAAAGTTATTCACACAAGTATAAACTATTTAATGATACTTTGCTTATCAAGACTGATAATAAGGCATCTAATGTTTGCAGTTTGCCCTGTATTCATTTATTTGATTTCAAACAAGTATGTAAAAATAAAGTCTGTGTGGAGAGTAGAAAAGATTTTACCTTTAACAAGGTCGCTGATAAGTGTACGCAGGTAGTTGGTCTGCTTCTTCTTGCCCTCACACACATGAACCACATCAGACAGATCCTGACGGACCTCCTGCAGCATCTTTCCGCCCATCTTCACCTCACGCTCAAAGAACCGGAACAGTGGGTCCTGGTGTTTATGTGTTTGGACAAAGACATTAGAGCAAATGTGCATAAAAAGCAAGTGCATATTCATCCACTGAAATTCAAACCTGTGCTTTTATTTATTTTGATTTTACTTTATAAGTTGAAGAAAAAAAAAAAATGATCAGCTGTCAGTTCAGCAATTCCCTATGATATTTTAGGCATCTCCCCTGAAGGCTGCTTACCAACTGCCTTTCATCGTAGTTCTGCCATTACCTTAATGTTCTCCACTGTGCGTTTAAGTGGATTGACTGTTTGGGGCATGAGCTGCAGCCAGTTGCAAGCAGTTGTGTGGAGGGTTCTCATCCATGTTGGCTGGGCATCAGATGTGGAGGAAGTGCGCTCCTTCTTCTCCGTCTCATAGGCAAGGTCATCCTCATCCTCCAACATCTGCATTTTCAGCATCTTACCCATCATGTCAATGCCTGTGCAGCCCAGCGAAGGGAGCAGGTCAGCAGGGAGGTAGGAGTGGGATTGGGAGAGGTGGAAGACAAGGCCATGATGGGAGGTAGGGGAAAAGAAATTAATTGTGGAACAAAGAAACAAATAGCTTACCTTAAGAAAATGTTAATACAGGGGTTATATAAAATAAAGGAAGTGTGCCAGACAAATAAACAAATTAGATTTACACCAGGTAAGACAAAAGACAAGGTTTCAGGCAAGATTTCCATCAAATGTAACATTCAACTAAGTTCCCAAATGGAGAAATAAACCACATTCTTGACCGATTGGACCAGTAAAATAGATAAAAGTAAAAATTGTAGGATGTCAGGTTTTGAGGGAGAAACTAAGAAGTGGGAGTGAGGATGAAGGAGAGGGGAATGTGGAGGGTTGTCCAAGGGATGGATGCTTCAGAGTTGGAATAATAGGTCTGAGGAGGTGGAAATCAGTTGGGCAAACCAGGGAAGGAGGATCTAAGGAAACGGAGGTGTGTTGATGTTTTTAATCCTAATCTGAGAATGGGGTGGGGATGATATCTCAGCAAAGCGACATGATGTCTGTGAAATACAGCTGCTGGAGGGTGAGGTGACACACACACACCTCTCCTTTGGGAAGAGCACCTTGGAAAGTATAATGGCTACGACTACACAGCTAAATTGTATGGCTACCAAAGACAAGACTACAACTTTATTAGTTATTTGTGTTATTTGAGTTATTTGTGAAATCATGATGAGAGATTAGCAGATGGATAACACTTATGATGTTCTTTGCATTTGTGTGTACAAAAAAAAAAAAAATCTGTTGTTGCACTGAAACACCCTGTCAAAGTAAGAGTTAAGATACTGGAATAGAAAGAGAGAGATTGTTAATGATATGCCCTGTGGAAACATGACATATAAACATATGGCCAGAGAAAGAAGTGTCAGGATGTGCTTTGTTCTGTTTACTGCAACAAAACACCAGAGTGCAGATAATGAAGATGACCAGTTGCATCCTACCCTGAGTGGTGAGCAGGACCTTCTCGGCATTGCTAGGCAACCCAAGCCAAGATGGAGTCTGAGTGTCTGGAAGCATTTCTACCCAGTGCATGAACTCCTCACGTCTGTAACAAATCACAATTAAAGTTCACTGGTCAAGGTCAAGAAAACACCGTCTTCCTATATTCAAAAACATGCAAGTGGTGTAATTTAAAAAAGAACCACTACTGACCGGATGCCATCAGGCATCTTAATGTCCTTGTGTCCATCCACCTTCAGAGCCAGTTTGAACTCACTGTCGAAACTTCCCTTGGTGAAGATGCGGTCCAGGAAGGTGTTAAGCAGACGCTGGTCAAACTCATTGTCAATACGACCACCATAGATGGACTGGGCCATCAGAGTTTTCAGAGCTGCCCAGGGGATCTTATCTGGTGCAATATTTTGTCGACCCTGTGTGTGTGTGTGTGTGTGTGTGTGTGTGTGTGTACAGAGGTAAAGTTTGGCAAGAGTTACATGATTTTAGTACACTGCCAACACTAATACTTCATTATTTAATATTCACAAGAAATGCATCTTATGTTGACATATTTAAAGCAGTGTATTTAGGTTTAGATTTCTGCAATAGTCTCCAACCTTAGCAGTGTCATCCAGCCAGGTGTCAACTGTGTCACAAGCAGAGCGGAGGTCTGACTCTCCAAACTCATATTTCTTGGACCAGCCCAGAGGAGCATAGCGCAGACGCTCCTGGATCACAGCATGGAACCAAGCCAACAGGAAATAGAGACGAGCACGCTCATTGGGAGCCTGTCGAAACATTCAGCCATTCAGACACCAAAATTATTTAGAACTATGCAGACAAGACTGATGGTAATTATTATACATTTTAAGTGTTATGTTTTTGTTTTGGTGACATCGATTACATCACCTTGCACATGCGAGCCACAGGGATGCTGCTGAAGGTCCTGAGCATGTTGGCCTTAACACCAGGAGGAGGCTCAAACACAAAGATACGTCCAGCACGAAGCAGATTTACTGGCACCTGGCAGAGAAACACAGTACACAGTGGGACAAGTTAAGAAATGATTCATAGGTGAGCTGTCACTAAAGTCTTCAGCCATGCTGGTCATAGTTTTGTGTAATGTGGTTTACCTTGGGGTTGATTTCCATTGTCAGGAAGAGCCTGAAGCTGGCATGAGGCTGCATAGAGTGGAGCTTCTTCTCCAGCTGCATCAGCCACCCAGGGGCCAGGTGGACATTCTCCAACATCACCCACCTGCAGGATGAAAACAGCCAAGATAGTAATACAACAAAGCAATGTGTAAATTCTCAAAAATCCACAAACATTACTCACCTGCCAGACTTGACAGCAGTATTTATGTCTCTGTCAGCCTTATTGAAGCCCTCAGCCGAACCTGTCGACAGTATAAGAACAAAGATATTTAGATTATACCTAGTAAGCTTAGCAACCTTTTTTTGTGTCTGTTTAACTAGTACAAACAGATTACTAACCAATAGAGATGGAGGTGATTTGTTTGTTTTGCTCAGCAGCCAGATCTCTGACAAGTCCGCTGGCATCGTACCCAGGGACAGAGCACATCAACACTGGAGTGCTGGGCTTCACCTACAGACACCGGAAGAGAGAGCACCATCAGAAAGTAATTCAACAGCACTGACAATAGCAAATAGCTCTGGAGTTAAAATGATTGACTTAATATTGTTCATCACCTCACTATCCACAATGTTAGCCAAGTCTAGAGGCTGCTCAATGATGTTCATGAAGGCCTCTCCCAGAACTTTTGAGACAAAAATATGTGACATGGCCAGCAGACGGTCAAGGCGGAAGGCCTGAATCAGCAACAGCTGATGTAGTGCTTGGCCAATGAGAGCTGAGCAGGAAGTGGAACAGGAAAGATCACATCAGGTTATGGATGCAAAGAATATTTAAGTAATGAACTACTTAGCCTTAATGACAATGCATCATTTTCAAATAATAAACCCATATACTCACTAGACTGCTTCTCCTCTGACCACAGATAAGGAACAGCCAGCTCTGGAGTGTTGCTCTCAATCCACATGAAGAATTGCTGAAAAAAAAAGAAAAAGAAAGTGATAATAATGGTCATCTTAGTCAAAGTTTCTGAAGGGGTTGTAGACAAATGCAAATATATTCAGATGCAGCTTCTGATTAAATATCAATGCATACAACACACCAACAGTATCTGTCAATACTCACCTCATCAGCCTCAACTTTAGCCACCAGGTCTTTGAATGCTGGCAGGTGGCTGAGGCGGACCATGGCCTCACTCTGGTCAGTGGTCAAACCTTTTACTTTGGGCAGTGAAATGCCAGTCAGAACAATCTCCTTACCACGCAGGAAGTGCTGGAACTCTGCATCGTATGGGGGCTCACTGCAAACAGATAAGATTGAAATGCAGCAGATTGATGATCACTGATAATATTAAAAAGCCTTGTTTTATGTCATGTTTTATTTAATACTGGTATCTTACCTGGTCATGCCCTTTAAGCTGATTTTAGCCAGCAGCATGGCAAATGTGATGTGGTCTTGGTGCAGCATACCTCTAGCTACTCTGTTGAACGCCACCTACATCCAGGTGAACAAGCAGATATTTGTGTACAACCATCAACCATCTTACTACCAAAAACAAAAGGTTTTTCTATTCAATAAGAACAGTTTATACCTGGAAGAGGTCCTTAGTGATGAGAGCGAGTCTCTGTGAATGGTCACCAACACTCTTGAGGTTGGGATTCTCATACAGCACCGTGTGGTAGATGTCCAGGAAAAAGTGAAGCGAGTACTGGTACAGAAAGTGCATCTAGAAAAAAAGACAGGAAATGATGTTAGGTTAGTGTGCATTGTGAGAAAATTTACCTCATGGCTTGCAGCAAATCAGTGTTAGTGAGACATTTTGAGAGAAAAGAAAAAGCTATTGTAGCCAGTGAGATGTATCCAGACCTGGTTGAGAGTCTCCATGGTGAAGTAGATGCTGCTGCAGGCTGAAGACAGAGTCAGGTACTGCTGTGACACTGCCTCCACCTCAGCCATGACGATATCAGTCTCCTCCACCTTCCTTGTCACCTCAGCTGCCTCCTTCTTCAAGTTCTCCAGTGTAGTTATGATGGTGTCGTCATCAAGGATGCGGCCCTTTACCTCATTGAGGGCCTGTAGCAGGGATTTTTCCAGCTGACGCAGGCGCAGCTGGAACTCACCTAAGAGACAGGAGGGGAGACATTGATGGGATTTTCTTTTTTCACTCACCATGATTCAAGTGTGAATTATTGTCAGTGTTCATTATTCCCAGCTATGTTCTGTCATTCTGTTAGTACATCTGCCACTTTTGGTCTCACCCTGCAGTTTGAGGAGGTCAGAACGTTTCTCATCCACGTCAGGCCTCTCCGCCTTTAGGACTTCGTTGAGACACTGACTCTGCAGGCTGCTACGTGTCACAGTGAAGTTGACAAATGTCACACGAGAACACAAGTCTGGTGGGAACTCGACCTGCATATAAATGACATGCCACATGCATAAATTAACGTCAGAAATTACAACAACATAAATTAACTTCTTTGTACACCTTTGTATAGTCTCATATGACTGCAATTTACTTTGTTAATTTGTTTAATACTATCTAGTAATCCTGAATCCTCACCGTTGGGTCTCGTGTGGAGAGGAAGATGACAAACGAAGGTGACAGATCAATGTCCTGGTCGCCGAGAGTAATGAGGACACGTCCTCCAGTCCTGCGGACCTCTCTGTTCAGCACCGGGTTCAGGATGGGGTCGTAACTTTCAACATCCTAAAGGTTAAAAAAAAAAAAGGGAGAAAAAGGGAATAAATGACCATAAATATACAAAGTTGATGGACACTGATCACATAGAAAATGCACAATAAAATGCTGCAATAACATAACCACTCTTACCTGGACGAGCAGTGGATTTCCAAAACGTAAGGCACTCTCCAAGTTTTTCCTGAAGGCGTCGTCGAGGAAGCTGGTTCTGGTGATCTTGCGGTCTTTGTACTCATTCATTATGAACTCTGTGGCTTGGCCTGATGGATCAATGATAAGTGGATACCTAGAAAGGGCATTGGTACAGAATAGATCAATACGGCTGCATAATCAGATCATGATCAATTAATGCTCAGAAATGCTTCAAATTTCACAGCAGCATAAAAACCTGAAACATGCTGCAATGCCAATGAAGTAAGATACTGACCTGTTGAACCTCTTGAGCATGATGGCATTCTCAGTGCAGAGGTCATCAGCTGGAAGAGAGTTGGCTTGCCAGCGGAGCCTTTCATCAGCATTTGACAGATACTCAGTTCTGGCAATATCCGTACGGAACTAAAGGAAGAATTTTAGGTCAACTGGATTTAGGAATTGGACATCACATTAAAGGCAATGCAAAATACCTGACTGTGTAAAGGTAGTACATGTGGCAGATGAAAAGAACACTAATCCCACAAAATATCACACTGAACTTACTAAATGATCTTTCATTATTCCATGACTAGAAGGAAAAAGTCTGGATATCTAGACCTGATCTGCAACTTCAGAGCTTTAAGTACCTGAATGTTGGCCTGCTGCAGGTGGTGAGACCAAGTAGTGAACAGGTTCTGTCTCATCTGTTGTTCAAAGTACCCAGCGTAGGTAATGAATGCGGCAGAGAGCAGACAGTCTCCAGCAATGGTGGACATCTGGTTCTTGAAGGTCTCACTTGTCTTCTCCCAGCGCTCTCTTTCAGCTGACAGACTCTTTAGTAGGGCTGTGCTGCGATTCACCTGGAGAAAAAAACCCCAAGAGTTCAGGAAAGTGAAGCTGAAGATTCTTCAACCAGGCACAAATTTGATTCGCTGTTACCTTAGCCTCGACTGCAGCCAGGTCGGCCTTAATGGCCTGGGCTTCTGAGATGAGGACAGCATACTCCTCCTTGTAGCGAGCGATGCTGGCCTCCAGGTCTCTGATCATCTGCTCCACCTCTTCTGCCTTTGTCTTGTTGTCTTTGGCATCATCCTCAAGCTTCTGCAGTTCATTACGCAGAGGCTCCACGCGCTTCAGCATGTCAGCATAATTGAGCTAGTGGAAGAACACTGTATATGTTAAAGGGGTGACATTTTTACCCACTTATATTAATATTAATTTGTGTATTATTTGGAGTTTCTTACCTGAGCAATTGCCCATTTCACCATAGGCCCACAGGCCAGTGAGGCCCTGTTGACTTGGTCATAGTTGTAGCTTGGGTTGGAGAGGTAGTTCTTCTTCATCTTCTCACGGATGGAGTCACTGGATAAAGTAGAAACCACCCAACAGGTTAGAATACAGTGGCCCCTTTAACAGTCAAGTACTTCAATGTCACAAATCACAGGAAATTAAAAATGAATTAATTGAGTATTGTGCAGGATCACTAAAATTTTGTTTAGTTGGGGAAGGGATGCAATTTTTACCATCTTTAATCTGAGAAACACAAAATCATGACAACTAACCAGGATAGCTTTCCATAACCAAAAGTTACCATGAGTTCATGATCTGATTCAACAGACTTTGTTCCAGAAACCTAAAATCAATTAATAACCACAGGTGCCATTTGATTAATATGCTGATTGAATATCATTTGAGCTTCCATTAGATCAATTCTAAACAGACATTTTGACACTGGTACCTCATATCCTCAGAGGAAAAGTTGACTATGCTGCTGATGAAATTGTCCCTGATAATAACTTGTCTGATTTTTTTCCAGTCATTGGTCTCCTCGCCCAACATAAGGCAGATAGACTCCAGGGCCAGTTTGACTGCAGCTGGGGGATTGGTCATAGCCCGCACTTCTACTAGGTGTTGCCGCTTAATAGAACTCACCGCTAGTTAGGTGGAAGGAGGAATGTGTTTGAAAGAAATAAGCAATAGGAGGAGGGGAGTCAGGGACGAGTTTAGGGCACATAGAGGGGAGGGAAGGAATTTGAAAGTCAGAGAAGGAAAGAGACAGGGAGCTCTTCAGTGAACAGTTTTAGAATACATTCTCTCTTATTTCACCTGATCTCTTCAGCAGAAAAGTTAACAATGGTGGGAATGAAGTTCTCCCTCATGATGATGGATCGGATCTGCTTCCAGTCAGTTGTGCTCTCTCCCAGGAGCAAGCAGATGGACTCGAGGGCCAGCTTCACGGCCGCAGGTGGATTGGCCATGGAACGCACCTCCACCAGGTGCTGCTTCTTAATGGACTTAACAGCTATTAACATCAGGTGAACAAGGATGGCAATTATGTGAAGGGGCAGTGATGAGGGGAGGATGCAAGTAAAGATAAAGTTAACAGGAATCCCTTGGACCAGAAACGAGCATTGAAAACAGTGTAATAAAAAGGACTAAATGATAAAGAACAAAAGATAGAAAGGTTAATAAGTCCAATTATCTTCTGACTTAACAGTACAATACAATGAAGTGCATTTCTATATTTGTATATAGCAATGTATGTAAAACTATATTTTTGTGGAAACAACTCAAAAAACACACTTTAAAAGACATATGTAGTAAATAAACCACTGTACCATTCTGAGCCTCAATAACAGCAGGCTCCACCTGATCCAGGTCCTGTTTGACGCTCAGCTGTTTGTCTTTGATCACCTCCTGCTGCTTGTACACTGCTTCCTGGATCTCCTGGCTCATCACCTGGAATCACAATAGTAAATGTATATGAGTTTATAAATCCAACTCTTTATCACACAGAGCTATATGAATCATATCTACAGGTAAACAAACATGTCAAAATGCTTAATATCGGTGTTTTTCTTCTAGGACAAACCTTTTTCTTCTCAGCCTCCTGCTGGTCTTTGACCATTTTCTTCAGCTTGTCATTGGCTGCAGCGTTCTTTGCCTCCAACTCCTGGCTCTTGATTCTCAAGTCACGACGAAGCTCCTCCACCTTAACAAGGTAGCAGAAGTACAATCAGGGAGTTGTAAAAGATCAAACACTAACAGAATGTCACTTCTGGGTTTGTGGGGCCAGCTTTTCTCAGGTTTTGACAAATAGGTGAAATAAAATGGTACTAAGATGTATGCAAGCACATTAAATAAGTAAAATACAAAATTATTTTACCTGATCAACAGTTTCCTTGATCTTGCGGAGACCAACGTTGAGGTGCATTTGCTGCTCTTCCAGCTCGCTGCGTTTCTCATTGAACAGGTTTGCATACTGGTTGATAAAGTCCAGATAGTGGCGAGGAGTAATGGCCATGGTGTGACCACCCCGCTTGGCCAGACGGTTATTAGCCTGTAACGTTAATTACACATTTGTATAGTATGATTAGCAAACGTTGTAGAGACTTTTTTAAAACAATGTTTCCAAATGTGCAATTTCTGTTAAATCAGGTCACACAGTCTTCAACCACAACTGCAATCATCGTTACCTGGTGAAGTGTCTGGTGTACAAACACACAGCCATTGACAATAGCCTCACGATGAGATGGTGGCTGAGGCAGTTTGTCATAGACAATGGGCATGTAGTCTGGCACCTTGTAGTTTGGTTTCTCCAGGTCCATCTTGCTGGTGAACTCCTTACCCACCTGATAAAGGGCCTCTGTGGACCAGTCGCCAAACCAGTTCAGCACACACCTGTCATAGAGGCATAGTTATTTTTAACACACAATTTCTTTGATATTGATGCATCCTCAGTGTTTACACTATGTCTGTGTACCTGTTGAAGAGGGCAGGAGATGTGGCAGCCCTGTCCTTCAGGCCCTCTGATGAGGGGTTCATGGTGAAAACCACGTGGAGGTTTCTGATGACCTGGCTGGTGAACCATTTATACAGCTCCTCGTGTGTGTCGAGCATCAGGCCCTCTTTTTGGGCTCCCTCCTTACACTGAGTCATCAAGGTGGCATACTCATCTCCTTCAAACAGGCCAGGAACCTACATGTTACAGGTAACACATTGAGAACCAGTGAGTACCGAGGGCCACAATAAAAACTAGTGCTTTACAACACACCACAATGGTTAGAAGCTACCTCTCCGTTGGCCAGCAGTGTGTTCATTCTCTCAAGGAAACCAGAATCCAGCACGTTGGACTCATCCATAATGAATGCAATCTTCTCGTTCTTGCAACCTGAGCGACGCAGAACTGTACGAAGATCCTCATCAAAGTCCTCTCCAGTATATTTCCTGTGTACCTGAAAGCACATATAGACCCAAAATAAATTAATACACAGGCCAAATGACCAAATATGGTTCCAAATATCTTTATATGCATTTTACCAACCTTGATCTGGTAGACACTAAGTCCATTCATCCAGGCTACAAAGCGAGACAGGGTCGTCTTTCCTGCTCCACTAACGCCAATCAGTAGGAGATGGCCCTGAGGCTGACGGAAGATTCTACAAAAACATATACACTTTGAGAATCATCTCACAAAACAAATAAACTCTTTTTTTTTTCCATTCTGAAGAGTCAGTGAGCAGCACTAATCTAAAGAAGCTTAAAGGCTATTACTCACCGGTCAATCCTGAGGACATGGTCCAGCACCTCGTTGAACAGCACCAGTGGGACATCCAGCTCCTCCTCATAGAAGACTTTCAGACGGGCCTTTACATAGTCCCTCAACTCCTCCTGTTCCACTGGGATGTAGTCCTGCATCCACAACAACAAACTCAGTAAAATGGAAATTAGTGCTGAGTGTGCTGAAGATTTCCGATAGATTCTATTTTATTCTTGAATTTATTTATATGGAACTTTAGCAAGCACAGATTACAGAAAGTACTAAAAATTATATTTTTGTAAATACACAATGAATTATTAACCTATCCACCCCTCCAGTATGACCCACATTATGTGTTGTCTTTGCCTGGCTTAAGCAGGAGGATAATCGATATTTGTTGAGCAACTGACTGGTTTTTGAGTTGATGCTTGATGCTTGAGTTGATAGCCTGCCAGCTGTCTCACCATGCTCATAAACATGGCATGATTTTAACATGAGTTGTTCTGTCTTTACAAGTTCAGAGGTCGAGTTTCTTTTTATGTAGTTCAGGGGAGGGTGAAACAGTTCCTCTGCTTTGCAAACTCTACAGACAGCTGATCCACAGAGATAAGCGCAGCATTTATGGCTTTTTTGGGTGTTCCTACGATGCTTGTTGTGGTCGAAGGGCCACTGGCTGCAAACGACACTAGCTTTCCTGCTGCACTCGTAGCAGCACGTGTTTGTGCTTGCAAACATTGTTAGTTTGCTTTGTGCTCTTTGAATTGCTCATTTTGCAAGGACAACTCTAAGTTAACTTAAACTGTAGTTTTTATATCAAAATCCCAGAAAAAAAAGCAAAATAGTAGAAAGTAGACTGGGAGCCCTCTCTCGTGCGACCTTCAACTACATTTCAACCTGAAAGTCCCTCTGTAGATTATAATTTCAATAACATTACCATTAACGTCACAGCACCTTTGGCCAGCTGCTAGTTTACCTTGGACAGCCAGTTGCTGTAGAGGATAGGTCTGTTGAGAGCCTTCTCCTTATCGATGTTGGGGAAATGTTTGAGAGCAACCACGTCGATGTTTTCATCTGTCCACCTTCTTTCTTCATCCCCAACCAGCCTGAAATACAGTTTATTACATTTAAAATAGCTCTTCAAATTATTGTGCAAAAGATGGGTCAAATAAACATGAGTGTACTTACATCTAACAGGTCTAAATATTACATGCAATTTATAACACTATCAATAGAATCTACTCTTTCATAAAGCTTTGATCAAACTTGCACCCACCTATCCTGGAACAGGCGAAGTGCCTCATGGGCCCATATTCGGATGAGCCCCTCAACAGGCAGAGTCTCAAGTGGCCGCAGAGCCTCAAAGATACCCCTCACCCAGCGGGTCATCTCTCTGGGAGAGTAGATGTAATGGGGTTGGGTGTCCTGGGTGAACCGCTCCTGAAGGTGAAAAAATGGATCAACTAAATGAAGACATGTAATAATAAAGTTAACATCACAATAGTCTCTTATTTAGTTTGTACATTAGTTTCTGAACCAGTACTTAATATACTTCATGTTTTCATTATTTTGTCATCTTTACCTGAGACATTGTGTAAAACTCAACCATAGCAGCAGTAAGAGGCTCAGCATAGGTACGTAGTGAGGGGATGAGGCGCAGCATGGCACGATTGAATGTTCCATAAATCTGGGTGAGAGAGGCTGGGCCTGGATAGTCTACATACACCACAGGAACGTGACGCAAAAACCTAAGAACAACATAACACTGTTAGGACTTGTAATACGTTTTGTATTTTTAAGTGCCCTTAAAATTTCAAGCCTTTTGCAACTAAATAAAATTATTATTTTAATTTATAATATTACCCCTTTACTTCCTACTCCAATGTTCAGTCTATACATATACCTGTGTGTGAGAGGCTTTCTGCCAGGGTCAGTGGGAGGATTACAGGCTCCAACAAACTGGATCCTCTCCAGTTTGACCCAAGTCTGGTCTGATGTTCGATAGAAACCTCCATGCTCCACCATCTGCAAAATAAACACAAAAGAACCTTTTAACATACAGTACGTCTCTTATGGCAAGTTTATTTAGATAAATAATATGATCAATAATGCTGTAGTTACATTTGTGACTAATTGCAAATAAATTATTAGACCTGTCTGAGGAAGGAGATGACTCTCTGTGTGCCATATTTGTCCATGTCTGGCAGATTGATCTCATCGCAGAACAACACCAACCACTTGCCCAGCTGGACAGGGGCAAGGACCACACCGTTGGGGGTGCGGCGATACTCACAATAGTGATCAAAGGTCTTCATCAGCAGCTCTGGGGTAGTGGCACTGGAGAAGTTCAGACCCACAACCTTATAAAGAAGAGGAGAAAATTTTAATACTTTTAAAATATTTTAATACTAATAAAATACTTTGTCAATTACAAAATGTTGTTTTCACTTCAGTTTATTTATAGTTATTCAGTAGTTCAGAATATCCTAATTTAAAAAAGACATTTTTAATTTTACACAATAATAAAAAGACAACACATTTCAAGGCATTTCTGGTACATTCAAATTGCTACAGATTTTTTTATTTTTTGCATATCTGTCACAGTTAAATGATTCAGCTCAAAATAATTTTATTATTACACAAAAATAACCCAAGTTAATACAAAATGCTGTTTTTAAATGTTTTACATTTTAAATTTCATGTATCAAGGAAAAAAGCTGTCCAAAGCTACATGGCCCTAAGTGAAAAAGTAATTTCTCCCTAAACCTAATAACTGGTTGTGCCATCCTTGGTGACAACAACAGCAATCAAGTCTTTGTGTTAACTAGCAATGAGTCTTTCACATCACTGTTGAGGAATTCAGACCCACTCTTCTTTGCAGAATTTTTTTAATTCAGCTACAGTTTAGGGTTTTCGAGCATAAACGGCCTGTTTAAGGTCATGCCAGGTCATCAGATTTAGATTTCGGACTTTGAATTAGGCCACTCCAAAACCTTAGCTTTGTTTTTTTGTTTTTTTCCCCCCAGAGGTGGGCTTGCTGGTGTGTTTCAGATCATCGTCCTGCTGCATAACCCATGTGCGCTTGAGCTTGAATGTTTTTCTTAATAAATGAAATCATTTAAAAACTGCATTTTGTAATCACTCAAGGTCATCTTTGTGTCATATAAAAATTTGTTTCTCATCAGTATCATTATTAAAAAAGTCTTTCAACTGGTCTCTCACCTCCATATCAGGCAAGGCCCTCAGAGCGCTGAACAGGGTCATAGTTTTTCCAGAGCCTGGAGGTCCACACAGCACCAGTGGTTTGTGCTCTGCCAACCATGTGTAAAGCAAAGCCTCGTGGCGAACAGTGTCCAGGGTGGGAACCACAACATCAGGAGATGCCACCTTGTGGGTCTCTACTTCAATCTGGGGTACCTTGCCCTGCCAGGACTGCCATTCACCTGAGATGCAAACCTAAATGCGAAGAAAATTAAGCAATGTTATTTTGACAATGTAAACTAAAAGCTCCAGAACTTTTGGTGTGTTTTCGTGACTTGCAAATCCAGAAAATGAAAAAGATATAAAAAAGGCCATGCCTCGTAGTCAATGATGGGGACATTGGGGGCGGAGGGGAGGGGAACAGTGGTGATACGACGGATGTATTCTCCAAGCTCAGCCCTCATCTTTAGTCGTCCATCACCAGAGAAGGACCAGAGCACGGCGTAGATCAGATATCTCTGCAAAGAGATGCAACAGTTATTATAATACAATTTTGCAGTGGTTTTGCCCCAAGTTGATACAAAAAAAGCAAGACACGTATGATTCTTGAAGGTTCCTGGATAGCAGAAAGCAGTGCATTACCTGCATGTATCTCTCCAGCTGATCAATAGGCATTGGGAAATCAGGGTGGTTGTTGTTGTAGAGTGCCACATTACGGCAGGCCTGGTGCAGCATTGAGAACAGGGAACCCAAGCAGCGCAGGCGGGTGAAGTCCATGATGTGCTCCATCTTGGAGGCATGCTCTAAGGCCTTGATCACCAGACCTGTGGAGGTGAAGTAAGGCTGTAGGATAGCTGCAGCATCACGCTGAATCTAGAGGTAAATACACAGAACATCACCATTAAAGAAGAAATGTTTGACAAGTCATGTTGTATTTTTTTTGTGCATTTTCCTCCATTTACCTGCAGCATTGGTGATGCAGCCTCCTCTTCGTCTTCTGTGCCCTTCCTCTTGCGCTGAGCTTCATCCTCTCCCTCATCCAATGGAATGCTGCGAAGGCGAGCCAGGAAGTTGTTGAAGATCATATCAGTGCTGAGGACATCCTCACTAAACCAGACCATACCACAGCGAGACACAGTGGCCAGAGTGGCGTATTTCAGGTCCTGCACTTCAAACATCACGCGCACCTGTGGAGAAAGAAACCTGGATTAAATAAATATCCTTCCACGAAACCAGATTAAAATAAGGCACATGTGTTCGAAGTACTGTGCTTTTACATTTGGTGGCAAGCTGAGACGCTCTCCATTGGGCAAGGTAAGCAGCTTGTTGTCATCCAGGACGGAGTTGAGATTTTCAACCCACTCAGGGTCAACATCTCCATCAAAGATGATCCACTGGCGCTTCTGCAGTTCACCTCGAACATTGTCAATGATCCTGGAATTTAAAGTATTTTACTTCATATTAAAAAAGTCCCATTTTGTGAGATACCCTTAATAATAAACTGCATTAATGTACTCACTTCCTGAGGATATGTGTGAACAAGCCATCTGTCCATTCACGAGTGTTGGGGTCCAGGGTTCCATAAAGATGGTCCTTGCTGATGGCCTTGGGGTCAATGATGTGAGCCACACCCTCAACACCCTCTAGTCTCTCCAGGGCCTTGAGCAGCACCCTCCACGCCATGGTCTTCCCACTACCTGAGGGACCTACCATCATCAGACCATGGTTGATCTGTGTGATCTGGTACAGCTGAAGCACCTGGAAGAGGTTGGAAGACAAAATGTCAGAATATTAAAGTCACCTGAATATGGCAGAATTTGATCCTCAATTTACAGCAGACACCAGTGTCGCTGAAGGCTGAAGCAGGGCTCTATAATGCTACATCTAGATGCCCTAAATAAACATCACATACCTTCTCCACCCACATGCTGCCCACATCATCACCATCTCCATAGGTGAGATACATCTCTGTGCAGACCTTCTTCAGCTCCTCCCTCAAAGCAGTCATTTCTCCTCGCAGGTACTGGACCCCAGGGAACACATCTGACAGCAGGCTGAACAGCAGAGGTATGTCCTCAGCCACCAGCTTGGGAACCATTGTCTCGCACACACTCTGGATCAGGATCTAAAGTAAAGAACACCGACAGAAAATAACCATTCGTACGCTTTACCAAAATCAAACAATGTGGAAACTTAATTTCAAAGCACTCTACAATACATCATTTCTCATACCTCCTGTTCAGGGAGATTCTCCGCAATATCATTCTCATCTACGTCCTCTCCACGTTCAAGCTTCTCCCTTTTGATCTTCTGAATGCGCTCACGCTTGACATTGCCAGCACTAATCAGCACACTCTTCAGAGCTCTCAGGCCAAAATCATAGTGACTCTGAGATGACAGCTGCTCATCGCACAGCCTGAAAGAAGCAAATAATTAATTCAGAGAAGAAACTCTCCCTAAAAAAATTCTCCCCAAGCTATTTATACGTTTCTTAGATAAACAGTACATACTTGAAGAAGGGCACAATCTTCTTAGCGAGGATCTCAGCAGTGCGGAAACCTTGAGAGTAGAGCATAACCTGTGCAATGAGCTGGCGATCTGGCTTTGTCATGGCCAAGCTGCGGAAGAGCTTCTTCAGATTGTCGGGCAGGTTGGAGCGGCCAGCATAGCCAGGGTTCATGGTGATGAAGATTGCCATGTCTGGGCTCACCTTCACCTGCTTGTTCAGGAGCTCTGTGGTGACTGGTACACCTAAAAGGGTGACATGATAGCTTATTTACCCTGCAGTTATCTTGATAATTGATACTTTCTGCACCCTAAGGCACCAAGGGCTCTGGGTTCAGTGTCTTGTCCAGGGACACTTTGACATGTGGCCAGGAATTGGGGAGGGACAGGGAAGCGAACCACTAACCCTAGGGTTGATAGACAATTGACAATTCTTGACTGCCCTACCTACTGCGCCACTGTCGCTACAATTTAATGACTAGTAGTGGACAAAATGGAGACACAGATCTGCTGTCTCAAATATAATATATAATTACTCTCTCTACTGAGAAGGTTGTGGATCCCTCTTTTGACAACTTGTGTTCAAAGATACTAAGTTTGTATGATACTCTTGTATCTTCATTAAAATAAAATCTCCCTATATATTATGACACCCATGTTCATACTTACTCCTGTCTCTGTTGGGGTTGCTATGCTCCCTCAAAGCCACCTGGATGTACTGGACTTGCTGGGAGACGGCAGACAGCATTCTTTCTTCCAGACGATTGAACTCATCAAAGCAGCCCCAAGCTCCAACCTGACACAGACCCACAAAGATACGGCCCATGGCCTAAAGAAAACAAAAAGAGAAGACAAACAATGGTCAATTAATTGACAGATAAAAAAAAAAGGAGGAAAAATAAATTATGTTAAAGAAAAATTTTATTGTGCCTACAAATTAGCCCAAGACCAAAGAATATGAAAGCATTCACGTACCTGGAAGTCAAATGTCTCATCGCAGTTGAAGACCAGAACAAAGCGCCCAAGCTGGTGACCAAGTGCTTTCACTGACTCAGTCTTTCCTGTGCCGGCAGGACCTAAATCACAGGACAAACTCAGTGAAATTAAGTTTCTTTTATTATGTAAAATAGTATTATTTGCAAAAATAATCATCCATCTCTCATATATAAGGGATGTTAATTCCGTACCAAAAGGTGACCCTCCAAGACGGGCCTCCAGAGCCTGGGTCATGGTCAAATAGCAGCGGTCTGTCAGAGGTGTCTGGACAAGCTTGTCCTGGACACCCAGATACTCAAAGCCATAGTTGAACTTCGCGTTTGCCATCTGAATGGACAGCTGTTGCAAGACATCTGTCTGCTTGGGGTCAAAGTAGAAGCGCATCTGGCTGAGCCATTCAAAGGACTTGGGGTTGTCAATCTTGTTCTTGATCAGAGTCCTGGTCACATCTCGCTGGTGCACCAGCTCTGTGATCTAAGATGGCAAAAGGTGAGAACTTAAAATCTTTCTTGAAAAGTTTTCATCATACAAAATTATTTTTAAAATTTATTTTTATATAATAGAAATCCCACTGACCAGGTGCTCTAGTTTCCTCCTGCGGAGTGGAGGCTGCTCCATCAGCACAGTGTCAGCCAACATGTTGAGGGTGGCCTCCACATTTGACAGCACTCCCTGCATGGGTGTCATGTCCCCACCACCAGCAATCGTGGTCAGTGCAGACTCTATGTTCTCAGACCAGGCGATCTGGGTGGACAGGACCACCAGCTGGGCCTGTGCAGATAGGAAAAAGACATTTTGTGAACATGTTGCCAGCTTTGCATTTATTTAATATATAGTGAAATGTAGATTAAATATAGTAAACGGTCTCAATGCCAACCTGGTAACAATCAATCCAGTTGATGTACTGGGTCAGGTCAAGGGCTGTGCCCTTATTGAAAGCTGTGACTTCTGTGACAGACTCAGCTAGCAGCTTGGCCAGTGTTACCCTCATCTCCTTCTCCACCAGCGTCAGCCACTCGTTGATCTTGGGGTGCTCTGTGATGGAAACTGGTGTCTTGTAGAGAATCTCCTCACCCTCACGGGAGGAGATTCCCAGCACCTCAGTGTTGTCCTCATTAAGCAGGATGCTGGAGACACCGGCAAACATCTTTTTGAAGTGTTTCTGTAGTTTGGCCACATTTTTGCTGTTGCCGATGATCTCAAGCAAGTCCTCATCTCCCACGAAGTAGAATCTTAGGGGAAAAAAAAAAAAAGAGTAACATATTAATTAAAGTATGAATAAACAAAACTGTATTCAGAAAACTGATATCAAATAGCCAATCACTTCTAAATTATCTTTTCAATATGCACTATGAAAACAATTTATATTCTCTCCTTCAGTTTGCTCTGCTCTGCCAGTCATTTTAATACCTGGGGAATGAGGATCGCTCTCTTTCCAGGTATTCTCCAAGAGCTTTTTGGATTTTTCCCAGAAGGTCAGCGAGACGCTCCAGGGACCTCTGCACTCCTTGTATGTTCAGTACATCCATCACTAAAGGGGATTTTGTCACCTTCTTCATCAGTGCCAAGAACTCTGTGCTGATACTGGTGGGTAATAACAGAAATTACATTAAGTTAGAATAGGAAATGTTAACAGGTTCTGGATGGTTAAATTTAGGGCCCTTGGTTTACCTCTGGAATCTCTGAGTTTCTACAGGCAGCAGATGTTTGATGTCAGCACTGCCTGTAAAGATGCCTTCCAGGTAGACCCAACGACGCTGGACATCAATCCAAACATCGAACAGAGCCATGATGCGATTCAGCTTGTCCTCCCAACTCAGGGCATCTTCCTCAAACACCTGTGATAAAAAAAGAAAAAGTTGTGAAAACAATTTTTTTTTTACAATTTTAAACAAAAATTCCAATGAAAAGAACATGAAACTCTTTGTACCTTGTAGTAAGGTGACAACTTCATAGCAGACACACTGTTGATGTGTTCTTTGACTTTGTTGAAGAGGTCATCCCACCCTCTAATTAGACGACACTTGTTCTGATAGTTAACCAGATCAAGCTCATACGAGTTCCACACCTCACGGATCTGAGAATCCATAAGCAGAATTGTTAGTCAGCTGTATATAAAAATGTAAGCATAACAACAACACTGAATCATCTTTTGAGTATCATCCCTCTTCACCTGTTTGAGGAACTCCTCCAAAGCCATCTCTCCCTGTGCTACCAGGAGAACATCCTTCACCACCATCTCATTCTTCTGCAGATCCACATCCCAGATTTGTCCCAGGGTCAGCTCTGACAGCACCCAGTTCACATGCAAACGCTTCATCAGCTGCTTCCAGTGGCGGTCCTTGAGAGCCTCCGATTTCAGCTCAATCACCAGCATGTTGACCTAGTGAAAGAAAAAAAACAAAGAACCAGGTGAACTGAATAACCCATAATTTATTTTACTCATTAGGTAACATTTATGCTTAGTGGGAGAATAAAAAACAACAAAAAAATAAAACTAGTTGTCCAACCTTCAAGTATCCTTTAAGCAGCCTCTGGACATACTCGTAGGAAGCATATTGTCTCAGTCTTGCCTGGAAGTTCTTCAGCTGGTTCAGAAGAGCATCCAGACTCTGACGAAGCTACAGACATATGAAACCAAAATGAAAACCATTACATGCAGCATAACTTCACAAATATATAAACAAAATTAAAACATCTGAATCAACATCTTACTGTGTATATCTTACCTTGCGAGGCTGTACAGAGACCCATGGCTGCTCTTTCATCTGGTCAATTTGTTCCCAGACTTTAGACAACTCAGACCACACCTCCTTCAGGTCATGTAATTCCTCTAGTGCCACCTACAAATAAATCACAAACACACACACCCCAAAAAAAGAAAGTATTCATTTTGTTAAGCCTTGGAACATGTATACACAAAGGCCATGCATATTTTAATATTCAACTGGGGAAATGTTATTGAAATCTATGCAGGCATTACCTGCACCCTCTCTTCACTGCCGCTAAGCAGGCCAGTATCGGTGAGCTCCAGGGCCTCTTTAGCACGGGCACACTTCTCCCTTTCAACCTTTAAACGGCCGAAGTTGCCTTCATAGATGGTCAGAGACTGAAGAGCCTCCTCTGGACGCAGGTTACCCTGACGGAGCAATTAAATATTGACAAATCTCAAATAATTCAGATTTTTTTTTTTAACAACAGATATTTAGGTGATTAAAATTCATATTAAGTTTTCATCTACTATTCTTCTTTAAAAATTAGCAGTAACCAGCTATGTATCCAAAATACTACAATACTCTTAAGTGTAACTGTAGCATATTTCGGTTCATCAAATTTAATGACATGACTCAGTCTCTCTTACAGCAACTGGCTTTGTCTTCTCCCAGTCATTGAGCAAGTCGGTAGTGCGGTTTTCCACAGCTTTGTCCTCCTGGACAATCTTCAACTGCAGGTTAGCCACCTGTTGCTGGATAGCTGTATCTTTGCGCTTCATTATGTCACTGAATGCACCCCATTCTCCTTCAATGTTGTCGATGTAGAGCCAAGATGGAGGGAACTGGAATCTCTGCTTCTCCAGCAAACGCTGCCCATTACGGAATAACTAGAGGTAAAAGGGTGGAAAATTATAGTTAGATCCAATTGTTCTTAAAGCATGTAGTCAGACAAAGAAACAAAGGGATGGATAATTCATGTTTAGAGTACTTACATCCACATTTTTCTCAAACTGTTTGATCTTGCGCTTCAAGGTTTGGACATATGTAATAAAGTTGACTGCATCTGAAGTGCTAGCTGTGTCCACAGAATGTTGCTCCAGGTCTTGGCGGGACTAGTGACAGAAAAGAAAAAACTGACTAGAAAGGAATTCTAGTTCATAGTAATAATATTCTGATAACTGTCGGTGTATGTGTTACCTTGGAGATCTGGGCATGGAAGTCCTGCATGTTCTGGCCAAGCATCTGTCCAAACTTGCTTAGGACTTCTTTGTGCCATGAGTCATACTTCAAGTTAACCTTGGACTGGACCTGTGGTGAGGCACAAATACAAACATTTAATAAAAAGTCCAACTTCTAATAGTAGAAGTTAGAGGAGCAGGTAAAGATATTTGTACAAATGAAGGTGTTTACATAGATGCCTATTGCTTCCAAAAATCATTAGAAATATAGCAGGGATAAAATTTATCTAACAGGTAGTTGTTATGTTAAAAGATGTGTTATACAATGGCCTCTTTTCACATTCCCAGGAATTTTTCTAGACGTTGTTGAAATTAAGATTTTATTTTACAACACCTAGAACTGAGAGTCATTACCTTTCCATAGTCGATGACCACAGGTCCAAACTCTTTCCTTGTCTCTGCATTGTCAAAGGTTCCACGTGCTTTGCGGATCTGGACCAGCAGGGCCTGCCACTTGGTGAGGTCTTCACCTAGACGGTTGTAGATGTTCTCAGCTTGCATGTCCCACAAACATTGGTATTGCAGCCATACCTGAACAAAGGCAACATAGAAAACACAGTAAATAAAAGATGAATAATCACAAACTACTGTACATGATAACTGCATATACAAGTTTGTAACATAAGCTAAAACAAACACTCAGGGTATAAAAATAACAGTGCAGTTAATTACTTTTACAGTATCTGGTCAAACAATGTAGCTCAATCAGTGCTAAATTCATGCCACATTTTGTTTGTGTTGTTAATACTGTACAAGGTGGCTCTTACCTTAACATACTGCTCAACCTCACTGACAATGTCTTCCACTGCATTGTAGGCCTCCTCTAAAGCTGCAGGACCATCTGGCATCCTTGTCAACGCATTTCGGTAGAACTTTTCCTCCTCTGACAGCTCATAGTGGACACCAACCTGGTGAAGAACAACAGACTTTCTTTGATAACCTCAGCAGTTTAATAAGACACAGCATCCATATCTCTTTATTATTTAGTATTTTGTCCAAAGATACATTTTCATCATAGTTTTCTAAAGAGAGAGAATCCAATACAAACTAATTTGCCTACCTGATATCTCTGGCTCTGGATCCTGGGGAGGGAAAGGATGACCATCTTCCAGGCAAACATCTCCTGGTAGAGCTTGTAACGGCAATCTTCAATTGGTGGGTTCAGGTAGATGACCTGGTTAGTAATCCTCAGCTCATGGACAACATTCTGGGGATTAAAAAAAATTAACACATCTGTTCAAATATCCAAAGTTTCACAGGTAATATATATCTAACTAATTGACAAACATTAAAACAAAAAAAATGGCAAAAGGCAATACAGAATCACTAGTCACAGTTCTTACCTTGATCTTGGGCTCGCCTCCAGGTTTGTGGCTCATTTGTGGCGCCTCTGTGTCCATGTCCACATCAGCTTTGTCTTCTACCTGGCCACGGAGCACCTGGGTCCAGGCCTTAAGGCCAGCCTGCAGGCGCACTCCGAGAATGCGTTCAATCTAAGAAAACACAACAAAAATCAATGCTATTAAAGCCTTCCAAAATATCTCCAATTCTGACTTATATTATGTTATCTTAATGAGAATAACAGCTAATCCTTGTATTGTTGCTAATTTGTGGTACCAACCTCAATGTCAAGCTTGTTGACCCAGATGGGCAGATTAGAGTAGGAGTGCAGATTGAGGTCATCTACAGCCTTCTGGACTCTGTTGAGGATGTCAGAGAAGGTCTTGTGGTCAAACATGCAAGTCTCCAGGGAGCGAACCTCTAGATCTATTTTCTCCTCAATCAGCAAGAGGTCATCCACCTAAAAACAGACAGAAAAAAAAAACTTGGAAGACTAAACAGTAGCAAAATAATGACAAGAATAGATATAGAATGCACACTGCTGAATGGTGACACTGCCTCCACACTGACCTTCTCCTGGAAGTTGAAGACAGTCTCAGCCAGCCTCTGAACATAAGGATCCAGCTTGTAGGATTCCCAGACCAGAGTGATGCCTTCAGTAATGAGAACCTGAACCTCTTTCTTGAGCCCAGCCACCAGCAGGGAGATAGATGACCTCTCCTCCACCTTCTCACATGTGCGCTCATAGGTGCGGACACTCTCAATCAAAGAGATGGCAAATGGGTACAGTTGGTTGGCTTGGTGGGCTTTGTTGACAATGGCCAAAGGAACACGGAAGCTTAGCCACTTGAGATTGCGGACCTCTTTGGACAGGGTGATGATCTCTGGCAGGAAGTTGACTTTAAGCTTGAGCATGTTTCCTGCACGTCCTCGGGCACGAGTATTCTCAATGGTGAAGATGCGGCCAGACACACCAAGGTTACGCTGTTGGACCTGATTTACAAACAAAGCAATGTGACCAATTAAAAAAAAAAAAAAAAAAAAAAGTTAGAAAGACAAGCAAAAACAAGAAACGTTTTGAAATATTTGAAAATAGTCAATCAATAGAATTTAAAATACTAAAAAATAAAACAAATACAAAATATATAAGTCTATCATGAACTCCATACCTTGCGAGCCCAGTCATCAAATATCTCTTGAGTGTTGAGTTTAGCCCTGAAGCTATCTCCATCCTGCTTCAACTTTAGACCCTCCACATGGTTCTCCCAGCCTTTTCCCAGAACATCCTCAACTCTCTTCATATATGCGGTCAGCTGACGGTCAATCTGCTTGGCCCAGATGATGGATCCAGACACAGGTGGCAAATCACGGACATGGCTCATCTTACAGGCTTGGCTCTGAGGATACTGCACTTTGAACTTGTCATGCAGCGACTCAATGTCATCTTTTACACGCTGGATGAGCTGTGTCTGATATTCCCGGATGGCACCTCGGATGTGGGGGCGCACAAAGAGAGCATTGAAGCGGGAGAAGATACGGAACATCTCATTGGCATTCTTGGCGGTTCCCAACTGATCACGCAGGCGAGCAGTAATGCGGGTCTCCACACGGTCAATGCGCTCATCGTAACGTTTCATGGCAGCTTCCCAGGCTTCCATGCCTTCCTTAGACACATCCAGACCATCAACCTCTTTGACATTCTCATATGCCAGGTTGACCTCCTCAATAGCATTAGCATCAGCTGCATCAAAGAGAACTCCAGCAACTTTCATATCTTGAGGCTCAACTGTCTCCCCAGGAACATGCTGCGGCACAGCAGAAATCTGAAGACACACATTTTACAGACACAAATTTTCAATCACGTGCAAATAAAACAATTTATTTAATGTAAGGCCCCACAAGAGGAAATATTCAAATGATTATGATTTAATACCAAAGACCGCAGTGGATTTTTTTTCTACCTGAGGCCTCAGCACACGGACGATGACAGCTCTCAGCTGCTCGTGCTGCCTCCTGAAACGTCTCATGTGGTCGAGACGGGATTGGAGCTTCCTGTGGGCAGGGCTCAGACGCCACACCATTTTGAGGTTCTCCTCTCTCTTTCTCTTCACAATGTCCCTCAAAAGCACCTGGAGTTTCTCATACTCATCCTCCCAGGTCTGGAACACTTCGAAGCATGCCACCATCACCTGCACACAGAATATAAAGAGACATTTACGAAAACATAATACACAGAGTAGCTTAATTAGGCATATGCTTCAGGGAAAAAAACACAACAGGTTTCAGTTTATTAATAGAGATATAACCATGCAGACCTTTTCAAATTCCTCGTAAGCAACGTGCATGAGCTTTCTTGTTCCCAACACCTTGAGGAGCTGGGAGCTCAAGTCCCTGGAGATAGCCTCTACCAAACGCAGTGCTCTCTGGATAGGATACTTTGTGTTCCTTATCTTTTTCAGGTGAGTGAATATGGCCATCAGAGCCTGGCGAATTTTATCAAGTTCCGAGGCAGAGAGCAGGTCATTAAGTGGGAAGTCCTTCATTAGAGGATTGTAGTCATTGACAGTTTCCACAGCCTGTTTCAGACCTGTGGGAAGTAAAGAACAGAGAGATGTTTATTGTTTAAACTACTGCCAGAAAAGGAAGCATTAGCGATTTGTAAAAAATGTCACTGGTTGTTACTCACCAGTGTCGGTGTCAAAGCTCACAGTAGCATGGAAACGTTTGCCATGTTTGAGGATATCCAGTGTGAGCAGAACCTCTGGGCTCTCTCTCTTCTCCTGGATCCTGTTGAGGGCTCTTTCCAGATTCAGCCAGAAACTGATCTCCTGCAAAGCTGTGCCTGAAGCTGGGTCACGATCTAGCTTTGTCACCTGATAAAAGAGTGGAATAGACAAATAAACCAAGTAGTGAGTATATTTCCACATACAGTTGTTATTACATCAAGTATCTCACAATTGTTTTGTTTAAATTTTAGATATAAATACAGGAATGCCTCTTACCTTTTGGATCTCCCTGATCCAGCGGTTGACTCCAGACTGCAGCTGGTTCAGGAAGGTCGGATCCTCTACTTTGTCACCAAAGTCAGTGACTTTGGGCTTCTCCCCACGCTCATAGCACTGCTTAGCAATGTTGGCGAGGGTGGGATGGATGAGCAGGCTGATCTCAGGAATCTCAATGTTCTGCTGCAGGTGGAGAAGGCCCATCTCCAGCTCAGCAATCTTTTTCTCAACTGAGGGAGCCATCTTATCCCCATCTCTACAAGGTGATTGCAGAGAAATCAGTGCTTCGGGTGAAATTGCCATCAGTGTCACAGTCACTACTAAATGGTGAGTTCATAATTCTGTTCATTTAACATAAGGTGTTGAAACCATAAAAATATACAGCACATTCTAAGAATTACCTGTCTGCCTTCCCAGACTCACGGATATAGGACTTAAAGAAAGGTGCAACAGCATTGCTGATAAAAGAGTGGAGCGTCTCGTAGGGAGAATCCTCACTCAGGGTAAGAACTCGAACTTGGGTTGATATGGGCTTGTCTGCATCAATGACTCCTGTCCTTTTTATCAAAGCCAAGCTGAAGGAAGAAACAGCGGAACATATTCTTAGTTGTGGAAATAAGTACCTTAAACAGTTTCCTTTTTAGTTTTATATATGGAATTACATACTATAGCATTGTAGAAAACAATACCTCTAATTTACCTGTTAGATTTGATGCCATAATGTATATCAATGCTGACATTATAAGTTATGCTCTCTTTCTCCTCCTCTCCTTCATCTCCAACATCCTCTGTGTGAAGAACAAAACAGAAAATTTAAGAAATTAAAGTCGTCACACAGCTGTATCAATGATAAATTGATGTTGACAGCTGTTAGATTTGGGAAAAAAAATTGTTTTTGTAGAAACTTCCCCATATCACTGAGTATTAAGGCTCTACAATTAGCAGAAGGTCCAAGTTCAGTAATGATACTATTGTTTGCTTTGTCTTGATAAAGATTAGCTGTCCAGTTTGTTTAAGTTGTTTACCAACAGGGCACTCTTTAGAGACTAAGACACTAAATAACAACAGCTAATTGCTCAAAGCCAACAGAATGACTCTGCTGCTGGTGGTAAAAATAAAAAAATATTTGGGTACTAAATGAGAATTGTCTGTGTATAGTGGAGCCATGTTGTACTAGGATGACGGTGCAAAAATACAGCTTGGTCTGCTTCCATCCATCTATGTCCCCACCTTCCTTTCCAATTGAGGTCATGGTTGGTATGAAAATACAGCCATCTGCAGACGTTGCACTCTCTGCATTGCAGCACTTATATTCTTAGTGCAAATACACTAATAGGCTGAGGCGATGACTCAGTGTCTGGTCATGTGCACGATCAAGAGATCAAGGTTCGGCACTCTTATAAAAGCAGTAAGGACAAACAGTTCAGGATTAATTTGCCCGGAAGAAACTGAAAATAATGTTTTCTTTGACACAGCCAGGTTCACATGATGAAAACCTAAAATGGTGCAAACATGACTTGTAGCCCTTTCTGCATGTCAAAAGACTGATCGTCTACTTTTTTGGGTGCTCTGATTTTCTTGAATGGGAGCCGTGTTTTTATTATTATTAATGAGCATTTGTTCTGTTCCCTTTCTACAGCATCAAGTCAACAACTAGCGTTATTGTTTTGAATGCGTTTTTTTAAATAAACTACACTTAACATTAACGCAGTGACAGTGCTAACTTACACGACCTAAACGTTATTTAACTGCGACTTAAGTCAATCAGTATTACATTAAATGTCATTAGATAGCGTAACAAACATTGAGAACCTTCCTCGGACTGTACTAAGCGGTCATTCAGTTTTCATTTCCACACCCAGTGTGGCGCAGTTGTCTTACAATATAACGATATGATGGATGGAGATAGCAAGCTAGCTTAATGTTGTTACCCACCCAGCCGTCAAATAATATTAGCATTAGCTCACATAAAACATCAATTTAGCTAAAATTGAAATAAATGTTGTTGCTAAATTAATATCCTGTACACATGTTGTAGTACACGTTTAGTTTAACACAAAACAACAGTGACTAACGTTGGGCAGCTAACGTTAATCAAATCAACTAGCTAACGTTGAACGGGTCTTGCTAAATGTACCTTTCAGTGCATTTCTCTGGACCAGGATGGTGTGCACTTGGGGATCAGCCAGAAATTTTCTCATCTGCTCCACGGCGCTCTTCTCCTCCAGGGCGGTTTCCAGGGAGGCCGGGGCCTCGCCGCCATCTTCCAGGAGCAGCGGTACCAGTTTCCGTATGTGCTTCTGCAGCACCGAGGTATCCGCGACCGTCTGAACGGCCGACACCTCCATGGTGCCGGGGTTTTCCTCCGTCCCACCGCCGTCAGACATTCTCTGAAGCGGTCAACGACGATCAGTAGCGGTGAGACGCTGAACAAAGAACAAAGCTGAGTAGCTGGTTGATTTCTTTCCAGTGAGCTGGTCAGAGACCGACTGCGGCTGTCAAAACGCCGCAACTGTAGCAGTCAGATTTATTGGCGCAATGGATTGTGGTACTTGTGGTTCAAAGGATGATTACTTCATTAGGCAATAAGCGCCGAAAACTACAATCCCCACAATGCAGTTAAAATAATCTTTTTTTTTTCTCTCTTTTGTACAAACGGGGAGAAAGGGAGTTGTCTCCACTGAAAGATCTATAAACCCTTCTTTAATTTTACAATTAACTTAAGTACAAAGTGATCAACTTTTGATAATACTAATGATTCAGTAATAGTATAATGTTTATAAATTATAATTAATACAAGTTAATTGAATTTATTGACCTTAAGTCAACCAGTGCAATTTGTGTAGATAACCAGTGCAATTTGTATATATGTGCAACATACTTTTTTTACTACTCGTTTATGTTATTTATTTTCTCTCTTCTAGTCTCTCTAACTCTTATGCCTCACACTGAGTCAACTGCACCTTCAATTTCGTTGTTCCATGTAAAAGTGACAATGACAATAAAGATTTATTTTATCTTAATTCAGCCTCAGATTTCAGTAAGCCAAGATAGCTTTGTTGGTATTATTGACTGATTGAAGGCAGATCTCCAAATCTTGAAAATGTCTAACTTTTTATAATGAATGGTGTATGAAAAAAGGAAACTGGTGCAAAAATCTCATCCTAAATATGTAAAATCAGAACACCCACATTACCATAGAATCTAACTAAGAGAAAAATAAAGCAGAATGATGGTTTTTGTGTTGTTTTATTGAATAAATATCAACACTGAGTAAAATCTCACTTGCAAAGAATAACACAGTGAAAACTGTTATAAGCATATAGAAAACAGCATAATCTGGATAGTCTCTACACCAAATTCCTGAGTTAACAGAGCAATACACTCATTTTTAAAACATTAATTTGCAAGTCATGCTATACATCCAACACACGTAAAATGTAACTTCTTCTCAAGTACCAAATGGCTTTAAATTATTTATGGCTTTAGTACTGTTAGTCCATTTTGTGATGATGAAAGTTAAGAAATACAGTACAAGACTCCCTTAAGCCAAAATAACAAACTAGAGTTGAATAAACGGAGCAGCTTTAACTGGAAATTTTCAGAATTTACAAAGAAGCAAATGCGTGTCTCCTTTTGTCAGACAACTATCAGCCTGATTACAGTGCATATCAACTCTGCCTTCTCTATTCTTGTATATTCCCCTCTAAGGATTGAGAGTAGACATTTGTTAGTAGAAATACAAAAGTACAACTCTCATTATAATAGACTTGACACAAATAAATGACTGATGTTGCAGTGTTTTAGCACACAGTGTTTAGAACAACAGCCTAATTTTACTGAAAAAGCACATGCATTTGAAATTATCCCAGTGTCTACAAAGCAAGTCCCAGTGTGGCCAATCCCACATCACAAAATGACACCAGGTTTCTTAAGAGACAATCGTCACATCCAGAACTAATTTGATATAGTTGATAGTACATTGATGGATTTTATTTGTATCCTCCCTTTGTATCTACTTGAGTAAAAAAGAAAAAAAATGAATTGGTAGATTAACTCCCATTCAACTACAGTCCACGACCTGTTTATTCCTCACTGGAGAACTTGAATTTAGCGTAGACGATGAGCATGACTAGGGACATTACAACACACATTGATCCAATCACAAGATAGGCGATGCCCAGGAAGTCATTCTTGCCACCCATCCAGGACACGTTGCTGAACACGACCTTCTTTGTGCCCCCAAAGCTCAGAACAGGATAGTCTGGGGGACAAAATGTTAAGGGTACACACCAAGAATGGAAATACAGAGGACTACAAAAAACAAAAAACTGGCTTGTTGTTATTGTTGTTGTGCCATGTTAATACTCACTGAAGAATTAAATAGATAAAATATATTGAGTGCCATTAATCTGGCATGATAGTACATACAAATCAAGTACACTTGCTGTACACAGGCTATGTCCAGGTAAACACTAATCTAATATGTAAAAAATATAATTTGCCTACGTCATTTACTTATCTCATAAAATTTCCCTTTGTTTTTTCTCACCTCAGAGCTATTGTTGACTCCACCCAATGAAAAACAAAACAAAAGAAACAAAAAAAAAACATAAGCCCCAGCTGGTAAAACAAGTTAAGGCCAACACACACTGGCCGGCGCAAATTTTTTTCCAATCATTAGTTTGTGTAATATTTCCACTCACACAGAAGAGAGATAAACTGATATTAATGAAATGAAACCATTTATTTATGTGCTTTTAGTGCATTTTCCTCGTTATTAATTCCTAACATTAATAACATAATTCTAGAGTCTGGTCTTGTTATTAATATCTCACGCAAAATCGGAGGGACTCTCAAAGCCTCCACATTTGAGCAAAAATATTGATCCATAAACCACAGAGAACAGAATACATCGTTTGCTATGGAAAGATCAGCATTCACCAAACACCTTCCTGTATGTTGATCTTTGTCTCATTCACTTTGTTCTACGTTTTCACATCTGTTACAAACTGAGATTAAAGCAGAATCTGCAGCGTATTAATGAATGAGACTCACCAATATTGTCTCCTCATTCCAGCGTAATCTGAGTTGTTTCAGAACATTATAATGAGAGAAGTAGTGAAAGTACGGTGGCTGGGGCGTTTCAGCCCAGAAAGCGGATGCTGGTTTGACACGCGTCAACACCGTGTGACTAGAACAGTTTCTAATCCTAGAAAGTTGACGCGCGCCAATTCGTGTCTGGTGTGTGTTCTCTCATTGAAAACAATGTGCGCGAATGGTTTGACGCGTGTCAGACGCTTCCAGTGTGTGTTGGCCTTTAGACTAAGCCACTGCTGATGTAACGTAACACAATAAGTGGCCCTTTTAATGCCTGGAACATCTAAATCTTCACCTATGGACGGAACCATTAAAACCCCCGAATCACTCTATTATAAATTATCATCTGGGCACTGGATGCACGATCTTACTCGAACAGCATTAAAACACCATCATTTAAATCATCCTTGAATATATAATATGTATAAGGATACTGTAGATAATTTTCAGCGTGTAGTTTCCAGCTGGCAGACCCTGTTCATAATCGCCTCCCGTGATTCGTCGATACAGCTTTCTGAAATTTGGCAGAGCTGCCCTCCTCATCCACACCAGGAAATCTTGGTTGACGAAGCCATTGTTGTTATTGTCTGTGAGGTCCAAATCGTAAGCAGGCTTGGGCCAAAATATGGGTTTCACAGTCTCTGAAAGTAAATTTAATCAGCTCTCATGATCTTCAAATGTTATATCAACTACAATGTGATTCAACAATGTGATTTCTTAACAACCCTTTAGCCTACGATTTACTGTACATAACTAAGTTCCTGCTTTTGTACACAATACTCAAACAATAATCAAACGCAATTAATCTGCACGATAGCGCTACTTAAACAAAACAGTGAGTTAAAAGTTACTGTTGAAGGCGTTCTTCAGAGGTGTGACACTGGGGTTTCTGTATTTGATGCTGTAGTCTGTCCACCAAGCAATCCCTTGACCATCCCAGGGCACATCCTTGTTCGTTCCATTGACAATCTGATACAGTGTGAAGGTGTCTTTAAAGACAACACCACCACACAAAAAAGAAAGAATTAAAAATAAATGATTAATACATCCTACAGCAAATTAACTTAATTTGCTGAGGCCAATTTAGATGCATTAACATACCATTGAACATGCTGTTTGCTATTGATCCACATGGTACAATTGGTTTATTGCTGCTGTCATACTGGTATGGAGCGCAGTTGGAACTAGGACTCTTCAAAAGACACAAGACAGTGTTTTCAGTGGTCGAGTAATTAATCTGAAATCTTTGTATTACAGATGAACAACATGAGACCCTGACAAATATAAACCACATCTAAATTACAAATCAGCATATTTTACAAAGTTGTGCGTTTCTCAGATTTATTCTTGTTCAGTTTGCTATTAACTCACCGTAAAGTATGTCAGGTCTCCAAACAGCTGGTTGTAATCTTTAGAAACGCCGTACTTTCTGTGGTTCTGGAAGTAGTTGGACAAGCTATAATAAAAGAACACAGGCCCCTGTTGATGAAAATAGAATCACAAAAAACAGGGTAAGACAAAGGCATATGGTTCATCTTCACAATTTATTTGAAAGAAACTATTTGTGTGTACACTGTGGGAAAACTGCATAGCAACCTTAAAGAGGGTGGGAATGGAGAAGTTCACGTTGCACACACAGTTCGGGACATTTGAGTTACTGCAGCTGTAGCACTGTGATGCTGGTTCAATTCCAGTGTAGTCAATCTGTGAACAAGTGGGAACAAATGTGGGAGTATAAACCCATTCAGTAAACCTCTCTGTTCAGTTCATATCACAGTTTGGTAGGTTGTTGGTAAAGCATGGGGGAGGATATTGCCAATTTCTACATGTTTTTTATTTTTATTTTTTTGAACTGTTTAAACAAACTGTTTATCTTTGAAGAAGATAGCACTACCACTCACATACCAAGAAATGTCACCTGAACACTGGAAACAAACTGTGCTTCTTAATTCTCAGAGTAACTCAAGACTAATCTAAGCTTTCATACCTCCAACAGTTGGATGCTCTGCGAGGTGACATAGAGAGCAACACCAATGCCGATGAAGGCCGCGCCAATGAAAAAAACTCCTGGGATGACAATACCAGCGGAGAGCATAGGCTGCCATGCTGGAAGTCTCTGCTGAGTAAAGGCGGTGTTGTCAGGCCGGTTGGTTGACTCCTGCTCTTGTTTCACCATTTTCCTGTGACTGCTGGACATATTGTTAATCAGCTCACCAGTTTTGTACCACATTGTTACTGTAGTGTGTATTGTGCATTACTTTAAGTGTAGCCTATTATATCATACACAAACATGCCTACTGGCAAAATAGTGAAACAGTTTCTAATGTAACCCAAATAAATGAGCCTCGTTTCCTTGATCTGACAATAAAGACGCACCCATTTCGTTCTTCTTACTTTTGATGTCTTACATTTCATTTTGTTACAGTTCGAGCGCGGGATAAAGTTGCAGTATTTAGTACATCTAAGGTTATTTAAAACTTAACATAAACCAACCAGCACTTAAAGTTTCCTGCTAGAAAAAAAAACAACTAATAGCAACACCCAAATTAGTCAAGAGCAAAACAAAGACCAGCGGTTAGTTATATATAAGTTCGATTTACATCAAGCATTACTTACACAGTGGAACAAAATGGAGACACGAAGTCAACAAAACCTTGGTAAACTTCCCTAAGTAGACGTGACGTGACGGAACAGAACACCTTTACCTGTCCTCCCCCGCTGGTCCTGCCCATCCACGCTTATCTTATGGTGACGTCATGTCGTTTGCAGGGCTGATACGATCCGATCTCGGATCAGTTTTTTTTTCGTTCCTCCAAAATTAAGATAAGCCAAATTCAGCCACGAAAGACTTCAACACCTGATTAAACAAAGAAAGGACTATCCACACCCATGGGTGGAGTGTGGCCCAAAAAAAATGGATTCCAGGCACTGGAATGGTTCAAAATGCAAGACATTTATTAAATATTGCCTTAAAGTTTAAAAGATATAAAAGTGTGTATGGCCATACTCGCAGCTCAACCCAGAAATAGTATCTCAATCTCCACACATCTGTGCTGAATGAACCCAAAACATAAATTTTAGAACCTATCAGACCACTAGGGGTAGTTAATTCAAGAAAAGCATACAATATTTTGATCACAGCCCATATTTATTAAAGCTCCTGTTCTGAATTGTTTTTGTTCTTTTTTGTCCACGGATTATTTCCATTTTTTGAACCTGGAAACAATGCAGACATGTTTTATTAAAAGGCGCAGAACTAAAAAACGAATTAAAAAATAACTATTCATGCATTGCGGCAAGTGAGTAATAAAGCTCCGCCTTATTATTTGATTGATAGTTATTTCGACCAATAATTTTGCTAAGTAACGTTTTCGGTTAACCAATCACGAAAGACTACATTGAGAGGCGGACCTGCTGCAGTGCCGTCTTTGTGTTGACATCTTCAGAGGATTGAGAGGTAATATTAGTAGTTTTAATAGCGTTTTATACTTACCGTTATTTAATGAAACGGTCATTCATGGTGTAGAGAAGTTTATTAATCCAGATCCCTTTGCAAACGAAGCCGGCGTTTTCTTTTTCACTTAGTCGCACCTGCTGCTGTGCCGCTGTTGGTGCTAGCAACGCTCTATTGTTAGCGGCGTCAACTAACGTAGCATGCTCTCGTAAAATACTTTGAAAGGATATAGGTTATAAGCGTTTCACATTTATGTTTGTGTTACAGTTTTTGTTGCAATTTGAATAACCTTCATATTTTATTAAAATGTGGTATTTGCAGCTGGCTGTCAAGAATAAAGCTATAGTCACCGTCAGCTAACGCAAGCTAACGTTGATAGCTGTACCATTCTGCCGCTAGCTTTGCAGTTAGCTAGCTAGCTAGTTAGCTAGCTAATGCTAGTCCATTTGGTCAAAATAGATTTCAATGAAGTACTAACGTACTCGCCACGTTAACGCTTTCTGACTAACAACAACGGTATTTAGTTTAATAAACTAAGAGCCTAAGTTGCAGATGTGCACGTCTGGTCTTTTCTGGTTTTCTTGAGCATATATTTTAGTTGGCCAATCTATTAAAAGTCTTTATAAAGATGTGATCCACAGTGAAACGCATTTTTTCGTATTTTTAATGGATATGTGTTACTTGATTTTAAGTACATTTAACTACATTAAATTAGATTCAACATCATTTAAAAGGCAAAGGTTTTGTTCAGTGAGTCCTGTTCGTAACGATATTTCTGATTCTGTCTTCATTTCTCAGTGTTTGAATGGATATTACCAGGTGCACGGAGAAATGGGCAAAACAAGACAAGGTTATTGTACCATGGAGCCCCCATTTCATAAAACCATGACATTCATGCACAGTTAATATTATTTAAATCATTCAATGATACAGATGTGACATTTTTGCGTGACGCATTCCCCAAGGCCCGACAGTATTTTGTTGTTGCTAGCCTGTTGTAACAAGTGCATTCACTGTCCTGAACAACAGTGACCAGTTTGGCTAACTTACTAAAAGTCTTGATTTGAATAAAAAGCACTAGTATGTGACCAAGATAACCATTTGGCATGAATTTTGTTGGTTTTATTTATTTTAGGTTTTACACATTTTTGTGATAATTGGGAATGCTATATGCCATACCATGACAAAACATGTTAAATTTTCCCCAGCACACACAACCAACCATACTTCATCATTTTGACCTTTCTTTTAGGAATATTTGTAGTGTGTTTTTCATGGATTGTAATGTTTTGACATTGCTCTGCTGAGACATAACAATTTAACCATTTCACTTAAGAATTATTGTAACATTGACTATGTTGGTTAGGTTAGGTTTAACCTAATTTACCTTTTTCCTTTGTTCAGGAGAGGCCTCCAACATCCTCTATAATGCTGTCTAGCAAGAAGTCAGATGCTGGCTCCTCTTCCTCCTCCTCCTCTTCTTCTGGTGGAGCAGTGGGGGGTGATAGAGCTCCAATATCGGATGCCCAGACTGTTCCGTCAGCTTCATCTGTAGGAGTTTTGGATGTAAAGAAGAAGGAGAGGTCATCCCCTAGTGGGGAACCTGGAAGTGGCCCTTTGCCCCACCAAGCAGGCCCTGGGGGAGTGGACCAAGACTCAGCTGAAGTTCGCAGAACGAGTCGACGCAAGCGAGCAAAAGTAAACATTTTAGATTTCTGGAAGCTCCGTGAGGAAACTTTTGATTGAATTTGGCAGTGGCAAAATTCTCACTTAAGTCACAGGTTCTCACTTGCGGGCATACTTCAGTAGACATCAGAAACAAAAGTAATAGTGTTTGCAGTGTGACGTTCATTGTATTTGTTTATTTGCATATTGTTCTGGCACTTTTTAAGTGAATTGTGATTACTCAGTGAATCAGAGTTGGTAATGCTGGTTTTAATGATGCTTTTATTGTGCCTACTGTTGCAGGTGGAGTACCGTGAGATGGATGAGAGCCTGGCCAATCTGTCAGAGGACGAATATTACTCTGAGGAGGAGAGGAATGCCAAGGCAGAAAAGGAGAGGAAACAGGTCATCCCTCCTCCAGCTCCACCAGTAGAGGAAGAAAATGACAGCGAACCAGAGGAACCATCGGGTGAGTCTGAATCTTGAGGCATCATGCCAGAAAAGTGAAATGGAACTTGTTAATGTGGAACTTTTAGAAAATTAACTTATATTTTAACCCCCTTTACCTCTTATAAAACTTGTGAACTTCTTATTTTATGAAGTTCAGTGTTAACAGAATGGTGATGTTCATGTTTATTTTTAGGTGTGGAAGGAGCTGCTTTCCAGAGCCGTCTTCCTCATGATCGCATGACATCCCAGGAGGCTGCCTGCTTTCCTGACATCATCAGTGGTCCCCAGCAGACTCAGAAAGTCTTCCTATACATCCGTAACCGTACAGTAAGTGTCACTCTTAACACATTACTTCATGTTGAAAAGACTATAGGCTGATTGTTTTTCATACATATGCGCACTGTCTTGTATCTTAATTCATCTTAACTTCATCTAGCTCCAACTGTGGCTGGACAACCCTAAGATCCAGCTGACCTTTGAAGCCACAGCACAGCAGCTTGAAGCTCCATATAACAGTGAGAATTAATATAAACATATTTTTTTTCACCAATTTTTTGAGTTTATTTCTTTTTTTCTCCAGAAGAATTACTCTTGTGCCGAAGTTGAGATTTCATGTGCTTTTGTTCTCTTTTTAGGTGATGCTGTACTGGTCCACAGAATACACAGCTACCTAGAAAGGCATGGCCTCATTAACTTTGGCATATACAAGAGGGTCAAGCCCTTACCCAGTGAGTTCAGTTCATTCTTTGCACTGGTAAACTAAAGCCAAATGTTGGGACATTTATATATTGGATTTCAACCCCCAGTAGTGGTTGTCTAACACTGGGACTTACTGGCTACCATGACTTGTAGATAAAAGCCACAGTAGCTGAGAGGTTGAACTTTGAATGATCAGTGCTTTTGATTAATGCTCTCCCTTCTTGTTGCAGCTAAGAAGACTGGGAAGGTTATAGTCATTGGTGGAGGTGTGTCTGGCCTAGCTGCAGCCAGGCAGCTGCAGAGCTTTGGTATGGATGTTACAGTATTGGAGGCCAGGGTAGGTCACAAACAACTATTAATTGGTGTATTTGTATTTTAGATTTTAGTATAAAACATTTTTTTATAACTGATAGCTTGGTACTCAATTAATTATGGTGTAAATTCATTTTTTAACAAATTAGTTGGTAACCAATCAAATGACTTAATCGTAACTTGCTTTTTGTAACTAATCATTTATAATTAGTTCACCATATTACAGTATAAAACTTTTACTTAATTTTTCCATGCAGGACCGTGTTGGAGGGAGAGTAGCCACATTTAGGAAGGGCAACTATGTTGCTGATCTGGGAGCCATGGTGGTGACAGGACTGGGTAAGAGTCTGTTTTTTTTCTTAGGTCAATGCTGAAGTTTAGCACATCTTTAAGTCAAATCATTCTAGATATGTTTTGTTTCTTATTGCTTGCTATTAAGATGTTTTTCATTCTCATTCCACATGATTACTACCTTGACTGATCTTAAATCTTCAGGATGCAAACTATTAGTTATGTTTGGTTGGAGTGAAAACATGCACTTTGATCTCAGTTTCACATGATTTGAGGTCACTTCTTTACAGAGCTAGATCAGGTGGGTTTTTTTTGGCTTAGATTCTGCATTGGCTTACAGCTACCTCTAGAGGGTGGCAGCACCTGCGCATGTATAGCAACTGTACATGGTGTGTCACTGTCTGTGTTTGTTTGTTCAGGGGGAAATCCAATGGCGGTGATAAGTAAGCAGGTTAACATGGAGCTGGCCAAGATCAAACAGAAGTGTCCACTTTATGAAGCCAATGGCCAGGCTGTGAGTATAATGAAACATCTTAATCAATAAACTGAGTTGCCTCTCTTTCATTATCCTGCTGTAGCCAGCTCTTTGGTGTGATTAAATATTTATAGTAGAAGTAAAAAGACAGAATTTCCTTTAATTGTGATATTTGCAAATAATATTTTTTGTAAAGCCAAGCAATTATAACACAGCTTGATAGATGGCAAGAGGCTAATGACAGCAGAGGCCCGCATGTGATTTAATCTAGCCACGTGATGCTTGAGACATATATGCCTGCTTCAGTCATACTGACAATTTCAGATTTGCATTAGGTCATGTTCTCTTACAAACAGCTAATCTCAAGAATAACTATTAATCTGCTCAGTGTAGCTACAGTTGCATTAGATATGTGTATCCAGACTACATTTTTCAATCCAGGACCTTGTGGTGTTTACTTCCTTTGACAAAAGAGGTATATTTATGCACAAGTGGTCCCATTTGCACTAAAGCGCTCTGTGTTTCAGTTTATAGCTAGTCTTCTACCCCATTGTTGTCCTGGGGCTGAGATCTGGCTTTCCATGAGCCAAAAAAAAAATACTGTCAATGATGGATTCATTTAACTGCTTACCCTTGTGTGTCATCAACAACAGCCTCTGTGCCTTTCAGGGCAAAGCAGAACCAAAAACAGATCTAGACTAATGCCATTATATTGGAAATAAACAGTGTTTTTCCCCTCTCATTTTTGGTCAATCTATCAAGTGGCAGCAACAGTAGTAGGATGTTTAGGTTCATGTTTGGGGCACTTCCATTGAAGTGGATACTAGTCTCTTAAAGCATCCACATCATGTGTAACTCGTTTCCTTCTCCACAGGAACAGGCCAATTAAATGTACATGTTTTACTTTTGTGCAAATCTGCTTGAGGTTAAACTTGTTTACTTAATATGTTCTCTCTCTCTCTGTCTCCCCCGCTTCCCTCTTGTCTTCTCAACTTCTTCCATGTTCACGATTTGGTGAACTACTAAAGGGTGAACGGTGCACAAGTGTATGTATTGGTTTGTTTACATAATACATTTCTTAATTTTGAATCACTTTCAACTCCACATTTAATCTCCATCCAGCTTTATTTTACTCACCATTTTCCATTCAACGCAGAACACAGGGAGAAAAACAAATAACTGATCATCTTCCTAGAAACATAGAATAGGAAATTAGAATGAAAATCTTAGGTACCGTTTTTATTTAACAACACCAGTCACCCTTAACATCTTACTTCTGGAACTCTGATGGGTGGAGTAAAATAGGTGCTGCACACTAATCAGAGACTGAGTGTTGCTGAGGTTTTCCACCAGAACAGTTGCTATCGTAGCATGGTGTTATTTTGAAGTGAGCATGTTTTAAATCTGTTACTGAATGTTGTTTGAGCATTTTAGGCGGCCTCGACTGTTTAATTTATGCCTTTTCTGATTACATAAGTTAGTCAACTATTTAAATGCAAGTATAGACATTAATTTGCAAGATGAAATCTGAACTGATTTACAAGTACAATAATTTCTATCACAACAAAACATAAACATTTTAAATTCTGATAATATCAACAAGGAAATGTTTAGCAGTTAAGAGTCTGGCATGCTTTTCAAACTAGTAACTGCTTTAACTTAATTCTCTGCTGTCTTATTATGACTGACAGCCCAGTGTCTTTGTTGTGTGATAATTTTTGTATCTAGGTGCCAAAAGAAAAAGATGAGATGGTGGAGCAAGAGTTCAACAGATTGCTGGAGGCCACCTCCTACCTCAGCCACCAGCTGGACTTCAACTTCCTCAACAATAAACCTGTTTCTCTGGGACAGGCTCTGGAGGTGGTCATACAGTGAGTATGGTGTACAGTTTGTGACAAATGAATCCTGCATGTGTGGACCCAAGGAAGAGGCGTATGCAGACACACGTAAACACTATTTCTAATGTTGTGCCTGTGTGTGCAGGCTGCAGGAGAAGCATGTAAAAGATGAGCAGATAGAACACTGGAAGAAGATCGTAAAGACTCAGGAAGATCTCAGGGATCTTCTCAACAAGGTGAGCTTAAGTTGAGTTGTCTTTAGGGTAGCAGTAGCTGTAAATGACGAACACGCTGCTATTAACACTTGTCATTTTTCATTAATTTTAAAATTCTGCCTACTTTCCTGTCAGCCAATATCATCTCGTGACTTTATCTCGCTTTCTTGTCCCCTCAGATGGTGACCACTAAGGAACGGATTAAGGAGCTCCATCAGCAGTATAAAGAGGCCAGCGAAGTCAAACCACCCAGAGATATCACAGCTGAGTTCCTGGTGAAGAGCAAGCATCGTGACCTCACTGCACTCTGCAAAGTGAGCTCAAACTCTTGTTTCAGAAAAAGGAGAAATGTGATCATCAAAAGCTGAAGAGTGACATAGAAAAAAGTTATAGTAGCGCTCTTAAATTTACATATATTCAAGCTGTGGGCAGTTATCTAGATTGTTGTTTTACAGATTCCTATGTGATACTTTGATTACTTCCTCAGATCTCTTGTACCAGGCAGAAATCAGACTGTAGACCTTAAAATAATCTAGTCAAAGCAGTTAAATTTAAAAGCTAACTATTTCCAGCTGTGTTTTGTGATGTTGTAGGCATTACACAGTGTCTGTGTTTGCAGTTTGAACTGCTTTGAACTAGTGTTAGATTTCCTGGATGGATTATTAGGCGTATCCACAGGACAGAAGGTCTCTCAGAAGCACAGATGGGCCTTTGAAAAATAATAAAAATAAAAATAAATTATTAAAAAAAGATAAAATAATTTGTAAAAGTATTGTTGTTATTATGAAAAAGTAATAGCATGACAAAGAGGTCTTTTATAGGATACTAGGTCAGGTTCAATGCCTCACAGAGTTTTTAATGCTGTGCTACTTAAGTAAACTAGACAAGCTGTGTTTATGTGGTTTAATGCTTTGGTATTATTAGAGTGAGTGCTGCTGTTTTATTTTTGGTGCAGACAAATCACCTCCACTACTGCTATGTGTATTTTAGAAGGGACTTTTAGTTGGTTTAAACACAGATGGTGTCTGAACTGGATTTGTCTGTTACCCATCCGCTGTTGGAGAAACCACTTCAAGGCCTTGAATCACGGTCTGATTGTCTTTATGTCTGCGGATGTACACACACATTTCCAGCATGGATGAATGGACATAAGAGCGTGTGTTTGTGTGCACATGACATGCATAACTACACTCAATAACAAGATTTAATGCCAGTAATATCGTGGTGATCTGTGGACGTTTTTGTTGGGATATTTCCCAGTATTCTTGCCTTTTAGTATTTTCCCAGGTCAGCTTGTTAGCCTAGAGGCATCATTAGCAAGTTAAATGTTCTAGACTTGACTCAGTATAGCTGTGTAGTGGGGCCTGGCTTGGCAGGTGGTATTACCAGACTCTGCAGTGCTGATAAAACAGGTTGAGTCAGCCCTTTCCGTCAAGACTCCTCGTACTTTCTATGTGACCTGAAGCCCTCCTGGTGTGTACCTTGTACATACGCAGATGCATGTTATACCCACTTAACCCACTTAACTAGTAAAAGGCATCAACAGCTCCTAATTCAGTTTTCTTTATCGTTTTTGGTAATAAACTTAAATATAAACAGCTAAAATCTTAGCTAATTAATAATAATGTGTCAGATGTCAATATAATGCCTTAAAATTATGTCAATTTTTTTCAGATAATTTATATGTAATCACAATTATTATTTGGGATTGTTATGTACAGAAAAATAAGATTGTCCCACAATAATTGTGCAGCCTCGCAGCATTTACACCATATGGATGAAATTAAGATCTCCTTTCTGTCTTCCTTGTCCTTGTGTAGGAGTATGATGAGTTGGTGGAGATGCAGGTCAAACTGGAGGAAAAGTTACAGGAGCTGGAGGCCAATCCACCCAGGTAACTAATCTCCCCTGTAAGGTTTCAGTGTAATCTCCCCAACTGCTATTATTTGTCATTTTAATGGTATCATATTGATGTACCATGATGAAAACTCACTTTTCTGAGGATTCAACCATTCATTTGTTTCATAAGTAATATGGCTCATAGCTTGTAGCTTTTATTCATAGCTCAAACTCTACTTGATAACAATGAACTATAGAAAAAATACACAGTATATCTCATTACTTTAATCAATTCTTTCAGAAATCTCTGCAGTATATCTCTGTTCCACTGTGGCCTTTAATCACTCATTTAAATGCAACTGGGAACAGACACATTAGCACCATGTTTCCCTGTTTTGATTCAGTACATTAGCCTGATCCCCACAACAGCCATTTTATTTATTTCTCCAATCAAGAGCTAGCAAGTGTGCTAGCTACTATATTGAAGCAGAATTGGTTTATGTGCTTATTGGAGCCCTGAAGCCATTAGCAACAGATATTTACCTGTGTTGTGCACTGTGCCAATATGCCAGTTTTTTTCTCATTTCATTGATTGAACTTGTCCCACTGATGCATGAATAGCTGTCAGTTTACATCACCATATCTCTTTCCTCCTTACAGTGATGTTTACCTGTCATCCAGGGATCGGCAAATCCTAGACTGGCATTTTGCAAACTTGGAGTTTGCCAATGCTACGCCCCTCTCCACCCTTTCTCTCAAGCATTGGGATCAGGTATGTACATGTACCCATTTTGGAATGTCATAACTGCATAGTCCTTTCATTGGCATTGTAAAAACACTCAGGCCTGTTAGGATTTTATATGTATCATAAATTATTACAAGTTTAGGTATGAGATACTCTGGGCCATATGTATTATTACCTTAAGAAAGTTGTGGTTTATTTATTTAGTGGGATGATGGGTTATTTATTTATCCACAGGATGATGACTTTGAATTCACTGGCAGTCACCTGACAGTAAGAAATGGTTACTCTTGTGTTCCTGTGGCTCTGGCTGAGGGTTTGGACATCAAACTAAACACAGCAGTGCGACAGGTCCGATACACATCATCTGGTAAGTGCTCAGAACTGCACTGAGGATTTCCTTATTAATGCTCACATGTACAGTGTGTATCAAACAGTTATTCATCTGTTTGCGTTCCAGGCTGTGAGGTGATAGCTGTCAACACTCGCTCTACGACCCAGACCTTCATATACAAGTGCGATGCTGTCCTGTGCACCTTGCCCCTCGGCGTGATGAAGCAGCAGCCCCCGGCTGTGCAGTTTGTTCCTCCGCTGCCTGAGTGGAAGACATCTGCCATACAGAGGATGGGCTTTGGCAACCTCAACAAGGTTCAACTTCCTTTCTTCCTTTCTTCCTCCTATTTGAAATCAGAGGAAACTACAGGATCACACTCACATTTCAGATTCTAATCATAAAACCTTAATGTCAGAATAACAAAGTTGGTCTGACAGATATGAAGTTTAAATGTTAAACCCCCTTACTTCACAATAATGTGTGTGTAGATCTCTGCTGAGTCTCCGGCCTTGAAATGAGTCATTGTGTGAAAATCGGAATCAGGTTTTAATACTGTAGTGAGTTTCTGGTAGAGCTGAGAATATTATTCTTAAGGGAGATTTCCTGTTTCATGCTTCAGTCCCCCTTTTCCTGGCGACTTTCAGCCTCTAAAGGGCTCCAGCAGCAAAAACACAATGAGAATTCAGAATAAGTGTTCTTGCAGGTGCATCTCTCATTTTCTGTTAAGTTTAGTCATTGATAATTCAGCGTCCCTTCTCCATTTAGCTGATACATTTATTACACTTTTCTGTCTTTTAATGATAAATCCTTTGAGTTGTTGGTAGGCAGCACAGATTTCCCTTTGTCATCTAAAGACATAAGGATTTAGGGCTCCCTCCTAGTTTATTGCTCATGTAGAAGATGTAGGGTTGGAGTGAGAGTGTGGCACAGGTTGTATGTGGGGAGAGGGATTTTGAGCCTGTTGGCATACAAATGAAATTTTGCCTTTGCTTTTTGCTTTCACGTCAGTAATCCATTCAGAGTGCTCATTCTGCATCACTCCAGCTCTTGCACTCTTTCTTGCTGAGTTTCATCTGCAGCAGAGTAGTTTATCTCCTAATTTTGCTGCAGCACAGAGGAGAGTGCTGCATGATTATGCAACCTGAGCTGCTACTAATGCTCTCCCTCCTGCAGGGGGCACCCTGCCATTCACACAGCCATGACTAGTGCTGGCAGTAAATGTGCTGAACATGAGATATACGTCACAAACAACTGAGCTCTTGACTGTTTTATCTTCTTTGCTGCCTAAAGGTGGTGTTGTGTTTTGACCGTGTGTTCTGGGACCCAAGTGTGAACCTGTTTGGTCATGTTGGCTCTACCACAGCAAGTCGGGGTGAACTCTTCCTTTTCTGGAACCTCTATAAAGGTGACAACATTTGACAACTATTGCTTTTAAATGCATTTGATAATTCATGATTTTGACTGTGCACTACTTTCCTTTACATCTCAACTATAACGTCATGCCAAGTGATATGGTATTGATATCAATTTCCTGTTCATACTGTATATACAACATGTCCATAACGAATTGTGTCTTCTGTTGTCAGCCCCAATCCTACTCGCTCTGATGGCTGGTGAGGCTGCTGGCATCATGGAGAACATCAGTGATGATGTTATTGTCGGACGCTGCCTGGCCATTCTCAAAGGAATATTTGGAAGCAGCTCTGTACCACAGGTATACATCATCTATGTCAAGCAAAGAACTGGGCACTTTGCCGTTACATTAATTGACACGTACTATACGACATTTGTTTTTCAATCTATCTTATCCATGACCTTTCACTTTGAGTTATTCTTTCACTTACGCCACACACCAAACTACAAAGTACACATCTCCATTTGACAAAGGTGGCAGTTTTAACTTTATTATGCTTTTTGTTTACAAAAAAGACGTTGTACTGGTAGCAGTGGTAGATTATATTTTAAACTCAATCATTGGGTGTTTTGTGTTTTTTATTTTTATTTTTTTTTTTCCTTTTTGGTTTTTCCAGTACTTTAAGTGGAATGTCAAATTCGTTCCTGAATTGACCTCCATAACCATAACTTTACGCAGAGAGCATATGTGAAAGGCACTCGCAAGTGGAGTCGTATCCAAACCACACATCATTATAAATCATTTGCTTATGGGTTCAGATGGGATAAAATCATATGCATGGAAGCCAGCATTGGAACTATTCGCCATCCAGATGTTTACAGGTCCCCCTGATATCATCATGGAAACTCCTGATAAGTATGCATTGTTGTTTGTTGTCATGGCAGCCGAAGGAAACTGTAGTCACTCGATGGCGAGCTGATCCTTGGGCACGGGGCTCCTACTCCTACGTTGCAGCAGGGTCTTCGGGTAACGACTACGATCTTATGGCACAGCCCATCACACCTGGACCTGCTATACCAGGAGCCTCACAGGTAAACACACGGACACTCAAGTAAAGAGTCCTGGCTGCACACGTTTGGGTGAGAATGTGTGTGTGTGTGTGTGTGAGAAAGTGAGGAAGAGAAAGCATCACAGCCGCCCACAATATTCAACCAAACCAAAGCAGAGCAGTTTATTCCCAACACAGATGTTTTTTGGCTGTTTTGATGTTGCCATGCTGATTGATGTTAACAAATCGTATTTATGTGTTGAGTGATGACTTCTGGCAGTTTACTACCACACATTTCCCCTCTCACCAATCCCCTACTTTGTTTTAATTCTTTATTATGTTGGGACAATCCAACATCGATCTCAGTGTGGGTTTTCTTCTCCTTTCAGCCTGTCCCCCGTCTGTTCTTTGCTGGTGAGCACACCATCAGAAATTACCCAGCCACAGTTCACGGCGCCTTGCTCAGCGGGCTCCGTGAGGCCGGGCGCATCGCAGATCAGTTCCTGGGTGCTATGTACACGCTGCCCAGACAGGCCACTCCCACAGCTGCCAGTAACCCTCAGCAGTCTCAGCCCACCCCCAGCGTCTGAAACGGTCTCTCCCAGTTCCTGCCAATTCAAGACTGTGACCAGCTATAGCAGTTTATGAGAAAAGTTTGGCCATATTCTGCAGACATTTCTGTATGTGAAACATCTTGGAAATCCCAGAAACAACTTCGCCTCTTTGCCTTCAGTCTAAAATAAGGACATCTCTAAAGATTATTTTCGGTTGTATTTATACTGTGATTCTTTCATTGGATCATTCCTAACAAAATGTGAGACTATGCATACAGTATACCTAACATTTATCCAATAGAGGCAGACATAACCTAAAACAAAGACTGGGCTATCTTTAAAAATGAGGAATAAATACAAGTTGTGTTACAAACTACTGTAATAAAACATATTACACTTTATAAATGTGCGATTTCCCAGTCTTAAGAGAGGCATGGCATTACCTTTGGTACTTGGAGTGAATTATTGTATATGATCCCACGTGGAGTTTGCTTGCAGTACTCAACCTGTATTTATCTGCCCCTGTACGGACATTAAGGAAAAGCTGAAAATGTATTTACTAATTGTACACACAACCTAAAACCAGACATTACTTGAGGCAGAGGACCACCTCAGTAGCACAGTCTCAATCCACTAAAGACATTTCTCTCCGTTGTCACTCCAGAGGGTTTGTCTGTTTTGTCTTAAGGCTTAAAACGTTGCTCTCTACTTTAGCTGTATGCCTCATAAATTTAGGTTGCAGAAAATAGCGAAAATAGTTTGTATTAAAAGCTAAAAAGACGCATATGTTGAAAGAATTGTGAATGTTTTTGTTGCCATAGCAGTTTAAGTATTTTAATTATCACATAATGGTATGTCATCACATACTTTTTTTTTTTTTTTACATTGTCAATTTATTTGTTATTAAAAGGAGACAGAAACTGCATCTTGAATTCAATGTGTTTGTTTTTGTTGAGTTTATAACACAGAAGCAACTCCTTCTTATCCTGCTACTGTATCACCTGCAGATGTCGACTTTTTCTACATGCATGGAAAAAAAGTAACATCGCCGCTTCTGGTTTGACCTTCCAATGACCCTCCTCCATTGCAGGTCTCGCTGCTTCCAAAGATCTGTGGTACTATGTGATGGTGGGGAGAGATGAGGGTCCCTGGCATTAGCTACACACAGTGGGGGATCTGAATGAGGGGGAGATTAAAATGGTCAATGAGCTATGAGCTGTTTCTTTGGAGTTGTATTTCAGGGCTCTGTGCCCCTCTGTTTCCATGCACTCTCAAACGTCAGAGGCCTTGTTTTCCCCCCAGAGCTGTGGTTATCGTGACCAAAGAAGATGTTTGATGTAACAACAGTAATTTGAGTTAGGATTTTGGACTGCAGTACACGGGTATTTTCACCTCCCTGGTAAACCATAGGCTCAGAGCAGTGTGTAACTGTTGACTGGTGAGATTATTTTTCAAAATAGTCTCAAGCTCACATCAACTGATTACTTGATAAAGAGACAGCAACGTAGAAAGTCACATAGGGAAAGTGTTTTGGACGAGAGACCACAGCGTGCCTGAACACATCTTATGATTCATAGGTGTAGGGTGGAATAGACAAAGGTAGAAACACCTCCCGCAGGTTGTTCCAGACATATCTCTACTATGTTTCCTTTCATAGTTCCTAGTTCCCAGGGGAAGAATCCTACTGAGTTTGGTGAACCCTTACCTTTCCGGCCAACATGAGGTTGATTTTTGTAAAATTGACCAAAAAAATCTTAAGTACATAGACTGATGCCCTCCACTAGAGGAACTGATTTAGTTGATCCTCTGTCTTTTGTTCTAATGCCTTCATCCGGTCAAAAGTTCACTTTAATAGTTCACTTCAGTACTTTGGTTTCCCTGCAGAACTAATGACTTTGACTTGTTACCCATCAAATATTAGAACGCTAACATGGTAAACAAGATAGGCCTTTCTGTTAAACACCAGCTTGTTAGCATTGCCACTGTGCACATTAGTTCTCTAAATTACATAAAATCCCACGCTGCATGTACAATTACCAAATTTAAAGGCTGTGCTTGACCTCAACAACCATCTGGATGCACTTACACAATCAGCATCTCCCTCAGTCTTTCCTATGACACCTGTTGTAGGCAGTGAAACCTGTTTCTCATTCTCATCCTCCATTTTCCTCCTACTCCACTCGCCTGGAGCACCACTGAGTAATTTCTATGCTTGACTTCACAGCACAAATTCAGGTCAAGCATCAGCGCTGAGGCTCAAGAGTACCAGGGTCCAAACAGGCACCAGTGTGCAGGGTAACACCTCCCAGCATCTGAATTCAGGACAGATTAAACCACACCAGCAGGAGACAGTGTTAACCCCTGACTCTCAAATACCATAAACAAGAAAGGCCCACTCCGAATTTCCTTTTGCAGTAAAAGATGAACTTTAATAAGTCATTATTTATATTGGTCTTGTGCAATTTTACTTTATTAAATATTGGAAAAAGTCCCGAGACTGCAAACATTTGTGATTCAACATCATGCAACTTTCACAGCAGAAGTAAAACTCAAGTGTTACTAATAATGATAAAGTGAAAGTAAATTTGTTAACTGGAATTCAGCCATCATTAATGTTATTACTCACGATTGTGCTTTTCCTACTGTGACATGTCAAAATGGCTTCTGTGAAAAAGGTATACGTGATCAGTGTATCTGTTAGTTACTTTCCAACACAGAATTTTAATTAAGTACATTTAGATTCCAACTACATACATCTACTCCAGTTAATTTCCGAGAGATATGCAGAGGAGGACCAGAACATTTTGATTTTCTATCACACTCTCCACCTACACATAAAACCCCAGCAGCTGAATGCAACACGTTCAGGCTTGTACTCTAGAGTTGTCCAAAATGGTTTGGGGAAATGAAAATGAAAAGTAAATCACAGAAACAACATAAGCATGACTGAGAATCAGAGGTTGGTCATTTTCACATGAAAAGTCCGGTTCATCAGACAAGATTGTGCTAAATTAGATGATTATATTTCAAGACAGCCACATTTGCAGGAAGAAAACCATTAGTCTTCACAAATTGAGGCATAACTCTTCAAGAGAAAGTTGTGTGTGCTGACTTTGCATTCAACAGCAGCTTGTGGTTTTCCTCCTTTTACCTGACCAATTTACCTCATGCGTCTGCCTGCTTATTTTGCTACTGATTTCTCCCATTCCTCAGTTCAAACCAGGGCATAGGACACACACACACACACAACCATACATGGTTGATTTGTACAACACCATCAGCCGTGCACACACACTGAAACAGGTTCCAACACAGAGATTTCTTACAAACAGGTTGGTTTTTATTTTTTTTATTGGAATATATGGTCTGCTGTACAGTTGGCAGCGTCAAGAGACCTACATGCAGAGTGCGCCAGCCACATTAAGGTTAAAACGTGCACAATGTATTAAGTCTAAAACAGAAAAAAAAAATCAGCCTCCCCACACAGTCCACCTGGCATTGCTGACACAATGAGAAGCAATAAGGAGAAAAACCCTTTGATCTGACTTCATTAAATACATTATTGTGTTTGAGACCTCTGTCCGTCAGTCTCCTTCTTGTGCACACAAACACCCAGTATTTAAAACAGTTGATTGTACAGGCCTGAAATTCTTGTGTCTGTGCATGTATGAGTGTGAGACTGATGAGATCCAGTTATACATGTTCCTCCTATTTGATGATTCCTATTAGATTATGTGTGTGTATACATGTGTCTGGGGCATCCACACTTCTTTCTTTGGCAGCACAAACATGACATTCAGAAGATGTACAAACCCTGAATTTATGCTGGGGAGCAGCCAAGAGGCTGGAGCACTGAAAGGTCCCTGATAAAAACAGGACGACACATTGTGAACCGCTCAGCACTGCAGACCTGCTCAGCTCTGATAAAATGCACATAGCACTCATTCTTCAGATACTATGACACAACCCTGGTCTCTGTCTCTGTGTTTAAAATGGTCTTTTTCTCTCATCCATGGTTTGTCATCATGTCTCCATGTCGTGAGAAGTGTCTTGCATTAAAGTAACAAACACAAAACATGGAAGAAGTACTCTCCAGGAGTGTAATAACAATGAGGAAGATACATTATCTTGAAAAAAATATTCTTAAAATCAAGATGGAAAAAATACTTTACCACTTTACAAAATTACAAGATTTTCCTTAAATAAAATCTGTCAGATATAGCTTCCAAAATAAGACATCTTTTGTTTAACAAAGAAATAAAAACACACATAACCAGAAGACAAAAATAAAACCCTCTAATTGAATATTTCCCCTTTATTCCAGTATCTTAGAGACAGGCTATCCATCTTGGGGAAACATTGCCATCTCTCAATGTAAACTGGAAATACTGTGGAATGATTTGGCACAATGTTAGAAGGCTGGGGTGCAGGCATAACAGGGTGCCATACCTTAAAAATATGTTCAAACATTTCATTCACTGAGTGCATGCCAATTTCCTTTCTTTAATGTGTGAAATTACTCTTAAATACTCTAATTTGGCTGGTGCAAAAATACATCTGACTACGGTACATTCAGCAAACTGAAAAGAGATTTAAAGTACAATACTGGGACACAAAGGAGGAAACTTTTTGACAAAGAGGACTAAAGGGGGCATTAGTCGCTTGAGGTCTTAAAGTTAAGTGCTGGTTAAGTGCAGATTACAGCCTATGCCACCCAGTAACACCATGACCCGGGCTTCACAATGGAGGTCTTTGAGAAAAAGGGCCTGCTCACTGCCTGAGACCTGTTTCACAGAGCCACGCCAATCTCCTCTAAGTACATTCTAGTCTACTTTATAAAAGGGAAAAAACAATGACTTGTTAATGAGGGATGTTTATACACACACCAGTAGAGTTTTAGAGGATTTGTGTTATTTGAGCAGGGAAGCAGAAGCAGCCTCTTTTTTTCAAATCACATTGTCCAATCTGCTCCAGTAGCAGCTATGATACAGACTGTCTGATTTAACACATGTTCTGTCAAGCTGCCTTCATTCCTGAATCAGAGGAACTGACTAACTCTCAAACAGCACCCAGCTGTTTCTCCAAAACACCACAAAATCCATAGAAGTCTAGAAACCTGTCTTCACTTGAGTCCCTAGTCAGTGTCAACACCGTACAGGCTCTCGCTCCTGGAAATAACGAATAAGATCTGTAACATATGAGTAGTGGCATGATGTCCACAACATATATAGACAGAAGCTGTAAGTGGTTTTCATCATGGCACTTCGGTTTCAGTGAACAGAGTGGGTGTACAGTTGGGTTAGTGGTGGTGTAAGTGTACTTTAGGGCCTTGTAAGGAAGAAAGGCAGCATGCATAGCAGAGGATGGGGTTTCAACTTTGGCCTTTAAAGAGACCTGCTTCTTTTGAAGAAGGTCTCCAGTAGGGAAACCGTCATAAAACCCACTGTTTCCAACAGCTAGACTCTTCCCTGGGACGCCTGACTTGAGTTCTCTCTTCGGGGTAAGCGGGAGAGAGGTGTAAGTGTAGAAGGTAAGAAAGGTAGGAGAATGAAAGTGAAAGAAACACACAAATGATAGAGAGACCGCACAGTGTGGTTGTAGAAAAGAGGGACACAAGTTATGTTATGGATGCAGTAGGGCAGGGAAAGGGTTGAGCATGAATTAATATTAGTACTTGCATCACCAAGTTACTATACACAACCATCTTGACCCACAGTGACGTTAGTGATTAAAGATGAATAGAAAAAAATCTGTAAAGTCCTGTATGTCAGCTCTGACAAACACACGTGCACATTTATGTTTCAGCACCAAAACACAACGTAACACACACCATAACATTTTGCACTTTGAACAAGATCCTTCACTGTTATATTAACAACAACACACACTGATGGACGACCACGTGCATCTCTGGCAGCATGAGTGCTACCAGAACTGAACATTCCTAATGTTTAAATGATCCCTAACGTGGAAATCACTTCCAAGCTGCCTGTCTTCCTCTCTCCTGTATTTAGAAGCCCTGAGTTGAGACACAGAAACAGGATTATATGTAGCCCTGACCTCTGACCTTTCAACTGCCTAGGAGCTGCTCATCACTGCCTAGTGACAAGCATCTGGCCTTCTGCAAAATAACTCTCTGGACCAACAAAACATATCATCACCAAGTCACTTTCCTCTTTAGGAAACAAGAATCCAAAGTAGAAAGAAACAGCGAGAAAGAAAGAGGGAGAGATTGGAACAAAAGACTGCATTCCCTCTTGCTAAATGGCAAGAGTGGTACTAAAACAATAACAGAGAACACAGAACACAGAAGGACTATATGATCATCAAATCTTGGCATGACCACTAAGAACTCTGAGCAGTATGTCTGGTATGTTTTCGCTCTATCATAAAGCCTGCAGTGGCCATGAAGCGGCCACATGCCAATCCATTCTGAGGCTGCACTGCACCCTGCAACTCTGACAGACAAATCCAGAGGACACAGCTTTTTGGGGAGCTGCGGTCTATATTTTTTTTAAATGGTATTTCGAAGTAAGGTTAGAAAAAAAACGTGCCTTTTCTCAGGAGACCTTGTTTCGACATCTCTTAGGGAGGAGTTCTTTTTCCCCCCACTTTCATACATGTTCTCCAATGTACAAAATACAAAAAGTAAAAAAAATTTAACCTTACAATCAGTATTGCATGTCAATCTTCAGAGCAAGCTGAAGAATTCTGCTGTAAGTCAGACTGAATGGGACAATCTACCTCACTCATTACATCTCAAGGCACAGATAAACATATGGTTTCATTACTACTTGTAGCAAAGGGCAAAGATAATGAAAATGAGCATTAGTTAAAATGTGCATTCTAATCGTAAAGAAACATTGAAGTTGGTACTTCAAAGTCACCATCTATGATCTGTATGTATAGCATGATGAGTGACAACAGTTACAGACTTTACATGGGGGCAGTTTGATTGCATATAAATTCCTGCTTGCATAAACCTGTACATACAAAGAGATTAATAAATATTAGAGCTAGGTGGCAGGTGATAGGATATAGGAGAGTTGAGAAATGTAGTCAATGTAGTCAGACTGAAACAGATCATCTCCAGCAGGAACTGACATAACAGCACTGTAATTCATAACAGCAGAGCAACCAAGTGGAAAGCAGGCGTTAAAAGTTAGACGTTCTTCAGCAGATCCCATATGTTCAGAGTTGTCACAGTTGTGGTTACATGGTTGTGTCAGACAAAAAAAAAAAATGCAGTCCCGTTTGATTGGTGCATCAAGCCATCAAGCAATTGGTCATTCTCAGCTGCATTCCTTAGCAACATTCATAAATTTTGCTCTGGGATCAAAGTTTACATCGCCTGTCGTACTGCAGTTAATCTTGTGCGTCAGTCCAAAAATCCAGCAAGAGCCTGACTCAAAACTTTGCTGCACAGTTTAACAGTGTCCATGATGTGTCTGGCATAGATATGCACCGTTCACCTTGATGAAAATATCTTTTTTCATTACTGGCCACTACTGAATCGGTTCATATGGCACCCCCATTGCTGCTATGGCCCCCACTAACGAGAGATTGCTCCAACATACCAACCTCAAGTTGATATTCTATGATGTAACAAATAAAAATATAATACACCTCTATAGAAATAAGAAAACGGAGGTAATCTGGGACGATTCGCACGGCGAACCCAGTCACATATACGCTGGACTGTCAGTTCTTGTGTCTTTCCTATGACTGGCTGGAATATGCACAGTATTTACAGTACAGCAGCACTGAAAAATATGTCAACCATGCCAGGTCAGGTCTGCTGGTAATCCGAAGTCCAATGTTCAGTCTAAACAGAAACTCCACTTTGCTATGGCTCAATACATGGATGAGGACAGTCGCAACAGCTGTAAAACAAAGCACCATGGATACTGTAGCATGGTCTGAGGTTATAAACAATGCCCCCTCCAAATATTCTTTCACCCCCATGTGTGTCTTTTTTGTCTTGATATTGTTGGAAAGAATGATGCAGAACAGGAAGCAAATTACAAAGAATCAAAATAACTTGTGAAAATGGCAAAAAGGATAAAACAAGTCCTGGTCTGTCAAAAATAATGTGTATGTGTATGTTTGTGTGTGTCTATATGTGTGCTCCAAAAATGCAGCCAACCAGCAATCCTTTAAGCAGAGTTCATGCTGAGTCACACTCTTTCAAGTGACTTTCATTTATTACTTGGAAACATGCAAATGTTCGCTCAACATCTAAGACCCCAAATTAAATCCAGTTTGAGGTCACTGCATGCCAGAAGGTGGTGACAATGGTTAAGAATAAAGTTATAAATGTGCATTTGTGTTTGTTTGTATGGTCTGTATACACTGTATATCTGTGAGTAAATCATAAAAATTAGATGGCTGAATTGCCAAAGCGATTATAAACTCAGTAAGAACAAAATGAATATTATAATACAAGTCTGCAAAGAGAAAGAAGGTAAGTCGCTTCCTGTTTTTGGTCACATTTAAGGTAAAGACCTGCATGAAGATCCAACCCTGTGAGATGAAGATGCATTTTTAACGCCATCCGTTGACTGAAGTTGGGGTTATTTTATTTCAGTGATCGAGAAACGTTGTAATTCTGAATCAAAAGCAACATATCCAAATGTAATGGTCCTCTGGGAAAGGCATTCTCAGTGTTTGAGTCCTTCTACCTCTTTATCAGTCTTTAAATCCTCTCTGGCATGGAGGAAAATCTCCAGCAGTCCCCAGCATGCCAGCCTCTCCCTTGTCAAGTTTTGGGATTACACTATAATACATCCAACACGAGAAGCAGAAGAGGATGCATGGGCTGTCTCTCATTTTGGGCCTCTTCTGGGACAGAGAAAGTTCCGCGTAGGAAGAGCTGTGCACATCGTAGCGTACACCCAGGGTCAGGTCTGTGGTTTGTTACTCTATGTGGCTGCAACAGCAAATTTTTCTTTTCTTTGCTTGTTATAAAAGCTGCAGATGTTGTTGTTGTAGCCATTTGTAGATGGGAGACTAGTGGTTGGCTTTGCTTGTGTTGAGAGATTAATGGAGTGCTGTTAAGGAAAAAAAAACATCAAGAAAAAGATCTTACTTGATCCTTCACATCTTAATATTTCATCGCAGCTATCTATAATTTCCTCATTCCCAGAATGCTTGCCTGGAAGGTAATTTGAAACTCATTATAGAGAAAAGAGAAACTGTGTTCAATTAGTACATTTCCATGAGAAACATTGAGTATTTTAGTCATAAACGTGTAAAATGTAAAATTTGTTAGCACACAAGATGAATAAAGTTTCCAGTTATAAATTAATAATTAGATAAAACTTTAAATGGTTTTTAAAGTGGACTTGTTCTTGTAAGGAAATTCAGTTTTTCATGTTTTTAGTACTCTCATCGGGAAAACATTTTGAAATAATAGAAACAAAGCTACCAAGGATTTCTCTCCAGGTTTGCTTGCAGGTTTAATTACAGTGCAGCTGACCCAGTCCTGCTAAACTTAAAACTGTTGAATGCAGTGAACCTGGAACACGCTTTGTTAATTGGGGCTCACTTTATTTATTAAACCATCGTACTCCTGCTACTACAAGAGATGTACTTCACCCACTGCAACTCTGTTACAGCAGTTTTGGGCCAGCTTTAGAGTCCAAATATGATTTGAAACCCTTTTAAGAGAAGTCACATAGTTATAAGTAACTAACATCAGTCTGCTTTAATTAGAGAGTCAAAGCTTGCTAAACTTGCTGTCTCTTACCTGTCCTCTTTGCTATAGACATCCTTTTCAAACCCAGTTGGTCTAATGATGTTCAGACTGACGATAGCTCCATGGTCGGCTCCCTGGTCCACTCCTTCCCTCAGCTCTTGCCCCTGACCCTTGACCCCGACTGGACCACAACTCCCCTCCTCTGGAGGAGGCCCCTGCGGTCTTGGACGCCCGGTCGTAAGAGCTTCCCAGGTGGTGTGGGTCACTGCTGGGTAGGTGCCGCCTCCAGGTGGCTGGGCTGTGGCTCGGGTTTGAACTGGTGTCTATGTTATCAGCAGCCTAGAAGGGTTATAATATTAAATAAATAAATGTATATATACATTAAATTTAAATTATATATAATGAAATATTCTTGTCCATGACCAAATTGTCAGCAACTCAAATACGTTCCTTAAAAAGTGGATTGGGTTGGTATTGGCTTGGTCATTAAGACAGAGGTTGGTTGATTATATCCCATATTTTGAAGATGTGTATAGAAGGCCTGGGCATTTTTTTGGACTATTTGGGGCCTGGATGTTTGTACTGTGGGCATTACAGTAAATACATGCTGTTTATGTTAACTGGTGTGTGACAAGGAAAGTCTGCCATGTGGACTTCTGCCAGGGGAAAAATCCCCAACCAAAAACCCCAAACATACCCCAAGCTGAGAGATTTATAATTTGGTGGGCTGACTAGAAAATAAACCCCAAGTTACTAGTCTGTGGTGGCTACAACGGCACGTCCCCTCTCATAACCTCAGTAACCCTGCTCTAAGAAAGTGAGAGTTAGATGACGATGCAGTTCCTACAGCACATTGAAACAGCACCCCACTCCTGTAATTTCAGCTTTAAAAAAGCACCATAATTAGTGACATTTGGTGGGTTGGAGTTGGCTTCTGGTGCAGTTTCAGAATGCATTTTTGCTAATTGGCTTTAATGGAGCCCTGCTGGACTGCCTTTCTCAGTCTCCAGGGGTAACAGACAGGAAATCAGTCACCAACGAACCCTGCCAAGTGGGTGTGTTCAGTGTGGTCACTTCCTGCTACAGTCACCAGTGGGAGGAAACAACAGAGTGATATATTCTCCTTCTATGGTAAGCTGTTGCTGCAAGACTGGGGGCCTTCACTAGGTTGCCATGTTATGCACTTCCAGTGTTCCTCCTACACTCAGCAGGGGGTTTGTACAATGTTCAACAAACTGTAACAGACTTTAAATAACCAAAGAGTGATACAAAAATACACATGACAATAAAGGTTTGACCTGTAATAATGGGAATTTTAAAGAAGAGGCCTGAAAATGATTATGAGTATAATGAATTATGTAAGTTCACAGCTTTTAAAAGGACATGAAGAAAATTTCCATGTTCTGTTTCCACTGAAAACTTGGCGAAGTGTTAATTTCAGAAAATATTTGGGAAAGTACAGTGTTAAATGCTTTTAAATAAGTTTATGTGACACAGCAGACGAAAGCTACTGGGAATTACAAGTGCTGCTGTCATCACAGATGTGCTCCTTGAGAAAAAAAAAAAACACCCACATTTCTGGGGTGTCATAAAAAGTTAATCATCTCTGATAACACAGTATGATGATTTGACATTATAAAAAGAGGAAAGGTGAAAACTAAGATAAACATTCCTATAAGATATAACAGGATTGTCATGTTCTGATATAATTAAAGGAATAGTCTGACATTTCTGGAAAAGATGATCATTTTCTTTCTTAGAATTAAAGAAGAAGACTGGACTATTTATTGGCCAATCTCTATGCTAAATTTAGATCAACTAAGCTAAATGCCTGCTTCCTGTAGCAGTAGCATATAGACATGAGTGGTATCAATCTCACTATTTAACTCACAACAAAGTGAATAAAACATTAACACTTCCCAAAATGTCAAACAATTTCCTAAGGATGTTTCGGACTATTGAGAGCTAATCCATACAAATCTTTCATTCTGTTCATGTGCTCTGGAGTTTTAGCAGAAAAATGTCACTCCATTCAAGAATTACCACTAAAACATCCAAGATCTCAGTTTGAAAACATAAACCGTGAGAAGACTTTCTAATGCAGAATGAAGGCCAGCCAATCTCTGAAATAACACAAATAGTGTGTCAAAGTTTCTGCAGAATAAATTATATCTTTGCTTTAAATCTGTCTGCCCTTAGCCTCATGCCCAGTTTTAAATGTATGCTGCTGTCTTGCCAACCCAAACTCTTAAATCTGCTCTCCAGCAAGACAATACCCTTGACACTTCAGGTGAAAGTTGCGTTTGATTTGCTGAGATGATGATCTGTTTATTGGTTATGATTCATAAAAAACAATCATTTATTGCTTTCCATGGGTCTTTTGTGTACTGTCTGTTGCCTGATGTTCTTACTTACTACTGAAAACGTCAGCTGCTGCATAGACTATTATTCTACTATTTCTGCATAAGTCATATGAGGTGAACAGAGAATAGTATAGCAGCTGTGATCCTGCACTTCACTTCACGACCACTATTTTTTGATTTAACAAAGGATGTTTTGGGATCTCGCTTATTGGCCATATTGGCCTACTGCAAACATAAGGCTCATTCATGTACAGGATGAGGTTTACTATGGCTACAGTGGAGAGAAGTAATACAATGCTGCTCTGTTCTCTACTGAGGTGTGGAGTGATTGGTACAAAAAGCAATCAATCCCCATTTTAGCACTAAATTGGACTAATTCATATCATAAATGGGCTTTAAGTTTGTTTTAGACACTAAATCCTAAACCCTCTTTTCCTGCTACCTATTCTGTTCACCACATCCATTATCAGCTCCTTAACAAGACAAGAGCTACAAGGCTGTACTTCTGAAACAGCGTTGTGAGCTAAATGCTAATGTTAGTATGTTACAGTACAATAGTCACAATGACAATGTGAATATACTGATGTTTGCAATGGAATGTTTACTCTATTTGCCATCTTAGTTTAGCATTTTAACATTTGTGCTAAACACAAAGTACAGATGATACTGTAAATATTTGGTAAAAATTAAAATTAAAATGTTGTCTAATTAAAATGTACCTCAGTCTGTACAACTTTTCTGAGCCAGACTATCTAATAGATGTTCAGATATTTCACTGCATAAGTGGAACTGACCTGCTAGTGATACTAAAAAAGTCAAAGGACCACCAAAGTCACTAATAAGGATTAATGTTCTAGACACCATGATTATATGTACCAATTTCATTGATGCCCATCCAATATTGTCAACACACAAAATCATAAATCACATCGAGTCATCTATCCGACATTGTCATAAACAGAGTCATGCTGCTAGTGTGGCTCAAAATGTGTGCTATTAATACTAGTTTTGACAAATCAAGAACAAAAGTCAAGGTTAAAAACAGCAGGCATCGATTAAAGCTATGATGATACAACCATGACCTTAGATGAAAAGATTCCACGTGTTGAAAAAAAGAAAGATAATCAATAAGCTATCAGTTTCCCCAGGTTGCTCCAGAGTACTTAAGGAATTGGGAGTGTTGTCTCCTCCTTAATGATGATTGATTGATTGTGATTGTGTCTTCCTGATCTACGGTAAGCTGTTCCCAGTCTTCACTACTCTCATCACCTTGGAAGTAAATGTTCATAAAAAAAAAAGTGTAGACACGAGATACACTTTAATGTCTTTAATAAGACATTAAAAATCTATGTTCATGCAGAATTTAGGAGGAATGAATGCTCTTGATGATTGGCAGTGCTTCAATAACAATTTGAAGTATTTGCACAGTAGCATTTTTTCCTCATAATTGCTATCCAAATGAAGTGACCAGTTTGTGCAACAAACACAGAATGAAGGTTTTACTGCATCACAGAGTCAACCAAATGGGTTTTAGGAAATTCCCATAATAAAGTATCAAGTGTATGACTGACTTCTGGGCAATCCAGGGTAACCAGGGATAGCAAGAGTGAATGATGTGGGACAGGGTCAAAAAGAGGAGAGCAGGAGGTGTATGAACTGAACTGACAAAATAATAAGTGGTCCTAATTGTGAAACATGCAGTGTTGAGGTGAAGGCATTTGTGTGACTTTATGTGAATTTTTTTTTTTTTTACTTTGACAAATATAAAGATGTTGTTATAGAAAGTTGTCAAAGGGCAAACAAATCATAAAACTATTTCAAAATATTTCTTTAAATCAGGATCTATCTGACAAAAAAAAACCACAAAAACTTTTAATGACAGCTAATAGTTGCTGACAGATTTTTAACCCATTGTGGATCAGAAAAGTATTAAGGCTTGTTAGTGAAATATGAACCAGTGCCAAAAGGTTACAACCCTGTAACCTACTAAAATGCTCTGGTCCTGACTTGGTCAAGTACCCTCAATGCACTGCTTCTAACTGGAGACACCTACAGTCAGCATAAAAACAACAGCAACAAAGACATTGTGACACTACAGGATTGTTATGTACAGTACAATGTGAAGGTGAGAATTTGAACAGTTAATTTGAACAGTTACCTTCAGTAATGTTTGTGCAGAATAGCAATGCTGCTTGACAGGGGCACAGACTGTAATGTAGTCACACATTTAAATACAAGAAAGCTATTTTCTCCTCCTTGAGGTTTTCCTAACCTTCTTTTTGGTCTTTTTCATTTCCACCCTCCCTCTTTTTTGTCCCACCCTGTTCTCTTTATGGTTACTGGTGCAGCAGGAGTGGGGCATACAGAAATGCTGTGCTAAGCTTGAAGTTTCAGAGTTTCGCGTCAGGGAAAAATACAAGCTGAGCTCTCAAGCACAGTGGACACACCAGGAGCTCAGCACTGCGGTTGTACTTTCTGGACTTTCATCTTTGAGACAAAACTATTTAAAGAGGGTTACAAATCACAATGAACAGCTGTAAAGATTTGGCAGAGAGTATCTTATAAAATACAGCCATGCAGTAACAGCTTATGAGCATATTTTATTTTTTGGAGTTTGTTATTGGCCAGAAATGTTTGAGAAATTTACCACAAATAAATACATAAGACATACTGTAACCACTTTTAATTACTTTTCCAAGAGGGGCAGAACAGAAATGTAAGTGAATTAGTTTGAGGTCCTCTTCAAGACCCATATGTGATATGTTTGACAGTGAATGTAAAAAAAGTACATTACAAAGTAAACAAAAAACTAAGAAAATTTGTTTAAAGTCAGATATGGAAAAAATCAAGCCATTTTCCCTATTGATTCTGTGCAGAGTGGGAACATTTAGATTAATAATATCACCTTTTTGTATCTTCTTTCCACTTTAATTATTTGTATTTACACTTTCTTTCTACTCGCAACGTCATAAATTACCACCTACTAGTGCAGAAAGTTAAAAAAAAAACAAGTTGGTTGTCCTACCGGTGGTTGTTGGGTGTATGAACGGCCCCAGGACTGAGACGTCACAGGTGCATGGGGTGTGGTCCTTCCCAGGCCTCCAGTTTCCATAGTAGGAGACTGAGAGTGCTTGCCTCTGCGAAGCCCGGGTTCCTCAGTGTCTTTAGTGTTAGTTACCACACTACTGATCCTACGCATGTACACCTGGGATAGGGAGCAACCCAAAGAGCAACATCATGAAACCATGAACTCTACACTCCTTTGCTCCAATCTATTATTCCTTTTTGCATAAGGAATATACTTGTGGTCAACTCAAACCCTAGTCTTTCAACCCTTTCATACATTTATTTATTCTCACCTCAGCAGGGGATGGTTTGGCTCCCTTCTGTGCTGTAGAATTCCCACCAGCTGCAGTGCCAATGCTTAGCGTTTCTTCTGTGTCAAAGGTGGTTGCCCGGTAAGCCTTCCATGTTGTTGCTGCTTCTGCCTCGTCTTCAGACCCACCATCCACCAGTGTCCTTGTACCCCCCCTTCCCCGGACTGTCTCATCCATTGATGCAGTGCCTCTGTTCCTCCAGGTGCTTCTCACAGTCACATTCTTCAAGTCTGGTAAGCTGTCTTCTTGGGAGAGCTGGCTTTGTCTTTGGCTTCTCCAGCTGGTGAATGTGGTAGTGCTGCTGCTGCTCTCAAAGCCTGACTCTGTGTCGTTGAAGTCTGCAGAGGAGGTGTTCTGGGACTGGAGGCTGAAATTGCTACGTTGGCAGTGCAGGTGACTTGTGGTGGCCTCCATTCTGGAACTGTTGTGGAGTTTGGACCTTGATGAGGAATCACTGTGGTCATCCGGCCCACAGTCCAGGTCCTGGCACGGCCGTAAGGTGAGCTCACTCTTAGGGATGGAAATCTCATATGGGACGGAAATACTGCCATGATGTTCAGTGCTGGGCCCTGGCAAAGAGTAAGATATGAATAATTTTCTAGACAAAACATTTCACAGCTGCAATAAACTGCAATAACAGTAACACTGACAACGCAGTAATCCTTCATAATATCAGACTTATCAAACACATAAAAGTGGCAAGGCTCAATGCATAGCAGAGTCTGCACATGTGGTTTATGATGAAACCCCTACAAAACTAATGACTTTCCCATCATCATCAGACTCAGAACACAAATCTTTGACAAAAGAAGGCATCAGTCACAGTGGGGTTGGTGTTTGAATGATCACATTACATTTCAGTGATGTTATATTGTGTGAATGACAGGAAATTTTGCCTTTAATCAAACCGTTATTCAGTTGCTCTTACAAATATAGTTGGATTGTTTTTTGTGTATTACTGAAACCTACCTATAAGGATGTTACTGGTAGAGGTATGGCGTTCTTTGCTTGGCACGGGTTCACTGGACACGCTGCTACTGCGGCTGCTGGTTCTGGAAGAACTCGGATCATTGGGATAGATGGTTATACTACTGGTCAATTTACTAGTCGTGGTCACAATTGGTTTGGTGGAGATTTTGGGTTTGCCATTCGTAGACAGAGGTTCTGAAATCATTACTTCCTTTCTGTCAATCTCGACAATAGCAGGCTTGATGACAGCTTTTGACCTCAGTGCCTCACGTGGGCTGCACATTCGCTGGATCTCAGTCCCTGATGGTGTATGCGTGGATCCCTGGTGGACCCCCTCAGCTGAATGTGTTCGGCTGTGGAGCTCCTCATCAAACGAGCTCCTGGAAGAAGAACCTTCTGATTGGGAGTCATGGACATGAGAATACCTAAGATATCTGGAGGTTGCAGTCCTACTGCTTACATTTGTAGTAGTTGTCTCAGTTATAGGTTCTGATTCAGAGGGCCTTGAACCAGTAGATTCTGTCTCAGATGCAGAGGAATGCCCCTCTGACCCCTGGTCATTGGGTAGCAAAGGAGTAACATGGGATCTGTAGGCTGTGTACGACCCATTGGCTTTGGTCAGCATGGAGGCAGCAGATACAGAGACAGACTCCTGAACCTGGTCTATTGATTCTTGATCTGAGACAGATGCAGTGTCCTTCTCTAGTGCAGAGATGCTATTGATGTTGCTGGAGCTGTCAAGCACTACATCAGAGTTGTTTGATTCACTATCACTACCTAGATACAATTTTGAAAACTTCTCTACTCTGATCTTTTTAGACTCCCCATCAGCCTGTTTGTGGGTTGTCCTCAAAGGCTTCTGGTCATTAGCTGCTGGGGGGTAGCGACTGAGAACAGACACTTTTTTAATATCACTAGAAGATGTACTCACAGAACTGTCTGTGCCAACTCTTGTCTTTTCTTCAGTTCCTCGTCCGATGTCTCTTATGCCGTTATCAGACGAAATTGCTGCAGTTGGGGTTTTGGGTGTCCTCCTGCTCTTTTGAGCAGGACTGAGGGATCTCCTCACAGACTTAGGAGAGCTTGCCTCTGAGTTACTCAGCTCTTTGCTCCTCAGCTTAGTCTCTCTCTTGTGTTGAGGAGACAGCTCCCTGTTTCTGTGTTTGGGGGAGCTCGGTTCTGAGGCAGTTGCACCACTTCTATATTTAGGCTTCTCTTGTCTGAAACCACCCTTCACAATAATCTCTTCATTCTCAGCTTTGCCATTCTCCACGATGTTAGCAGAGTTGTTGGGACAAATGTTATCACTTCCATTTCCATGTTTATCCACACGACTAGTTCCATTTCCTCCAAGTCCACCTTTTCCGCACAGCTGCATCCTGAGCTGTTGCACCTGCTCACTCAGTTGGTGAGCCCGGTTTCGTTCCATCTGGAACTTCTCATGAAGTTCGCCATTTTTGGACTGTGAGTTCTTTAAATCCTCCTCTACTATCTCTAGCTGTTTAAGACGATTCTTCAACCTCTCTACTTCTTGTGTGAGCTCCTTTACTTTGTTGTCCTCCTCCTGTGAGCCCTCAAGACCAGTGTTCTTCTCATTTTCAGATTTGTTCACAAGACTGGTTTTGTCTTCAGGCAACTTAAAGTAGTCGAGGCTCTTTTCAGCCCTTCTCAATTTGCCTGTAAGGAGCCCTGTGGATGACAGCTCATCTTCAATTCGTGATCGCAAGAAATCTGCCTGGCCAGGGTCTGCCGACATGCCAAGATAATTCTTCTGCTCCAGTTTTTCTTTCAGCTTTAGAATGAGCTTCTCGTCCTCTCTCTGTTTCTCTAGTAGCCTCTTACGCTCATTCACAAATGTCTGGGTAAATCCTTTGAGTTTCTCAAGCTCCATTGCCAAAGCCTGCTCTGCTCTGTCCAGCTTTGTCTCAGACCCCTCCACCTCCTTCAAACGGGCTTTGAGTGCCTCCAATTCAGATGAGAGCTTCTTGGTCAAGTTCTTCTCCTCATTAAGGCTCAGGCAGAGCTGGCTGCAGTCAGATTTACTTTTTCCAAAAGCTTCTTCCAGTTTCTCCAGTTCAGCCATTCTACGTTGTAGACGTTCAATCTCAGCCTTTAGCTCCTTTGTAAGGTTTTCCTCCTCTTCCAGTTTCTCTCTGACTGTGCGACAGAGGTCCTCAGCTTTGCGTACCTCCTCATCCTTACCCTGGATCTTCAGGAGACGTTTCCTCAGAGCCTCTATGTCACCAAGCAGAGATGAGTTGCTGCCTTCTGCTTGGATTATCTTGTCCTGTAGAGGAGAGAGAGTTCAGCCATTAATTAAGCTTTTAATGTATTGTATTTCTGTTTGATCTCATGCCATATTTCTGAAATGTACACACAAACACTATAGCAAATCAACCAACACTGACCTGAAGGTCAAGAAGCTCATCTTCAGACTTCTGCAGCTTGTTGGTAGCTTCCTCCAGTTCATCGAGTCTTCGGGCAAGACTCTGTAGCTTGTGCCGCAGGTGGCGATGTGTCATGTCTTTATGATCAGACATGGCTATAAAGTTCTTTGTGTTTTATCTATTGTGTTGATTTCGTTGCTCAAATTACTTGATAACAGCGTTATGAGAGGTCCACATTTGTGTGGTAGTGAGATTAAGCCCTTTAGTCTCTTGAGGAAATTCTCTTTTCTTTTGGCCGTCTATCTTGTTTTGTTTTTGTGACTGCTTAAGACTTTGAAATTCCCCCCGAGTGGTGTTTTGCAGGAAAACCAGTCATCTGTTGGAGGGAGAGAGGAAACAACACTTAGTCATCCATCAATAACAGTCAATAACAGTCATTTTCATTCTCAAAAAGTAGCTCAGTAAGTGAAAAAAAGGAGTGGGAGAAAATTCACTGTCACTTCATTGTCACTGAGCCACCATGAACCACCATGCATTTCACCTTGTCTACAATGGAGCTAGTGGCGATGCTGTTTACTTTGTATAAGTATGGGGGTTTTAACATGTCTGCACACATACACAGGCAGAAACACATAGACACACATGCAAACACTTTGTTGTCTACCTGCTATTGTATCCAACATTGATTTCTGCTTCTCTGCCATCTTCTGCTGACAGTAGCATATCTCAATAACACCGGCCTCCTTCACATACCCCATCTCCACACATATGCAGCAGTCACTGTGGCAACCACTACATCACAGGCCCATCATAGCGCCACACCATTCATGGTCACTTGGGATTGATGTGACGTTTGAAGAGCAGTCCCATTCTATGAGACTATTAGGTAGCAACAAATTAACTCTGCACAAGGCCAGAATAGACAAAGTTATGACAGACTGTTGCATCATGCGTGTATTTCTACAGTCAATATAATATGCTGGTTGTCTTTACAAACCTCTTCATTCCGTAGGCCCAGTGTGGCTCTATGTGATGAGAACACAGATTATTAACACGCAGCCCGCCAGCTGGGCCTCTATGAATCAAACAGCTTTTGTCTCGTGCATGATTCAGGTAGAGGTCTTTCTGTTTCTTAGAAATCCTATTGCTCCCCTTCCCCCCGTCAATCTGCCAAGCCTCCCCCACTCACCGCAAGAGAAAAATCGACCTGTGGGTAGCACATCTGCACACATCATCACTTATCGACCCCACGCCGCCAGCCAGCACTCCATGTCTCCTCTCTCCTCATATACAGTACCATGTTCAAAGATTGCCTTTCTAAAGCTACAAACCACTACACATAAAGACTACTGCTTTCTTTTAAATTAAATCATTATTAGTGCAGTATAATAAATTTACTAAATCTTTTTATCTATATGAACTACTTGCATACATTATAGACAACAAAGTATAACTTGCCATTATGGTTTCACTCCCGTATATTTTCTATGGTTTCATTTGATGAAGACCAAACCACTCTTTCCACAATTTGTAAAAAGTCTTGTTGAACATAAGCCAAGGCAATAAGTTTTGAAACTCAATATGGCAACAGCTACTTTATGAGAAAGCACAATCTGAACTCAAAGGAGTCAGCTGTAGTGTTTTAATTATTCTTTACTTTCATGAGGTCTAGTGGTTTGGTAATCTTCTCAGTGGAGTACAAGACTTCAAGCAAATAAAGAACAGAGATTGAAAAGAGAATAAGCGGAAAGATATATGGGGGGAAAACGTTGGAGAGAAAATTGCTAGCCTGTCTTCTTGAATGCCAGAATACGTTAGTCAATAAAGACATTTTGTGTTTGCACTAGCCTTGAGCCGCTGAGTGTGTTGTCTTGTCTGAGGTGGTTGTCCAAACCTGTCCTGACCGATCCTGTTCCAGTGGAGTAAAAATGCAATGAAAAATCTCCTCATCTTTTAAAAACTGCACTCACTTGCACAGTTCAGTTCTTTATGAGGGGTATTCAGACTGTATTATGCAGCTCAGAAAAACTTAGAGAATTAAAATGTGCATAAGGAGAAAAGGTGATCTCTGGATACCTATTGGATATTTCTCTGATTTGGCAGTGCAGTCCTGTTGCCTTGTTCCACTTAATAATGAAACATCTATCAAATCCAGTTTATAATTTTGGCTTCAAATATTTTGAACCTATGATTTTTAAATTCAACAACTCTGGGAGTATCTCTAGTTGAGCCTCGTCCTGGTTAATAATGGTGTTTCGCTAGGTCCAGCTACTCCCATCTTGGCAGGCTCCCTACCTCTTCTCTCATTCTCCCTTTATTTCTTTGCCAGCTCTCTACCTCCCTCCTTCATCTACCCCCTCCATCTCTCTCAGACACGCACACCAGCACGGCCAAGTGGGCACTTTTAAGGGGCAGTGGGGCGTGCAAAGCCACCTTGGCAAGGGCCCGCCTCTGCTAAACCAATCAACATACCTGATTCACTTATCGCAAGGCTGGAGCCTCATTAGCTACAATCAGGACAAGACAGGAGGGAATTAGAAAGATGGTGGGTGAGATGGAGGGGAGTAAGGAAACCAGTGAGGGATTGGGAAAAGCAAGAAATGAAAAGTTGAAAAAATTATGTAGAAAGTACAGTATGTAGGCCATCAGTATTTAGTCTTAGACCATGAATCCCTTCCAATTACGACCTTGACCCACACTATTCCAAAATATATTGTTTGTTTTCAAAAAGTAAAATGTCTTCATCCAAAAACAGATTTGAAAACATGGAAAGCAGAGGAACGGGAGGGAAAGAAGAAAGGCAAGAGGGGTTTTGCAGAGGTATTTTGAACCACAATTTGTTCTGTGCTTTGTTTGACAATTATGGAAAACTTGGAGGGGGGTAGGCACTCTGAGGCAAGGAAACGGACCCCTTTTATGCAGAAACATTCCTAATGACAGACTAACCAGGGCACAGCCAGTTCCTCACTCTGCCTTCAATGCTTTTAACCAAGCCACTGACAGGTTCTCCTAGGTTCTCTCTCTGCTGAAGTTCATTTCTAACCAGGGGATTGTCTGGGTTTAGGGCCCAGAACTCAGAGAACATAGATTATAAAAATATTTCTAAGATTGTTCTAAGATTACAGTGATTGGTTTACGCACATGTGCACCCGATTGTGTTTTGCGATTGGTGTAAATATCTGATCAAACTGTTCAGTACAACACTCTATGACTACCTTTCACTTCTTCAAAATGGACAGGAAGATCCCCTACTTGACTTTCCTCTCCCATCTGCACTTCGGCTGCCGTTGTTACGAGAAGAAGGCACTGACAGGGCACTGAGACCATAGATCAGTAGGAAAAGAAAAGAAAAAAAAAAAAGGATGTCGACTACCAGACTTAGTTTAAGATGAGATCTTTGTGAATACACTTGTATCCCTGCAGTTAAAGAGTAAAGAAAAAGAGTGCACTAACTAAAAAAAGAGGGTAGAATGCAATATAAAAGTGTGCCAAAAACACGGGAAAGGTCAGTGTCATTGACGGTAAAGTAAGGCTGGAATACCGATCAAAGCAGGTCCCAGTAGCTGCATATTCCCCATGCACCAATTGATTTGTGGTAATTTAATTGACGATAAAGATGTGTTGCTGTATGCACCACTAAAGTTAATATAAACTAAAATGATTGGGACCTTGAGGCAATCCCTGTATCAGCAGATTTAATACAATCTAGTATTGAGGCATCTAACAAATTTATTATAAATAGTGCTTACACAATGCTTTTAATAAAATAAATCTGTACTTAATTTCAACAATTACATGTTACTAACTAACAGACACAAGGCATAGACAGTAGGAGAAGTTATGAGTCAGTAGAGCCCGACAATTAATTTTTGCCCAGAGGCCCCTGTTGGGTATTCATGACCAGGTTGCAGAGCTGCAGCTCCAGTCAAACCTCTGCCTACTTTGGCAAGAAAATTAACAGCAGCAGCAGCAGTTTACAACTGGAGATGTAGAGATGTGCCATTTCAGACAAGGCATAAAATAGCTTTTGCTAAGTCCTGAGCGAGTGTCAGAACTGCAGTTTAAGGCCTTATATTTTACACTTTAAACATACAAAAGTGGGAGTTTTGGTGACAGCAGCATATTTTCTAATATAGCATAAATGGACACGTGTACACACCAAAGTAAATGAGAAGGACAGTGACAACATATCCACTGACTCCAACAATGGTGGATCATTGAGATTCAAATACTTCCAACCATCGGGAACTAGTAGTAGTGACGCTGTTAAACTAGGTGTTTTCAGCACATTTTTCATAGGATAACATAATTTACTTTACTTTACTTGGCAGATGCTTTTATCCAAAGCGACTTACAAGGAGAAGACACAAGCAATTACCATTTGGGTTCTGTAAATTATGAGTTACTACAAACTAAGAGCCCTGATAGGACCCAAACTTGTCAAGATTATTATAATTATAATTTATTATTAATCATTTTTGACTTAGCAACAACTAGCAGGATATTGACATTATGTTTTACAGCATTTTAGCTCATTGCCATTCAAATTCACAGATTAAGAGCTAGTTAACTAGTGTTAGCTAACCGTTTTCATGAATTGCTTGCCATGAAAATGTCTATAATTTTTGTCTTTATCTTCAGGTCTAAAGTGCTGCTGCTAATGCTTTCCTGTGATGTAGGTTGGTATGTTTAAAGGTAATTTCATACTTTACACTTGCCCTCTGATGGCGCGACACTTGCACTACGGATATGGTGCAAGTTTTCATACCACAATTGGGGATGTGAACACAAGACACATAATGGCAACTCTGAGCTGCACATGGACGTTCAGAGATAGCCCGCCTCGACCCTCATGCACTTACAAAATTTACACCTCAAAAACTGTACCGGACACATGGACATGCAAAGTATTATTTGGCCTCCCAGCTGGCCCTTACAATGAAGCTTCACTCTGCTAAAGGTGAATTAGCAAGTGTGAGAAAAACTCCACACTGACAGAAAGATCAAGGATGAAAAGAGCAAAAACCAGAAGGGCTTAATTTTGTCTTTAAAGCACAATACCAAAAGCACCAAAAGAGGAACTACAACTTTGTTGAAGAGGTCCATCATCTGCTTGCACTCTCACACACACACACACTCACACACTCACACACACACACACACAGGTTACAATCATACACCATATCATTAGGGCTTTAGCTGCTTTCTTCCGGCTTTTGCCTTCAGTACATTCTGTTCTCTCCATGACAGAGAGAAGTAAGGAAAGAAAGAGGAAAAAAATCCCCTCTTTCTTGCACTTGACATTAGGTTGTAACTTAAGGGTTTGAAGCTCTTCTGCCTCATAAACGGTAGTTAATAAAGGGCCCAAATCCAATCAAAATGCTTCAACCACATCTTCATGTAGGGGGTTATTGCCAGTTTGAATAAGTGAATGTGTGACCAATACTCTCTGCAGGACTGCAATGGAGGGATGTTGGTGCAGCAGTGAAAGCCACAAGATGGTGTAGACCTGATACTTGAATTTTTCCGTTTTTCCAAGAAAGAGAAACTCGACATCCCATAATGTTCGGTTTGTCGTTTCCTGTGCTGTCATGTTACTTTTTTCTCAGTTTCTTTCACCCTTTCAGTTTTGCACCACTTCTGGAAAATGGTAAAGAAATGAAAGGCAGTGTTGCATTTCGGGATAAAAAGGATAAGTAAGGATAAAGTAATGTCATGTAGCTTGTTCAATAAAGCAAGCTGAAATGGAATGGGAATGCCTACTCTCATAGGGTTTTTCCTTAAGATACTGGGTGAAATGATGACTTGCAGCACAAGTATTGGACATATTGTGATGTTTGTGGACAAACAAAATGTCATCAAAATGTTGGTAAAACAGAAAAGTGTGCTTGGACAAGACACTGAACTCGCTTTAAGGGGGCAACCTGTCCACAAGAATTTCCCGAGGGGAGTTAATAAAGTATAAATTATTATAATTATTAGTGTACAAAAAAAAGCCTATTGTTGGGTAAAAGAGTTTCTGTCTGGCTATCAATAGCAAGTCATTATTATATTTATTCAAAAGTCTTTGAACTAAGAAACCATGAGATTTGCCACATTTGATAACAATTACCGGAAAGTGAAACAATTGGCAGATAAATTGAAAAACAACAACTAAAAAACAAACAACAAATTCACAGGTTGTGATAATTGTATAACCTCTCAAAGCCTCTCAAACCTCTCAAAGCTTTACTCCAATACAAAATATGTGTATGTATATTATGTGACATTCGTAAGATAATCAGTTGAAAAAACATGATAAAATTGTTAATAGCAGTTCCTGGGATGTTTGTACAAATAATTGCAAGTTGTAAAGAAGGTGAGCAGAGTGCACAAGCAACGACAGCACAGGTGCAGGAAGACAAATAGGATATGAAAGAGGAGGAGAGGTTGTCTGCAAACATAATTTGCAAGCTCCCAAAATAAACTTTTACTGTTGCAATAAAAGTGCATACAGCTTAGACACACAGGGTCATGAAGGTCATATTAAAAGATATGATGGTGAACTCTTCAACACATCACAGAATACTCATCTTCTGTGTCCCAAACAAAGAGAGAGGCAGCCAGTGAGGTCAAAGACATGCTTAGTAGGTAAAGGTTCTCCTTGTGACAAACTTTTATATGAATATCATGATAAGTCTTAATTTGAAATCTTGGCTGACAAGTGACCATCCTCTCTCTGGTCTTAGCCTAGTAACCCAGAGTCTTTTCTAGGCCTCCCCTCCCCTCCCAGGCTGGCTACATCAAGTCTTGTTGCTGGGGCTTAAAAGAAAAACAGCACTCTGCTTGTATGACTGGGCATGATAAGAAGATGAGAGAGAAATATGGGTATGGGTGAGGAGGGTGGCAGATGCCAGAGAAAGGAGTAAGAAAGGATGAGAGGGACGGTGACAGAGAAAAGCCAGAGAAGCTGCAGTGTGGGACTCTACACCACAAAATCTTTGGCTTCTCCGTTTATGACCTGATTGAAGATGCGACTTTGATGCATGAGTCAAAGCCCTCAAAAGCTTTCCGGCTCTGCTCCTCATCTTGGTGGCTGAACAGTAAATTAGAGCATGTTTTGATCAAAACACAGCACTACACACAGGATTACATGCACCGGTCACTATTGCTACGATCAAGAAGCAGAGCAGGGGAAAGATATTAGATGCTCTATTTAAAACAGCAGCACCCGAAAATACTGGCCAGTCAGTTGCAAGTCCTCAGGCAGATCTGCAGCCAGAGAATTCTGGAGAAACTTTACTGTGGTCAGTTCAATAAAAACAGAATATCACATGAAGCAAAAAGGAAGCAGTTCAGTTTGTTCCTCAACTACACTTCAGCCAAATGGATCCTCACCAACACAGAGAGGGGGTTGCTAAACTCTCTACATCTCCCTTTTACAGCTGATATCCTTCCAGTTAAATCATTGTAGTATGTTTGATGTAAATGGCATTGAAGGAAATGCTACAATTTAGAGATAATCAAATCAGTGCCTAGTAGTAATTTACACTCAACCATCTTCAGAAAGGGTCTACTAGTTATACGTCAGGACGACATATTGTGGCCCATTTATCATAGCTATGACAGGGAGCCTTAGGGATTTCATACCCCTCTCCCCACATTTCCTATCTCTCTGTCTGTTCAAATAAAGGAAAAAATCCCAAACTTGTGCTAAATTATAAGAATGACAGCGCTTATATGCACAGCCACAGACACACATAAAAGCATAATGAATATTTATATTTTCTATTTAAATTATTAAAGTATGTAAGTAAAGTATATTTATATAACACCTTTCTAGTCTTTACAATACTAATAATACTAAGGTACAGTAATTAAATACATGCACAGTTCAAAATATTACTAATCTGAATATATTGAGGTCAGTTCATAAAAATACTTGGTTTGTTGAGTTTCACATGAACAAGTTTGGCACTGCTCTTGTTGTGGATGTAAACAAACAAATCTATGTCCCATGTGACTTGCCACCAAATTTCCATGAAGTATTTCCCAACTCTGCTCTGGAATGTCCTCAGCCTGTGTTTGGGGTCAGAGGTCACTGACCCTGTGAACATGCAAAACACTCCACAGAGGATTCTGTAGGACTGAGGCCCTGATTAGGACAGCACATTGTGTTTGTTTCATATTGCAAATAAACCCAACTGAGATGAACCGCAACAGTAGTTTTTGTTGCCAGACAGTTTGGTTATTACAGAGATAAAAGACATAATGTAACTTCAAATAAGGTGAGGACAATAAAATGTTAATGATCAGATCTTGATAAAAAAACACATTAGCCACTTAAGGATTGCCAGATCAGACACGAACATGAGTAAAATAAATGGACTGAAGTCGGTCAGCCATGCTCAGTGATGTCCATGAAAGCCATATGTAAGCATAAAATCTTATTAAAGCGGATGTAACATGTTTGACTTATAGAAATATGACTTGTGCACAAACTACTACACAAGAAGAATAAACATTACCTTGAATTTAGACTTGGGTCAGTAAACTATAGGGATACAGCTTGTGTATTATGTCTATGTGCGCAATTTGCAACCTTGCGTTGGGAATCTATGTGAAGTGATAAACAGGAAAGCTCCAGTAGGTGACGTAACACACTAACGTGACATAAATATGAGCAATGACTAGATATGATGAAAATAGCCAAGCACATAATGTAAGTTTATTCTATGTGAAACCATGAATCAGGTGATTCATATGATTGGCAAGTAAACATTAAAAAAATAACAATAAATAAACAAGATAGTGCCCATCTGCTGATAATAGCTAATCACAGACATACTGGACCGTTACTGTTGTTAGAACATGTTGTATGTGTAAACAGCTCTGACCTCCAAATAAGACAACAAGACGATGGACCAACACTTGCTACCTATTTAAAGCTATACTCAACAGCTGTTCGGGCACTCTCAGGTATCAGCAGACGTCAGCTGAAATCCTTCCAGGACTCCATGAGTGCACACCAAAATAAAGGTGAAGATGCGTGCAGCGATGAACCGCTCAGGAAGGAATGTGCGTGTGTGTCACCATTTCACGTTGATAAGAGAACATGAAAACATCACAACATGATGACACTTGTTAGAGTCAACACTGCGTAACTAACAGCCTGTATTTGTGTGCGAATAAGTATGAGTCAGCCTGAGAAAGAATGAGGCGAGGCACACAGACAAAAGTTAAGAGAAGGATTAAGAGTGATATAAACAGAGAATGACAGATAGATTATTTTGCTTTTTACTCATTAATTACTGTTCTGGTTGTTTGCCTCTGTCAGGTGTCAGTTTGAGAGTTAGTGGAATATCTTAAAAACCTCACAAATGGCATTGTGTTCTTTACTTGCCTGACTTTATACTAAGCTCACACTCTATTAAATCCATAAAATTTATAAATCATAATGCTTCATTTAAAGTCAGAAGATAACAAATCTGCAGAGATCGTCTGCAGACACACTGAGAAAAATGTGAGAAGTTTTACCTGTGCACAGGTGCCACCGAGCGCACAAATAGATTCATGGGCCTATCAGAGGAGTGAGTTGAGATTTATGGTGAAAACTCCACCTCACATCCGTTCTTTACATTGTCATTCCAGATGGACTGAGTTAAGGAATGTAAAGAAACTATAAATCATGCAAAAGACAGTGGAAAAGGGACATAACATAGCACAGAAAATGTGTATTAAACTCTATGCCATTCAGTAAAGGTCAAGGACAACAGCACCTTATTATCATCAGTTTTTTTCTTTCCACACGGTCCGTCACTGTCATCTCACTTTCATGTGACCTCCACCTCTATCATCCCTACCCCCCACCTTTGCTGCTGAATTCCTTTTGTTTCCTTCCTCTGACCTTCACCCTCATTCCCCTGCTGCTGTGCTGCATTTACATGTCCCGTCCACTGCAAGAGAACAGGAGATGACAACTGAACACCAAACTCTCTGATGATGGAGTAGGTTTTTTAACAGGCTGGCCTTGTGATGGCTGACGACCACTGCCAACCAACACTGTCAATTCACATCAGCAGCTCTTAACATGCAGCTTGTCCACCTTCTGCCTGCTTGCTTGACATCCTGCTCATTCACTGCCTTCCCGTTCTTGCACAAAGTGTGCACACACACAGAGACACACAGAGTTTGGTTGGCAGAGCTTGGCAGTGCTTCATCAGCCTGAGCCTTGGCATTAGCTGCCTGCTGCGGCTGAATGAAGACCTCAGTGGCTCTCTGTTGAAAGAGAGAGAGAGAGCTGTAGCAGGAGAAAAGCTTAGGCGAAGCAAATGCAGAGCAGAATGTGTGTGATAATGTGATGTAAGCAAAGAAAGATAGAGGAAAAAACAGACGAGAGAGAGATGAGGGAAGTGACTCCACTGAACGCAGAGCAGGTAGCTGCCAGAGTGAATTACTGCAGCAGGAATGCAGCACTGCCTGCAGGATGGAGGGAGGGAGGGAGGGAGGGAGGAGACGAAGAAATAAGACGGGTAGCAGGAGGTAAAAACGATGATGTACATCAGATTAGAGATAGAAGCACATTAAATCATAGAGTTATTACAGAGCATCCTAAAGTAGTTAGACTATTAATGTAGGCAAGATGAGCTGCTTCTTAAAATTCAACATCAGGCACAAAAAGGTGCTTGCATACAGTATTAGCAGGAATTTAAATAATAAGCATGGATTTGATATTAATAAAAAACCCTTTGCTGTGTAATGAAATCATAAAGCTGTTTATTACATTTAAACAGCTGTCTTCCCTTGGAAATGACCTCTCGTTCACACAAAGTTTGTTTTCATCAGTGTTCTTTGGAATTAAGAGAACAGGAAATAGATATTTTGCATGAGGAGCAACACAAATTCATAAAAATTACAAAATAAAATCACACAAAATAAAAAAATAAAAAATCATGGCTTTTTAAAGTCCACCCTGAAACCTGTATGCAGCTACAGCTTGGAGACTGCCTAAAGGCACCAGCAGCTCTCAAGCCTTATAAACACTTTATATTGTGCTTGTTTAATCTGTAAATAAACCAAAGTGTAAAAACAACCTCAGCTGTGTCCTCTGCTGCCAGTATTCATGCTAAGAGAGCGAAGCGTCTCAGTGGCTCAGTGTACGTATATGAAAATGGTACTGATCTTTTAACTCCTGGAAAATGTATAAGAATGTTTCCTGAAACATCTAATTATTCCATTAAGTGTGATTCATTCGTAACTGCATTATGTTCAGTTAATGACACTCCCTTTTTAAAGAAGCAAGCTCCTGATTATGAGAAACCTAAAAATTAGTGGGATGTAGTATGTACTTTTAGTAGCAGAAGAAGAAGAAGCTCCATTTCCTGTTTTAATGTTGGTTTGTTAGTTCTGGATTGTTTCTGATGAATTCAAGTTCACGCACATCTGCATATAAAACGCAGTTCAGTGAAGAAGCTTGAACACATCTTGGCCAAATATTGACCTCAAATTGTTATATTGTTATATTGACCTCAAGCAGGCAGCCGAGGAGACACAGTAAGACAGTGACACATTTAGCCTTCTGTATCTGCTGACTAAACTTCTCTGGTAACACACACACACACACACACACACACACACTAGCTGCTGTCCCTGAGAGAGCAGTGTAAATGTTTGTGTGTATGAGTGCACTGACTCATATGTTACAGAGTATGCTATACAGTACAGTATGCATGCATGTGTGTGTGCCACTCCTGTGTGACTCCCAAGCTACAGGGAAGGAAGTGTGGCGCCGGTGTTTGTGCCCAACAGGAAACAGGCTCAGAAATACCAGAGGTGGGGAGGAAGAGGCGAGGAGGAGGAGGAGATGCAGGGGGAGAGGAAGAGAGGACAAGGTGGGCAAAGGAGGAGGATGAGGAGCGCATGAAGAAGACGTGAAGGGAGCCAAAGCAAACATTTCAAATTCAGTACGCCATCACCGTTGTGAATTGACTTGGTCTGACTGAGAGACCTGATGACCACACACACACACACACACACTTTTCTTTTAGGAATAGTTTTATATTGTGATAATATGCTTTTCTTGAGAAAACTAAATGAGAACATCAACACCACTGTCACATTGTGATTTAAGTACACACCTTAATGTTGTTGTTTTTTTTATTAGAACAACTTAGCATTTTGCCATGATGCTTCACCCTGCTGCTGGAAAGCTATGTGCTTTAACTGTTTCATAAGACATACAGCTGAGCACAGTGATTTCCTTGTTAGGCAATCAACATTATTTAAAGTACAGGAAGGCACAACTTACATTTTAGATGTATCCTTTTGTCCGTGGCATGTCACAATCCTCTCCGCCAAGTCTCCATCCTGTGGTTAAAACACACAAGCGGGGCATGAGGTTAGTAAAAGTGGACTCACTGGTTATCATAATATCAAGACACACACAGACACACACACTCATGCCATGTTTCCCCATTTTATGTTCAGATGTTGGCAAGGCCCAGAGCCTGTGGCCAGGCTGACAATGCAGTCACTGTAGGGGAGATCGTTGTTAGTCAAGCTAACAGGCTAAGAATGAACTAGCTGCTCAGATATGGGAAACATTTGGAGGCTCTGCAATAGACTCATGCATGAGCAGACAAGCAGTGTTTGGCTACGACAACAGAAGGCTCTATTCAGTTCTCTGGGGTGGCACTGGTGCACACACACACACAAACACACACGCACCATTATCATAATCATCATCATCATCATACTAGAAGCTCTTATCTGTTTGAAAACGTGCATGGTTACACACAAACCCAGACACGCACACACAAACCCAGACTTGGAGCATTCCACTACAGTAGCATTCCATATGTTTGGTTAAGCACAGAAAATCCAGATTTAAGACTGGAGTCTGGACTGAATTTAAAGGATGGGAGAGGGAGGTGGAGGGAGGGAGAGAAATGAAGAAGAGGATAGGGGCTGAAGGAGAAGGAAAACATTCCTGTGAAGCGAGAGCTGGGACGCAACAGCAACTACACACAAAATACATTCAAACAATGTTCATCTGAAGAGAGTGTGACTTGTTTTCCAGAATAGGGCAGTAAACGCAGATATAACAAGCCAAAATTCAAAGATATTCAGTTTAAAATACATATTACAAAGAAAAACAGCAAACACTGCAATTTGAGAAACTGCAACCAGAGTATTTTGAACTTTTATTTTACAGTTTTTGCTTGAAAAATGAAAATAAGAGGATCTATGGATATTTCATTTCATCGATTAAGTGCTATGTTGTCAAATTTCCAGTTGTTAACAAGAAGCTGGCAACTTCAGATGTTTTTTCCTCCTTTGTCTTCCATAAAAATTATGTCCAACCAACAGTGTGAAACTCTAATCTCAATCACTTCAAAAAACTATTTAAAATTGTCACCTTTGAGCAACAAGGGCAAATTGCTTCTAGAGTATTTATACAAACTTAAATAGATGATCAGAGTTGTTGCTGATTAATTTGTTTGTCGACTGAATGATCTTTCAGCTCAAAAAAACAAAAACAAAAAAACAACCTAACATAAAGAATGTGCCATATTGACCTGTAAACTGTTCAGAAAGATGTTTCTCTGTCGACTAAGTCTAAGTGAAGAGACCGTTACAAAGCCCTGAGCTCACAGACTGTATGATCATGTAAGCTGCTGCTGATGGACACTGAGCACCGGTCTTTTAGTTGCTTCTGCCACTCTCTGCTCCTCTCTGTCATCCTCTGTCTGTTCGCACGCATCTTTTCCTTGCTAGAACGAGACTATAGTAATGCTCTGCACTCAGCTGCATAATGTTATATTCATTAAGGCGACGGCATAACGTCAACACACAGGTTTTGCTGAATCATCTGAGATTCTCACGCTACCAAATGTGTAATGACTACAAAACAGCTGCCTGGATACTGTGTAATCAATAATTATTTTTGATTAATATGATTTTACAAATGAGATTTGACACATTCTTAGCAATCCAGAAGATGCCAAATCCCCAAGTGACCAGAGACCACATGTTTGTCTGTGTTGTGTATGTGTGTAAGAGAGGGGGGGGTCAAAGCTTTTCATTTATACGATTAACCAACCCGTAACCAAACAAAACTGAAAACAGCTGTCTGCTTCTCATCCCTTGCTCCAGCTCACTTCTCCTCATGCACACAGCGTGTCAGGTTAGGGTTTGTTCAGCAGAATAAACTGAAAAGCTTCCTTCAAGCATCTGTAACTGAACAACCAGTCATCAACTCGGACTAGCAGTGAACTATGTTGCACCATTGTGCAGCACAAGAGAACTCTTCATGTTTAACACATGTTTAACAAAATACACAAATATTACAGCTTGTGATGAATCATTAATTTGGACAAAAGAAATTTGAAATTTGAAAAACAAAAACTGTTATTCAAAACACAGAGTGATTACAAATTACAGGTCAATAAACTAGCATTCTGCACTATGCTACCAAGTGCATTTTTGGTTTGGTTTTAGACCAAATCCAGTAAATCCAGTTTTTTTTCCCCTGAGGGCTTCATATTTTTTAGGTTTCTGTAAGTCGTGGATATAATTTAGTTGTTTTGGTCACCACTTAGAGCTCATAAAAACACATCCTGTCACATTTAAATTTCATTTTTGCTGTGATGTCACTTGTGTCCTCTGTTTATTAAAAGATGCATTTAAGTGTGTTCTGCATTAAATGAGGAAAGCTTGCGGTTCTGTACAGTCTGTGTCAATATGTTACGATTATCTTTGTGTATCATGCACTTTCTAGTTCTGGCCCACAGTGCATGTTCAGTCACTGTGTTAATATTACAACACGATCTCTGTTAAAGGGCCTGTGTCAGTTTTCCTCCCACATAAACCTTTTATCGTGTAAGGGTTATCTTTGAGTACGCCTTTATCACAAATACAATGGAAAGCATTTGATATGAGTGTATGTTCTGAATACTTAGACTTATGTTTCCTAAAAACATTCAGTACATGTGAGGCCACTTTTAACCGAATACACACAGATAGATTTTGTAGTGTCTTATAGGAGATGCTTTAATGCGGCATCGACTGACTATCGGAAACACACACAATCCTGTTACCTGCCAACTTTGAAATACACAATAATACCACAATACGTGGTAAAGAAGGTGTTATATTCACCGGGCCTTCAATGGAGAAGAAAATCTGTTTGTCCATTAGATGGGCTGATAAACAATGTGTCAACAGAAAACAGTGGACATAGACAACAACATAGAGCAAAACAGGAGAGGGAAATGGGGGGGGGGGGGGGGGGGGGGA
>JAUMHL010000015.1:9732239-9766696 GCA_032362345.1 Sandelia bainsii
CCCCCCCCCCCCCCCCCCCCCCCCCCCCCCCCCCCCCCCCCCCCCCCCCCCCCCCCCCCCCCCCCCCCCCAGAGACACAGAAAACAGAGAGACCTCATGTTCAATTTCCTCCACACGAGAACATTTCAAGACGTGAAACTTCATCCTGGGTTCCAGTGGCTAGGCAGGCCTCGTTTGCATGGGAGCCCATTTCCTGTGAGTGATTAACAGAATGGAGAGTGTGTGTGTGTGTGCACACTGGGGGTTGCAGTTCAGAGAGGTCTGGGGTTGTTTTGTCTGCTTTGGGAGGAAAGGAATGCCCAAATCAAACACAGTGAACAGGATGCCTTGAGAGAGAGAGAGAGAGAGAGAGAGAGAGAGAGAGACACTAGGAGCTAACAAAAGAAAGGTGGAGGGATACCAGAGAAGCATAGAAGAGATCGATTCTTAATTTGCTGCCACTCAGGACTGCAAACAGCATTCCTCCTGATGCTATTTGCATTCCAGCAGAATGGCAAGGTGTAGTATGAATTTTGTCTTCAAGCTGATGAGCTGTCTGACAGAAAACCATTCACCTCTTTAACTTCAAGATGAACCAGCAGAACCTGTCCTAATATCTAATGACTTACAGCCCTGCAGCCCTCCCTGTTCCAGTCGAGGCTTTCGCACACTACACTGCTGACTAAGGAAACATTAGTGCAGACTATTTATTTATAACAGCACAATGACAAGTAGCACTGTCACTGAACACTTTCGTTGGCTTACCTTCATAACACAGAATCAACGATACAGGAACCTCCTCGTATGTAAACTAGGCAAAATGTAAAGAGGCTTTAAAGTCCAAACTCATTATTTAAAGATACAGTATTAATGATTATAGTCTGACACAGGATATAGAGAATAATATCTTAACAAACATGTCAGACAGCGTCTTGTTCAAGGACATTTTAGTAAAGTCAGCATTTGCTGGGACAGGGGTTTCCACCTGAGGATGTTAAATGAACACTTCTCATCACCAGAAGATGTCATTCCTTTGCATTCACCTTAGTTTATAGCCATGCTACATGGCCCTATGGCCGAAGTCAATCAGTCTGTGAGTCCACCACTTTGATCAAGGGGGAAATATCTCAACTATTAACTTGGCCTATGTGTTGGCATTCAATCCTGTGCAGCTCCCTGGGTTTTCATGAAATGTGGCCCTGAAACTCATGCTCCCCTATGGATAAACTGTAGTTACTTGGTGAACCCTTCAAGGACCATCACTGGGTCAATATTTCAGTTTATCTAATACTTTATTTTGTAACACTCTAATCTGTACGTTTGTAAATGAGTTAATGTTAGCATGCTAGCACACTAAGTTAAGATGGTATATACATATTAAAAAAACTTCCCTCTGAGATTAATAAAGTTTTTTTAATCTTGAATGCCTGCTAAACATGAGGATGTGAGCATTTAGCTCAAATCATCTCTGTGCTCAGGTTTAGACTAGCATTGCTTTAAAACAACCTTGAAACAGCATTAAGACTTTTTACATAGCAAAATAAAATGTTAAAATAAATTACATTTATTTTATCTTTTTTTTTTATTGAGGATGCCTGGACTGTGGAGTTTCCAGACTTGGTATACAGATAACATATTTTACAACATATATTTACACCAAAAAAGAACTTCACTGGCTGCACCGTGCCTCTCGTTTCCCAGCAGTTCTAAAGTTCCCTTTCCAAACGTTTCCTTATGTTGTGTGTGCGAGCTGAACCCTGCCCATGCAGAAGCGAGCCATTCCTTGACTGGCAGAGCAGAATTGATAGGCGCTATTGTTTCCTTTTAAGGTCAATTGTGTCTCAAATGCTTGGCATGGCTGGGAGAACAGATGCAGCTGGCTGGTAGGAGAGATAAAACACTAATTTCACTGCATTCCTCTGTGCAAGACCACACCTAGAGAGAGTGTCAGTGTAAGAGAGGATGGAGTGAGAGAGAAGGTGAAAGCATTTAATAAAGAAAGAGGCAGATAAAGATAATGAATATTGGAGAGATTTAGATAGAAAGAAGAAAATGTATGGCTCGAGCGTGAAAACAAGGAGGTTAAAACTACAGCGAGTTTGTCCATGTGGGTGGGCGAGAGTCATCGTTTGCCACAGGCATCGAGCTCTGCTGTACCCCTTGTTTGACCAGGCAGTCAAAACACACCGCCACATGTGGTGAGCCTGTTTGTCAAGGCCACAAGAAGAGGGCATACACTTACACATACATATATACATACATGCTTATCCCACACAGAGAATTAAACATCTCCCAGGGTGACAAACCACGCTGTGTAATTCAATCCATGGCCACAAGTTCACGATTGACTCTTCACCCAAAAGCACCACACTGCTCCCACTCTGAAGAAAGGCTAAATGTCTAAAATGCTGTGTTTAAATATTCTACACGAGAGTTAAAAAGACAAGTGGGGTGGGGGGTGGGGGTCCGGATGGGCAGACTGGCTTAGCTTCACAAATAAACCCAGACGCTGGGAGAAAGAGAAGGAGCCGGCTGAAGGTTGAATCATAAAATATGCCCGGTATTCCACAATGTTCCACTGTGCTCAAATGAGTCACTCAGGGACCTGGGAGTGTAATGGGATTCCTATGAGGCTCCTGTGAATGTGTCTACACACACACACAAACAAATATAACACACAAACACAAACTTATCTCTGGCTGATATTCAGCTAGTTAAAACTGATCTATTCATTATAAAATGAGTGTCCACTGAGCATTCACAACTGACTGTGAACACACAGAATTAATAAGAAAATAATTACCTTATTCACTGTAAATACTAACGAAACATTAACCAAATGGTGCCTTTTGTTAAACTAAACGTTGGCTGACTTTTAGCCATGGAGTGACGCACAGAGAGGAACAGAAAAGGAGTGAAGGGCAAGCAAAGAGAGGAGCAGATGACTTGCTCATTGTCTGAGTTGGTGAGTGAGTTTGCCTGCTTTAGTCTAAGCAAATGGGAGATGTGTCTGTTATCACTGTGATCAATCCAATGTCTTTTTTTAATGCAGAGGTGTTCCTGTGACTCAGAGCATTTTAGCAGTTAGTCAAACAATCTGTTGGTCAAACAATGGAAAATTAACAGACAAATCTCATGATGATGAATTTCACCATCATGAGATTTGTCTGTTGGTTTCTTCAGTGTGTGTGTTTGTTAAGACACACTGGTTTGGGCTGTTATTTGGAAAAAGCAAGCAAATTGAAAGAGAGTTGCAATAACTACTCAATTAGCAGCTGTTCTGATAAGTCGTTCTTCCTCGTTCAAGTCATTCTTTGAGCACAAAAGCCAAAAATCTGATCATCGCACAGTAGTCAAATCACTCCTGGATATTTCACTGTTTATTTAAATCAATGAATTAATTGAGAAAATAATGAGTATACCAATAGCTAATAAAAATAATTTATAATTGCAGCCCTAATTTGCTGATATCACCTTGATTTGTGAAACTGTGGGTCTTTACCCATTACTAATATTTGATATTGTATTCAAATAAACAAGTTTACACACTTTCTCAGGTTTGATGCTATCTAACGACCTTGTTTTTTTTTTTTTACACATTCCTCTTTCTCTTCCCTCAATTCCTATCTGTCTTTATGCTATTAGACAACCAACTAAAATTAAATATGCTAAAAAGATTCAGTCAAAGTTCTTCTTCCTCATCTGTTACTACTTCATAAAACTTGTACATAAAAGAGTTTCATGTCTGCACTTTAGCCAGTCTATTTTTATGGCTTTACCATGGCTCACATTGTGCTGCTTCACTTCCCCTGGTCAGGACAGCTAGCATGAGAAGGAGCTTCAAAAGCAACGCTGGCATGGAGAGGAAAACCAGCCAACCCAACCTCTCAGCTGCAAAGATCTCCTTCAAAATAAAACCAAAGCAGAAAAGAGGGGGAGAAAGAGTAGAGAGGAGAAAGAGGCTGAAGATAGCCAAGCAGTCGGGGTCTGCATGCATCAGCACCACAATGATGAAAGGTCCTAAAACCAGACTTGCTAATACATAGATGGACGGAGGAGCAGGGGGACGGATGCATGTGGGAGAAGAAAAACATTTTACCAGTTTTTAATGAGGTGAGTTAAAACAAAGAAAAACAGAAAGTAAAAGCTACCGTCATGAAAACAGGAAAGTAAAGCAAAGGTCACACGCATAAAAGATGTGACAAGATGATTTATGTTTATTATATTGCAAAACTGTCCAACGGCACAAAAAGAAAAGTAAGTTAACAAGTAGAAACAGAGAACAGAAGACAAACCAGCCCACGACGAGAGAAACAGAAGAGGGGGAAGTGAACAATTGCCAGGTTGCCATGGTGTCTGAACATTCCTCTCTCTGAGAACATGTATATTTTCTGATCACAAGAAAAATAATCTTCAGGAGGAATTTTATTTTGAGAGCCGCCCCGTAGATCCAAGGCTTAAAGCAGGTCAGACAGGAGTGTGTGAATGAGTGTTTCAGAGTGAGTCTGTGTGTGTAACCCTCACAGAGGATAACGTAGAAGCATAGTGCATCACCAGACAGATTATTTGCAAAGGAAGAGCATGTGAGGCTCCAGATCCATACTGCTCAAGTCACACATGATCAAATGAACAAACATCCCCGCCCACACACACACGACACACATGGCCACACTGCATGACAACGAAGTGAATCTGTGAAGAAGACGACACTGACAAGAGCATCACAAGTTCATCCTCCTTTTCCTCAGCTTCTCAGTCTGTTTCTACACTTTCTTTTTACTCACTTCCTTTCCACTCTCAGTTCAGCTGAGAGAAACAGTGTAAGTTTAATTACTGAAGCAGTACCAAGAGTAAAGTAAGAAGGATGAAACTAGGACAATGACTTTCACAAGAACTGCCCTAAGCCAGCAAAACACTGATTACACAGTTATTGTGCAAAAGATTCTAATACTTTCATACCTTTATGCTTCTTTTTCTCTCGCAATGAACCAAACATATGAATCACTTCTCATGATCAATATAAAAGTCATGTTTTACAGTTATCCTGCTGCCTCTTACTCCATCTCTCTCTCTGGGCATTTTAACAAACAAACAATTTTCCACTGTATTTGGTTTTCCTCTCTTAATCTCTCACAAACTCAGAGCAGTCTTGCTGTTTGCAGAACGTCACACACAAAGGTATGGAACAAGTTCTAAGTTGCAAAATTGCGAGAGAACAACATACTTATAGTATCTCCTTGTATCCACCCATCATTTATGTACTGAAAGTTAAAGTGGTCATGCTTCATCTCCTTTTCAGAGCTATTATATCTCTTTTAATCTAGTTTTATTTCGCCAGCTAGCATTTATAAATCCTGTTGTAAATGGAACTCTGTGTGAATCAACACTGCTCCATGTTTTATTGTACGTGTGTTGCTAGAGAGCTCGCTAGGAAGAGGAACCTCTTTGATTTTTAGTATTTATGAATATTAGAACCATCCATCATGTTAACCACTTTTCCTATTAAGGGTTGCAGGGATGCAAAACACATTTCTCATATTCTAAAATTATCATATTTTCAACATGCCCCATAAACCAAACCAAAAATAAACACATAAACCAAAAATAAACCGATTATTTACTTGTCCGAAAGCGAAGCATCTGAGGCAACTTTTTAAAAAACATTTTTAAATAATAAAATCCACGTTGCAGACTGATGGACATTGTTACAATCTCCATGGTCTGCGAGGAGACTGAATTGTTTCAATTTTTAAAAAATGACTGAAGGTATCCTTTAGATGAATAGTTCACCAATTAACACATTATATCTTGTTTTCTTAGTTTGTTCAAAACTTGTGTATGTTTATAATACTGGTCCGAAATCTACTATAGGTGATTTCATATCATTTCATACTCAAACTACTAAACAACTACAGTTGTCCTCCACTCATCCATTCAGGTTTTTTCCTTTAATCTGCCACATTTCTGTGTTCCTTAGTTTGAAGTGGTTCTCTATTCCACATGTTCATGTTCCTACAAAGATCAAACAGAGACATCAGATGCATCGAAGTGCAAAAAAAAGACAGCAAGCACATTTGATGTTGCCTCTCTGGACCTCACCCCAGAAACAGTGGCACTGGAGTCAGTACAATTAACTTCAAATCCTTCCCTCTCTTATAAGTTTAGTATAATGTGTGAGTGAGCGTCATTGTGATTTCATCAGAATTCACAATTTTCAACAAACTAATGGCCAAGCCTTGAGTACATAACACAGTTTAGTACAGTTTCAGGGACCAAATTTGGGCCAGTTAAGTATAAATTTGTTCACTCTGCTCCAACTGGGCCCTCGGCGCTGACTTGCGCCCTCATGATGAACCCAACCTCTGCTGAACCCTGGACTGGGACTGGTACTGCTACACTGAACTCCTGCCAACCACTGTCACGTCAGTCAGTAGCCATACGACTGCAAATGACAGACTAAACATCATAAATTCTAGGAAAGGAAGCTGTAACTATAATGCCACGGAAGAGAGGTTGAAACAGACATATTGCTGCTCTTAGCATATAAACAGTCATTAAACTGTAGTGATGGTACCCAAGACATACAAACCCTGCTGCTGGGTGAAGGACTTTGGTTCAACATTTGGCCTTTTATGGGGATTATTGAGGTTAAAGACTTGGTTGAAGGTCAGACATCTGCAGGTGGCATGACGTTGTATTTGTATATCTATTTACCACCTGTGTGTACTGCTTTTTAGCTTTGGCTCCATCAAAATGAGCTATGTGGGGGTCCGCAATCAGCATCACGAGACTTAAAGAAAGTAGAGCATGGTTCAGCTTTCCCCTTCTCCTTTGATTACTGTCTATCAGGCTGCTTGGTCAGATCTTTAGGAAGAAGAATCCATCTTGAACCAGACTGGAATGGCTCCTGAAATATGCCAAATATGCCCCTGACCCCCCACCCCCCCGCTTTTCTGAAGACGTAGGTCTGCTAGCCCACCGTCCTTCCACTCTGGTTCCCCAACCCACAGCATTCCTGTGCTGTACACTGCACCAAACACATGCATACTTATAATCACAGATGACCCACTCACACAGAAAATGTTAAGGACATTAATAACACAAGTTTCCACCCAGCTGACCCAGACATGCCTTTTAAGGGTAAGCGGTTCAGATTTCTCTTTTCATTAACTTCCAAAAATACTCTTGGACCAGGCGGGAGAAGGAGGAGTGACAGGAAAAGGGGGGGGGGGGGGGGGGGGGGGGTCCTCCTCTTTAGAGAGGGAGCAAGACAAGATAACAATCGAAAGGAAAAAAGGGAAATACTGGCCCGTTGAGGAGGAAAACATCTAAAAAAATAAAAGTGTGGCTGATGAATTTACAAGAAATGTCTTAACTTTAGCTCTCCCCTGTTAAAATGTCTCCCTCCCTCCTTCACTCCCTCTGCCTTGCTGTGCCTCCTACATGCTTTTGAAGTCCATTTCCTTTGCCTTTCTTTCCTCGTCTCTTCCCGGATCCATGAGGTAGCCATTTTTGAGGAGACTCTACAGTTGCTGGAACAAAGCAGGCACATTGGGGAACTTCTGTGAAACAACTTGGTAGATGGTGAAATGTCTAACAGAAACCTAAATCACACAAAGGAACAAGCTGGGAACATGGAAATCAAAGAAAAAGAGGAAACTCTTGTGTTTTAGGTCAATCTGAAAGCATACAGTAGCAGAGTGACCCACATAATTAGTCACTGTAGTCCAAACTCCAGCCATGTGGAGCAGCTGGCCGATCAGGCCACAGATTAAACATTAGAGGCCTTATCACTTGTCGCTGTAAGGATATATCTAACAGCCACAAACACATTCTTGGCAGGAGTGTTTTGTTAAATAAACTAGCAGAGGGCAGAGGATATGAGAGAAAGAGACAGCTTGAGAGAATTACGCACAGAGGTCACAAGCAAAATCCTCAAAATACATAAAACACTGCGGTGATACGAGTTATCTACAGTGTTAGCACCTGTGATAAGCTCAAACGAAGTTGCCTTCACTAAAGATAATGTTATCTTCAAAAGCAAGACAAAAGAGACAGACATGAAACTTCAAAAGATGAGTCACGTGAAAAACCTTGTACTGTAAAATAATCTGTAGACTAAACTAACTGATTCACAGCTTTAGATCAAGCAAAGGTGACACTGGAAAAATGTCAAGTATAGATGAATCACAAATAACAAAATAGCAAAATACATTCTTCTGACTCCAAGTTATGGTCATCTCTGTCTATTACTGTCTCACCTGAAAATGTTAGAAAGCCAAAACGAAGACCAGATGATGAGATTTTTATCTCTTATATTACATGCCATAGATTAGAACATTCACATGGTCAACAGCAGGGCAGCTGCCTGGTTTTGGGGGCTGCAGGGGAGCCAGGGGTGTTCATGAATTAAAACTCCTGAAATACTGTGCTAGGAGGCAATTTAGAAGTCTGGTGCAGGTCAGCATTACAAACTGTGGATAATGCCTGAGGAGTGCTGGTAGAGGAGCACTGAAAACATCTGTTTAGAGTCAGTGCACTTCAGAGTGTGTCTGTGCCAGTTTAACAACTGTAAAGATACCCAGAATTGCATTTGTTACCAACATACTTCATAAGCACAGTATAAAAGTAATAATAAAAAGTAATAAATGATTCAGTTAACACACCACAGTTTATCGAGCCTCTAGTACATTTAGAATCTGAAATAGAGTATTTGCTATCATTGTGTTCTCTCATAATTATAGCTCTCCAATGACTACATTGACTGGTTAGCTGGCTTGTCACACATACGTATAAAAATACAAGGAAATGGAAATGTGTCATTCAGATCGCAGCGCTAAGAGAGAGTAGAAGTCTGAGTAAAGTTCCAGGAAATGTATCAAAGGCGTGTTTTTTCTCAAACAATTTAATAACAACTGATTTGGAGTCTGTCTAATTTACAGCTACTTCATAACAACCCGCTGATCTAACATTATGATAACCTCCTATGAACTAGAATCTCTATCAGGTCAATAAATACATATGATATCAGTTATCAGTTTGTCTGACTGGTTAATTGAAGATGCACAACCGTGCAATGATGCTGACAACTTTACCACCAGTGACAAGTGACTACTGTTTATACAGCCACAGAGGTTGATGGTAAACTAAAATCCTTTTGCCTTGTTGGAAAAAAAATCTAAATGGATGATTTTTGACAATGTATTTGAGTTATTATTAGAGATTAAGTGCAGAAAATGCAAATATGGAAATAAAGAGAGCTGTTATACATTTAAAACATTTTAAACTTCCTGATTATAGTTGGAGACAATTCAAGCAATTATCTCACTTTTTCCTACTTGTTGCATTAACAGAATATTTTTTGCATTGACTTCTTGCGGACAGAGAGCACATACAGTATCTGTCATTCTGTGTGTTGGTATCTGGAAGTTGAGTCATGGCAGCTGGACTTTTTTCTTACTAGGTCGACATGTTTCACTACACATCCAAGTAGATTCTTCAGTCTGGAAGTTGGTTGGAGACCACAAATATATCCTACAGGCTGGTTTCACTTTACACCTGCCCCGAAAAGACTCTTTAGGTGAAACAATAGAAGAGGAGGGTGTGAGAAGATGTAAGAGTCACACCTCTGACAACCCCTCCTACCCCCAAAAGCGGGTCATTTAATATGGCCAGCCTGGTGGATGTGTGAATTGGGCCTGATTTTTCTGGGGATGGGTGAAAGGCCAGGGTTAAAATGTGTACATCATTGTCCTCAAATGAGTGTTGTTTATCCTTTAAATGAAGGTATACAGGTGATTCTGGTCCTGCGGTGTTGCTCCTCCTGTGTAGCGACTGTTTAGTCTCTCCAATGTACAGCTCCGAGCACTCTTCACTGCACTGAACTGCATGCACCATATTGCTCATGTTATGTTTTGGTGTACGGTCTTTAGGGTGGACACTTAAATCCAGAAACACAATAAGAAAGAAGAAGAAGTTGCCATGACTCAACTTCCAGAAAACTTCACTTGGATAACTGAAAATCTTCACTGACTGTGTGTGACTGTGTGTTTGTGTAAATGAGAGTGAGGTGTGTGAACACTCGGAGCCGAGATGTGCTTCTGGCTATTACTCACTGAGTGACTGACACTCTCAGCCTCTAGTATCTGATGACAGATCTACATGGCTGGGAACTGCACTGAGCAAAAGCGCTCTGGCACGCAGACATGCATGCACAGACACACACACACACACAACACACCTATGAATACACACAGAGTTCAAGTAGTTTGAACTCCAGCTGTAATCACAGAGCCCTGCCCTGTCACTGGCCCACCGCTGATAAAGAAAGCTGGCAGAGAGCGCAGACGGGAAGAGAGGAGAGGAGGACGATGAGGACATGAACAAGTACAATAGAGAAGAACGACTTCCAGGAAGTCTGCCTATCTTGGAAAAATCTCCCAGATATTGCGTTTCCTCAATAGTTTTTTTCTGTAAAACTTTGAGGCAAATTATTTCATTTGAATTGGTATAAAACAGGAAAGTAGCAACATTTAACATCTGACAAGCTGGAAACATCTCTTTATGTCATTGTCTTTGACTGTTGATTGACTACTTAAATGACTCAGTTAATCAACTAGTCATTTCAGCAACACCAACCCAACGTCCATGCATAGGAACTGCATGTGTGCCATATACAATATGCTGCAAACATGTGAACAGTGCACATCACAACTTCCCAGAGGCCAAGGTAAAGTCTTCAAAGTGACTGCTTTTAATAATAATGCTTAGTTTATGACCAAGACAAAGATAAGCAGCAAGTCCTCACAACTGAGAAGCACAAAGTAGGATTTTCAAGCAATTTGGCTTCAAAATAGTTGTAAAATACTGCAGGTTCATTTTCTGTCCAATTTACTAAAAACATACACACACTCCAGAAATTCACTTCAGAAATCACCTTTATGGTAGTAACCCATCTTCTTGTAAGTCTGCTAGCAGACAGAATGCAACTCCAGCTGGCCTGTGAAATGTCTACAGCAGTTTGTTGTTCTGTCCCTGATACTGAGCTCATCATTGGGGAGGCATGATAGCTCAGTCGGTAGAGCAGTCGTCTTCCAACCCAAGGGTGAGCGGTTCGATTCTCAGTCCCGGCAAGCTACATGTCCGAGGTGTCCTTGGACAAAACACCGAAACCCCGTAGCAGCGCTGACACAGGTCTAGCAGCTGTCCAAGCAACAATTTCCCCAAGGGGAACAATAAAATATCAATTATTATTATTGCAGCAACACACTCACATAGACACACTCATAACGGATATCCACATGCTGTGTGTGGGCTTTAATACAAGCTCTAAGAGACTCATCTCTGCTATTTCAAGGAGCCCCTGGTTTTGTAACGCTTGCAACTCCTGTGTGTGCATCCTCTGCTGCTCTATTCCTGGGTGAGAGGGGTTACCGAGGCTAAAAATGTGACTCTAACACTAAGAATAACCAACACCAGCACCATCCGGTCTTAATTCTATCAGAGCTGTCCATTCCAGCCTATTAGGATGTACAAGTTAGGCGTATCTGCTCATTTGGGTTCCGACTTTTTCAATTCCTAATTATTCATCTCTGCTTTTTTCTTGTGGACTTTGATAATATTGCAGGTTAATGACTGAAATGAATGAAAATGCAGTACAATTTCTCAATATAACTTCCCTCCAACTAAGTAACAACATAATCCACTCTTTTATGCACGCAACTGAAACATGTGACATAAATGTTAATGTATTGTAATTCCACACTGATGTGATGGTACTACACTAACAGCAGGGGATCTGCACATAATCACTGATGTGCTGTGTGGCAGGAATACAACCACTGACAGGCCGGGTTTGACATTCCCAGTGGTTTGATTCTCCCAGTCAGAAAACCACAATATTTTAATTTAATCCCTAGAGCAGTTATTTAGCCACTGCGTAATCCCCAGGTCCAGTGCTTAGTCTGATAATTACCCTTATTGGACACCCATAATGATTAGTTTTTGGTTTCACCCAAAGCAGTGCATGCAGTTTCATAAGGCACTCGCAGCGTTCTGCGGAGTGGAAAACCAATCATGCGAGGTATAGCCCAGGTCATAAAAGAGGAAAGAGGGGTATGGTTACTTTGCACGACAGGCGATAAGTCCTGGACAGGACATTGTGCAAACTCTGTCTTTGTGTAACTTGCGCTTCTTGGCATCAAGGACACTTTAATGATCACAAAACAGGTGGTGGTGGTGGTGGCACACCTACTGTGTCAACATGAACAGCTATCACTGCACTTAGACATCAAGTACAGTAGCATGAACGAAGGCTAAACTGGGCATCCACTGGGAGTTATCACAGCCAGAACAACCAAACAAATCTGGAGCATAACTTTCCAAAAACTGTAAATGCATCAAGCAATAATCAGGGGAAATTTAGACATCTCACTCTTCACTTTGCTGCTACTCTCATTTGATTTTCCTTTTGCAATCATGTGAAGGAACATTTCCAAACTGACAGCGTAAACTGCTGACATTACCTCCACATGTGGTGTAATAATTCCCCAACCCGAAAATCCAAAAGAAAACCCTTTTCACACGTCTAACACCCGTGACAGGCTGCCATGCAAGTGCCTGTCCAGAGTCCAGGAAGAAAGTGAATTCACAGCAGCACAATCTGGTAACTCAACTGGGCACAGTTTGCTAGGAGGGCGAGCCCTGCTGAAAAGTCATCAGCTACTCTTTTTTTTGTCTTCCTCATTTCTGAAACAGGTCAAGGCAGGTTCCCTTCGTCTCCTTTCCTCCCTGTTCTGCTCTTCATGAGCCCCACCTGGCAGATTAGTGTCCCGCCACTACAACTACCTTTTCTTCTGTTTACACTTGCTCACACACTCTTCAGACTTTGGGCACTGCCACCGTGTTTTCATACGTTTATGTGTAGATTATGCACCTCAACAAATTTTATCACATGTGAAGAAAACAAACACACGTCTGGCCATGCTGTTGATTTAACAAATCATCCTAGGAGAGCTACAACTCAAAACTGTTTTAGTTACTCAGTCAACTTCAATCAATTTAGTCTAAATACAAAGGTGGTTTTGACACCCATTTCCTTTCTATTGATTACTAATTTCCAGCACTGGTTTTCACTTTTTGTACATCCAAAGTTACTTCAGTTCTGATGTGGTTACCTTAAGGTTGTCTGCCATTCGGCTATGGACTGCGTCACACAAAAACGTGCAAAATTAACAGTAAACTCATGCAACAGTAGTATTCAATGATCCTTTCTAATGTAAAATCACACTGTGATATCCATCAAGTTGAATGTGCATCCTCTAGTGGTCTATAAGTGGATTTGTGCAATCTGCAATACTCAAATGATGTGTTTTATCCCCTGCATCTCCTCCCCATAAGGTCACATATGTATTTGACGTTAACAGGCCAACTATACTAACCTATGTCATATTTCGCACATAATGTTAAAATAAATATAATTTATACAAATATAGTCAAGTCTATGAACTTGGTAAGCACAGTCTTGCTGCCTTTTTGGTCCAACGTTTTAGGGGACATGTGGGCCAAAACAGAGCCTCGGTAGTCTGCTACATATGCCAGCTAAGGTGTCAAGAAGAGAAAGAGAAACATTTTTACTTAAATAAATATCCTCCTGACGACTTTCAGAACTAGGGGAACACAGTACAGTTAAGATGGCAGTGATGTCCTTAACGTGCAATTATCAAAAGATGATGAACATGTATGGCAGTAACACATAAAATAAGCAAACATTTCATTTTTTATGTTTTCAACCGCGTGTTCGCATACAGAGCTCGCTTTGCAGGAGCCTATATAAAAACATCTTTTTGCGAACAGACACCAGCAAAACGCCAACACGTAACAGATTTGTTGCGGGTAACATTGTAAAACTATGACATGTTAACAAAATGAGACGTAAGCTGTCTGCGCACCGCTACAGTTTAACCACCTGAGGTTTTCGCCGCAGTCTCTAGGATGTCTGCTTTTGGCTACAACCCGAGCAGAGGAGGAAGAGGAGGAGGACGAGGTGAGGTGGTGGTGGTAGTGGAGGAGGAGGAGGAGGGTTGAAAAACTTGCCGCAGTTCTGACTTCTGCAGTCCCGACTCACTGTGTCCAACTCAGGAAGCCGCCATCTGAATCCACAAATGCAGCTTCCATGTCCCCCACTAACCCAAAACACACACACACACACACACAAATAAAAGACTCCAACTTTACCTTAGCGGCTCCACCGCCGGCTCAAAAAAAAAAAAAACGCAACAGTAAATCCACAACTTCCCACGGTTTGAGTTCATGCGGGCGGCTGGACTCGCTGCTACCGACGCGGCGAGGACAAGTTCATCCACACATATTCTCAGACACAACCAGAGAGTTGGAGGAGACAGGGGGGGGGGCTGCTTTTTGGTTTCCTCCTTTCCCTTACTCGCTTTCGTTTGTCCTTTTCCTCTTGGATATTCCCCTCCCTGGGCCGTGTGAGATCAAACCATCACATTCCACCGCGTCCTTAACAATGAAAAAAGGTGGGTTTTCCTTTTCTGCTGCCGGAGGACACACCCCTCGGGATGACTCTGCCCGGTCTGACCGCAAAGAGAACGCCCTTCCCGGCTGCGAGGTCCCGCCTCTCTCCCCCCACATATGCACGTCAGGCCGGTGAAAGGAGCAATGGATCCAAGCAGAGGTTGTGCGGATGGTAGCCTACGTCTATCCTAACATACAGTAGCGTCTCTCTCTCTAACTGAACAGCATAAGGATAGACAAACTTGCTGAAACACTACATACTTCCACATTAATATTCTACTTCAAATGTAGTAATTAAATTTGAACTATAAAATACCATTAACAATAAAGCATAATCACAGTTCAAGTCCCTATTAAATGAATTTCCCACAAGAACACTCTTATTGCAATATTAAATTACTAAAAGTATCATAAGGTCACGGTACAAGAGTATAGCAAATAAGAGGGGTAAAAATATTAAACATTACGATTAATGTACTTCTCAGTAGCTTGGACACTGTCATCGTGATGAACTCTGGTGCGTCTAGAAATCCTAGCACTGCATATTATTATAAATGTGCAAATGCCACATGGTGTCAGAATGAGAGATTCAAGTGGTGTTGCTGTGCTGAATGTTCTATGTTGGATTTCAGGTAAAGGTTCTCCCAGATATTTTCATTAAAAAGTAGCCTATCGACTGGGAACAGTGATTCCCTAGCTTCTCTGGATTTGGTAAATGTATCTTGATATGGATTACTGTTGCACCCTTTGTTGTACAATAATGGTGACAAGTTGACATTATTTAAAATCTAGTTAATGCTGCTTGTGATGTTTACTTTTATGAGTATGAATTGCTCTCATAACATTTGGTTTCACCTGTTATGCTTATTGTGTCTGTGTACACTTTAAAAGAACCTTGATGGTCATCTGCCCTTTCTTAAGCAACATTTGTTTTATGCTATGATAATCAGGTGACTGTTGTGGCAAATACAGTAGCTTGAATAGTTATGGTACACTTACAGTTTCCTGTTTAACTATTCTAAATAGATCATTCAGCAATGGATCTTTCAGCAGATAGAAGCATATCACACCAACCTGTTTTCTTTCACTGGGTCAAACCCCGGAGCAGCTTAGACAGCCGGTCTTTCATGACAGTAAATTCGTCATTGTATGTTCATGTCTTTTAGTTATGCAACTGTGGAAATAATTTCCGCTTAATGATAAAACACCTTTCAGTTTTTATGAATGTGATAGGCAGTCAGCCAAGCAGGTGAAGTCATGCCCATGCAGACATACCCACACTAACTCTCACACAGTGAGAATGAAGCTGCCTGTGCTGCCTGGTTGCCTTTCAAAAGTAACATTGCCAGGACAGACATAGTTGCTCTCTCCAAAAGGGATAGGCTGAAAGATACAGTTATTGGATGTCAGAAGCGTCATGTTTGACACTGACCTTGACATATGAACGGTCCCTTCTGGACAATCCCATGCCTTTGTTTCCCCTTTGATAAAAACACGGCACCCTCTCAGAAAACTATGCTGCTCTAATCATATCATTTGACATAATTGGCTAAGCAAGTTGTGCCTTTTCCCCCAGCACTCTCTAGCTGGAGAAAAGGACTGAAGATACTGAGTAGTCAAAGAGAAATTAAATCCTTTCAGAAGCTGCTGCAAGCTTAAGGCATAACCAGGCATGCCCGGACACCTGAACACCACAGCAGGAAAGCCACAGGTGTTTGTGAATATGTATGTGAGTGCCTACCTACTAAACTTCATGTATGTCTCTATATTTATTGTGTTATTAAGTATATAATGTGTGTATAAATTCAAGTCATGTGAAATATGGGCTTATTCCTCAGTTTCCAGAGCTACTGGTGAGCTCTAGACATTGAAACAATGCTTGATCTACTGTATGCAAAGCACAAAAATCACAAATCAGGGCAAAAGAAATGATGAGATGAAATATAAGCACAGACAGACATGGAAATGCCTCTTTTTTATTAGGTTGTGTATCGGTCATGTTTCATCCTCCTTGAGAGGTTTGGTTCATGCACAGACAAGTTTCTGTCATCTGAGGAATTTACCTTAATACATCAAATTATATAAATGCAAATGTATTATACAGACTAGTGCATAACAACATGGTTTCAGGGAATGTAATCTCCAACAGTACGTACTCTGGCGGACACCACACACAGACAATCAGATTCAGGAAGAGTTGTGTTCTAGTCGACGTCCTTCCTAATCACAAACTTCCTTCTTCAGCCAACAACATCAGCGTCTTGTTTCAGTAAGAAATTGTGGATGAACAGCACTGTTGTCTTTCAGGAGGAAGCCCACTGTCTGCCTTTCACATTTTAGGTATTTTATTTAATCCAGAGTGACTTGCAGTGACTGCAACAGCAGAGTAATTTCTAATAATCCCCTTTAGATCACCAAAATTACAAGTAGCCAAAAGTACAGAGTGCATGGATCAGGTCAGTAGTCACCTGACTAAATTATTCTTTTGACTACATAATGAATGAATTTAAGAAATGAACAAAACAAAGCCAGCATAGGAGGATTTAATGCCACAACATGGCTTATACTGGCTCTTTCCTACTTTATGTCCTTTTTAGAGCTGGGCTGAGGATTAATGTCCTTAATTCACTGTACTCTCAGAGTAGGTTATGGCCAGTATTTAAACAGATGTAACCCCAGTGGATCAAAATGTGGAGCAGCTTGACATGTAGGAAAACATGCACTTATCCACTGCCATTAAGCACTGGCAAATTTAAATCTTTGTAGTGCGCTGCACACAAAATATGTTTTAGACAGCTGCTCTTTACAAACAACCTCCCTATTATGATAATGTCAAGTGAATTTTAACTATTCAAAACTCAAAATTTTTAATAGGTGCTCATACTGAGTTCTGATGTTTGTCATGTTTTAATTTGAAAACACACAGAATGTCCCATGGGAGAGAGAGAGAGCTCTCTTCAAATCCTTTGATAGACATATAAAGGTTCTTGTCTTACTGTCACTTCCTATATGATCTTGAAGTGCAGATGCCTCAGCCTGCCTAGCTCACCCTCCCATGGCCCTTTCTCACTGCAGGGGGGACATTCCTCAAACCTCAGCCTCTGGCACACAGTAAATCTGCCTGAGAGAAACACACACTCTGCCGGGAAAGACATGCAGCTGAACACAACCTATTTATCAATTCTCAAACTCATACTCATCGTTTCTGTTCTCTGGAGTAGCCTGAACATGCAGCCGTGGTCTACCTGACTGTGAATATCCTGCTGGCGTTTCATGTCTGCCAGAAGCAAAGTGCCACGGATCAAGGTAAGGTGAAGGAGCAACTGTAAAAAGGTGTTAATGGGACAAGAAGAGCTCCATGCAGGCAGCTCCCTCCCTTCCTGCCTCCCTGAGGAATGCATGACTCTAACTTCTGACTATATAGCCCTTCCAGGATAATAGCTAGATATGCCATAAAAAAGTTGAGCATTCAGCGGTCCGTCTCCGCACACCTGGATCGAATGTACAACCACTCTTTGACAGAAAGGATTCCTTGGACAGACCAACGATCGCCTGCATAAATGTGCATCTGATTATTTTTATTCAAGGTCATTTAGCAGCCATACTGAAGAATTTATTTGAGAAAAGGAATCAAATGACATGCGGGCAGCAGCCATAGGCAGGTGTAAAGCCTATGAAGAAAACTTTGTGAAGCATATCACTGCTGCCAGTGTAACATGGGATGTCTGTATTTGAATCCAACAGTTATTTAACATGATAACATAATACTTCAACATAGTAGTTCAACTTAAAACTTTAAAGTTTGACCATCTATAACTGACATTTTTATAATAATGTGTGTCAAATGTCTACAGGGTTACTTGTTATGAAATACATAGAGTTATCACTTGAATCTGCATTCCCATGGCTTTATAGTGATTGATTAGCTGTCCAGCCTTCAACCTTATTGCTTTGGTTCACTCTCACTGTTCTCATAGCATTTTTTGGTCACAGCAGACAGCTGTCCTCACTAAAAAAAGCCAAAAAAACAAACTGCATACTACCTGTCCAGCAGCATCAAGAATAAGTTAGCAACTAGCTCTTGAAGATAGTGGAGCATTTAGAAACTAAAGATCCAGATATTTAATTCAGCAGTGGGTGGAAACTAAAACAAAGCTAAAGGAAGAACTTACACTCCAAATGAAAAATATCAGCTTGGTTGGAAAAAAGTTTACAATAATAAAGAGCAGCTTTGCCTCCCATGGTTCTAGTTATGTGAGTATATGTATGTGGCATAACATTTCCATGTGCATAAATATATTAGAATATTTCTCTGCTTCTAGCTGAAAAACTTTTCACATGTCATCTGGTAGCTCATGCTGTGGAGGTTGTGGTCTTCATCAAAAACTCCAGATAGATAGATAGATAGATAGATAGATAGATAGATAGATAGATAGATAGATAGATAGATAGATAGATATTTTAATATAGGAAAGGCAGAGGGGAGTTTAAAAACATTGATATAGATGTACTCCATGAATTACCACGTAAAGCAGGTTGAAAATTGGTGAACTGGACGACCTTTAAAAAAATATTTCAGTGTTTACAGCTTGTTTCTCCTGCCCCCAAACGGCCAAAATATGAATTATTGCTTAGTTTAAGCAACAGCTGTGTCGTCACACCAAAATCCATTGCAATCAAAATTTTCTCAAATTTGAAGAACTTGTTTTGTCTCCTGCAGTGTGAGTCAGTGTTGTACCAGTGTCAAAGCATACAGCAGCTCCAGACAACTGATAAATAAATGATCTAAATAAGCAGGAGGTTTAGGGTCTGAAGTAAACATCACGTCTTGTTTTCATTATTATCACAGGAAACAAATGTGATTTAAATTGAAGATTAACACTAATCTCATGTGTGCGCTTAGACATTTAAGTATATAGATAGCAGCTGGTTAGCCCAGTTTAGCTATAGGGAAATCAGCTAGCCTGCAAAATGATGTTACTGCTTCAGTGAGGCAGGCTCAGGCCAGTGGCCGTAGCTTAATATCTTTTGAATCCACACCCAACCAACAAGCAAGATGTATGGAAAATTATTTTGACAGTGTAAACCTGTGTGTGTATACAAGCGTTTAATAACAGCATTTAAAAACATCAAGCAATAATAATAGCACTAAGGTTGGAGAGGATTGTTAACCTTAATCTAAGAAATACACTGGTGCACCAGGGAGGGTGGTTGTTGTGTTGTTTATTAGCTAGACTGAAATCACCCCAACACTTATACTTACTTATACTTACTGCACTGTTGGAAACAGGAGAGCCCTTCGTTCTTATTATTATCCTCGTACTCCCCCGTGTGGTTAAAATGCATTACAGCACAGTGCTGTACGAATAAAAACCAGTTTAATCCCCAGACAATATTACATGAACCAAGGATTTATCTGGATAATGTTGATAGAAAGTGGGTTTTACATGGGCTAATAGGAATTTTTCATAACACTTGTAAAAGTTTTTATGCTTTTTTTTTTTTTACAGTTTATTTGGAATTATCTTCCAACAAACGTTTGATTTTTACTGCAGATCCTCCATTCAGTAATACAACGGCCCTGAGAGCTCATCGCACCGCAGCTTATGATAACACATGCAAGGAGACAAAACACAAGTAAGCGACTTCACCAATTTGACAACACATTTAGAATAAATGCTGCAAAAACCAAGCACAACCAAACACAGAAACAGTGCTTAAATAGAAGACTCATAAACCCATAAAGATAGAACACAACCAAACACAGAAATGCGGTGCGTGAGGAGAAAACACAACCAAATATAGGAAACGTGCAGCATGATAGCAATAGTGTAACACACGAATGGATTCATGGGAACAATAAGGCGAATGGGGAGTGCACTTAAAAACAACTACAGCACCCAAAATGGTCTGAGCACGTCCTTGATGGACTCAATAAAGAACGAAAAAGACAAACTAATTACATCAAATTTAACCAGTTCTAGCAGCCTGTATTTACACGCTGCAAATCAGTTGTCATTATGCCTAAAAACACTTGCCACACCTCATTGAAGAGACAAATATGTACTTCATCAGACGTCTAACAGCATTTAAACTGATCATCTAGAAGCCCCTAAAAGGAATAAAGTTCGTGTTTAATATCCAGAAATATATTTAAAGGGATATCCATTCAATCATAAAGGTGCATGTGCTGTTATAATCACTTATTAGGCTCCTGTATATATTTATACCTGAAAGCGGTACGAAACATTAATATAAAATAAATGAAAATCTATTTATAAAACTGTTTTAAAAATGACTGAAGTCACGTTCTTCAGCAGAAACGTTTTTTTTTTTTTTTTTTTTTATGTTTTCCTCATGGTGTTCACACATAAATCCAGTTTTAAATAACTACGCAGCAGTATCAGCATCGTCTCAACTCCCTCATAACAATAAATCATATTTCTATGAATGGGGAAATACAACCAATAAATCCATTATTGCCCAAATTGGGGTCTTTTTGTTTTTGTCGGACAGAACACGTGAGAAGTAGCAAGGCGTTGGCCATTTGTGGATTACACCATGCGGGGTTTTCCTAAAAAGAGAGACAGAAAGTCACACCTCCTCCCTTTCGACATTTAAGGCAATCACACTGTGTGACAGACTGTCAGTATGTCAAACGAACCGCACTGTAACTGTATTAGGCAACTACTAAGGCTTTCATTGTGTTCACATTCTGATTTCAGAGGAGAAGAAGAAGTCTGGTAAGTAAACAGCCTGTAATTTGCTCTTTTTCAAATTTGTCTTGAAACTCATGAATGGAGGGCGACCTTATTACTAATTAATCAGCACTAAAATGGAATTATAAAGAGGAAAGCTTACTTTACCAGTGTTCACACTAACTGTTGAATACTTAACTAGATCAGGTGTAAGTTAGCCATAAGTACTGATTACTGATATTTGCTCACAAATCTTCAGAGAAATTGTTGCATGCTATTTTAGAAGTTGTCTGGCTGACTGAGTAATCCTGGTGGATGTAAAACCAAAACTGCCATTTCTCACACTTTCCCATGAATAATGGGGTATTTAAATTTTTTGGGTCAAATGGCTCACACATCAGTTTGATCAGTCAAGTACAAAGTAGTTAGAACTATTCTTTCTAAGTAGCTGTAATAGTTTTCTCTCTATAGGGAAGCTTTGCTGTAGTTCAGCTTCTTCCAGTGTGAAGTAATTGGTAACCACAGCCTGAGTGTTAAGTCAGAGTGACAGATTAAACAAGTGCAAATGACTTATCACAGATAATAGGGTGACTACATTAAAAGCATATCTAACTCTTTGCCTTATTTATTGAGGAATATTATTTACAGTAGCACTGTGCCATGTCACATGTTTTCATTATGAGACCAGAGAGTTTATTGGCTTCTTGTAAATGAACACAGAGCACATGGATGGCACCTACATGGTAATGAGCTGCAGACACAGAGATTTACTGTAACTGCAGAAGAAAATCAGGGTTGAATTTTCCTCTTAAGTCTCAGTCACAATCTATGAATCAAATGATTTGTGAACATTCTTTTGGTCTGTGACTTTCAGTTTTGCTTTTGTTTTAGTCGTAGTTTAGTAGTTGTAGTAGTCCTCTGTTGGAATTTCGGTTCGGATGTTGAGTAATTTGATGAGTGTAACATAGGATTTGGATTAGTGAAAGTCACATAAGAGATGATGAAATCAGTGCACTTCTTATGAATAATATCATCTCTAAATCTTTATGATATTGCTAGTAAATCTTCATTATCACAAGTTGCACCACAGTAACTTCTCAAAGTTTTTGTGGCGCGCTGTTTTCCTGGAAGACAGTTCAAGCTGTATTTATATCTTTTGAATCTCAAACGCTTCGTGATGCAGTAGGCTGTTCTGTTTTGGTGCTGTTAGAACTGAGTGCAGCCTTTGACACTGTGGAACACAGTATCCTTATTGACAGACTTAAGGGGTGGGTTGATATCTCTGGCTCAGCCCTGCAGTGGTTCTTGTCCTACCTCTCTGATAGAACATTCTCAGTTACTGTTGGCAAACATGGCTCTTTATGTGCACCTCAGTTGTGTGGTGTGCCACAAGGTTCTGTTCTGGGTCCCATCCTGTGTTCTTTGTACATGCTTCCAGTTGGGCACATAATAAGGAGTTTTAAAGGTGTATTTTATCACTTCTGTGCAGATGAAATTCAGTTATACATGTCTTTGAATCATTACAAATTTGGAAAAACTATTTTTTACAAGATTGTACAAGACTGTGCCAAGATAATATTCAAAATTGGATGGCTGATAACTTTTCACAGCTTAATAACAAAAAAACTGAAGCCCTTATTTGTGCCCCTGTCATCTAGTTCCAAAGGTGTAGGGTGGTCTTGGTTCCCTCGCCACAGTTAGAAATCTCTGTATAATTTTTGACCAGGTGCCAACTGGACCAACATGTAAAATGTTTGACTCCTTCCTGCTTTTTTTTTCAAGATTCAAGATTTTTAAAATTTAGGAATATTGCCAAACTCAGGCCCATGGTGTCTCAGACTGAGATGGAGATGATTATCCACGCATTTATTTCATCCCATCTTGATTATTGTAACTCTCTCTTTACATCTCGGGATCATGCTGCTGCTAAGCTCTTGTCCCGATCCTCCAAGAGTGATCATGAAACACCAATCCTGATTTCTTTACATTGGCTCCTGATTAAAATTAGAATTCAAATTCAGATAATTATAACTGTTCAGAGCCCTACATGGTCAGGCAACTGTGTGCACTAGAGACCTGCTACAGCCTTATGTCACCAGCAGGTCTCTAAGGTCCTCTGATCAGGGTCTGTTGGCTGTTCTTCGCTCCAGTCTCAAAACAAAGGGTGACTGTGCTTTTGAAATTCCTAAACTAATTCCTTAGTTCCTAAACTATGGAATTCTCTCCTGTTCGAATTAAGACTTATTTTATTTGTCATTATATCAGAACATAAAGTTGAGTTTTTGGCATTTATTACACTGAACACATTTTTTTTTAACATTGAGTATAACACTTTTTAACTAATTTTCCAAATGTGCCAGATTGTACCCCTGGTTTAGTGACCTCTGCTAAACTTCCAGATGCTGAGGCTTTGATTTAGGCAAAGATTAAATGACATGTTAGGAAATAATGAAATGTCTTTTACTTTTGACACGTAAGTTATGAGTGAGTAATGGGTGTTGTGCTGCACAGTATAAATTGATGTGGTGATGGCACTTAATATTTTAAAATGTGTGAAAGCAAGAGCAATTCCACAATAACCTCCAACCTCTAACCTAAACACTTTTATGCAGAACTTACACATTTATTAAAACCACCCTAATGTCATCATCCCAATGTTAACATCAAAATTAAATAAACAAAAACTATACTATAATACTATTTTAGACTATCACTTTTATTTCATCAGCTGCTCAAATATAGTAGCTATTCCTTTAGACTAAAAGCACCTACAGAAGGTACTGTGATAGGACGTCACATTCATGTTAATATGTTTTGTGTCCCACAGACAGAAATGTTGTCATCAACCGCAGAACCAGTTGTTTGGGGCTCTACAGCCAATAATGACTCAGCCTTCCTGGACTCTAAATTTCGTTATGTCCTCTTCCCAGTTGTTTATGGTATCATCCTTGTCCTGGGGGCCTCTGCTAATATCTACGTGCTGTTTGTCCTGCGCTTCCTTCGTGAAGCAAAGGCCATGGGTGAAATCCGTATCTACATGACCAACTTAACCATCGCTGATCTCCTTTTTGTGTGTGCCCTCCCCTTCTGGATTGGATATTACAGTCGTAATGGTAACTGGGTCTACACGGACTTCATGTGCCGTCTAACTGGCACATTGTTTTTCATTAACACCTACTGCTCCATCCTCTTCCTCGGAGCTATTAGCCTCAACCGGTACTGGGCGGTCACTCGGCCTCTGGACGCGGCTTCCTCAGATCACAGGTGTCGTGGGATCATTGTATGTGTTGCCATCTGGATCGTGACTGTGCTGATGTCTATTCCGCATATGACATCTCCAGGGACAAACACTGATGAGAATAATGTCACTCGCTGTTTCGAGGGGTACCAGAATAGAACTGATTCAGACAAGAAAGGAGTTGCTGCCACTCATTTTGCAATAATTGGAGGGTTTTTTGTTGTCTTTTTTCTTGTTGTGGTGTGTAATTTTCTTATTGCTCAAGCATTACTTTCTCAACATGCTCCTCAGTCGCAATTCAGATCTGCAACAGTTTTATCCAGAAAGCCCAACCTGAGCATGTCCTCCTCAGAGAACAGACCCAGAGGGGTGAAGCGGAGGGCTCTGCAGATGTTATTGGCAGTGGTGGGAGTATTTGCTCTGTGTTTCCTCCCCCACCATGTAATTCAAGGCCCCTGGACACTGGCAGTATTGCAGATCAAAGAGGGCTGGGGCCAGATAGACTGGGACCAGGAGACTCTTCAGGCGCTCAATGATGCACATCAGATCACCTTGGTTCTCATGGCCTTAAACTGCATTTTGGATCCTGTTGTTTATTTCTTTGCCACAAAGAAGTTTAGAAGGTACATCATGGCCCAGATTAAAAAGTTAGGAAAGGGAGAGGGGTGCTCACAGACAGCTGTATCCCAGCTCTCGATGGACAGCAGGAATCAGAGCCAGAAACTCCAATGTGAGGACAGACAGCCAGAAGAGAACTGATAACTGTGTTACTGTAACATAGAGTATTTTGTTGAACCTCTGGAGTTGTGTTGCATTCTGGTGGCTCCACACCCTCTTTTGTTTTAAAGGAATTTAATGTGGTTTAACATGTTGTTTCTGCATTGCACCAGTCCTTCTGCACTTCCTGAGTAAAGTGCATCCTGAAATGCATATGTTTTGCAAGCAGAAGTATGAACAGAATGTTTATGACTCTATGAGGACACTTGACCAATTTGTGAAATTTATGATGAGACATAATGCATTATTTTAAACCTGTTCTACAGGTAGGGCAAAAAAAAAAAACAACATTGCACAAAGTAGGGCACAAAAAAAGAACATCTCACATATATTCAGAGCTTAATAACCTCTTTTTGGGTGTAACTTCAACTTCAATTCAGTGTGCATCCCAGCTGCAACTAACGTTACTGTATATCTGTAAAATAGTGTATATGAGAATGAGATTATTGTCTTCCGCCAGAGAAGTTACATAAGCTGCAGTGTTTTTAGCTTTGTATGGACGTAACCCTGATGATGAAAATCACATGACTCGCTGTGATAAAGAAACCTGTATATAAATCTGTTCTGTGTGCACTATACTATGTTTTTATATATTACAATTGTTTGTTTATAGGGTGAATTAGATGTATTGTGATAATGTCTCTGATTTATCAATAAACAGACATTTTCTTATTTGAGTGCACAAAAAAGAAAAAAGTACACATGACATTAGGCACACTGAAAATTCTAGCAAATTATAGGTTTTATTAACATGTACAGACATAGAAAAGCTAGCTAGAGGTTCAGATATAGAGGTATTACCACATACAGATTGGGTGAACTGTGTGTGTGAACTAACTTATGTAAGTTTCACATTTTACTTTCATGCAATACGCGCGCTCACACACACACACACTGACAAAGACAGCTCATCTATAGAGTTAGTAACAGTGATGAGCTCTTGTAGATATTACCTAAGTTAGTCTTCTGCAGAACAAAATGATTTGTCATTCTTCCTCTTTTTAGTGCACATCTCCATGTTACCATGGGTGTTTATGACAGACTTGAGTAAACATTATCAACAGTCATATTGGCGGGGTCCAGATCAGTGTAGGCTTGGTTGGTGCTTCTGTAATTTATGTACACATCTCCATCACCTTCAGTCTGTGGAAAACTCCCCCTGATGTAGTGAAAAGTTTTATCTTTACATGTAGTGTTCTGACTCAGCTGGCTTACAGTATGTGGACTATAAGAAAATAAATTCACAGAAAATGTGTATAATTCACCAGTTAACACTTACTTTGATGCCATTTCAGGTCCAGAAAAAGCTTAAAAAAAACAAGAAATTAAAATGATTCACAGAACGTTTGCTACCTAAGTAAAATGCTTTTAGGTGTTCTTTACCTTTCGCCACTGTGTTAGATATGCTCAAGGTGACACAAAATCTTTGCCAGCCCAGCCACAACAGAATGGCAACACTGATGATCAGGCCCAAGAGAGAAAAGACAAAGGCAGCTATTCCTAAATTCTCCCTCACTGTTGTAAGTTGGGAAATAGACAGGATAGAATTACAGGGGAAAGGCTTTAGTTGTGGGTCACTGCAAAATGATAAACAGTTGAAAAGACAAAAGCATTCTCACTTTGTGTTGGATAAACAAACATTTTGTCACTTAGTTGATTAATATACTATAAACGCGACTTACAGATACACTTAAAGTGCACTTAGTTGCCCCAAAAGTAATACATTTCAGCGTATGCAGAATGTAAATTAGAGGTAGTTGAGAAACACTGTCACCATTACATAGTTTATCAATTGTAAATTGTTCCACAAAGTACTTGCTTGCTTGTCACAGTTCTTTACCAACCAAATTTAAATCTGCAATAACAGATTTTTTGTCCGCTTAAATGGCAAACTTGCACTTAGCACACAGAGAAATATGATCATTCATTTTTGAACTGTTTCCAACCACACAATGAATGTAACTGTTCTTCTAGTTTTTAGTCTCATGTGTAACTTCTATATTTGACTCCTTTGCTAATAAATGCTCCACATTATTTATCATTTCGTCTCTAACTTTGAATTTCTGACAAGGCAATGGACAGTGTCAGTGAAGTAGATGCATGAAAGATGCAATAAAGCTCTGTAGAGCAGAGAGCAACAGTTTTGTCACAAAACTATAAGTTTTCATATCATGTTAAGTAACGCTACAATCCACTGTGTAACCAGTTCCAAAATAAAATAGCTTTGTCTTCTGCAGCCATTATTCTTAATAAAATTAAAGTGTTCTGACTAATGATGACTCCACTGCCAAAAACAAATACTGGGCAATATCAAAACAGACCACCAACCTGTGGGCAGTGTGGCGATGATAAAAACTGTGTGGTTCGGGCTCACGACCTTCTGAAAGAACTGTATAGCAAAGCAGCTGTACAGCCCACTTTCATCTGGCTTAGTGAGGGTCAGATCACTACCATTGCTCACTACTTTCCAGGTGTCATTTTCCAGGCGTTGCCAGCTGAAAGATACTGACATAATGTTGGCACTGCATTGCAGGTCAACTTTATGACCTGCTACAACTGGGTAGTCTGGTCTGGCCACCAGCTTCAGAGATGCTGGGATTTCTGGGAACAAGGATGGTGAGATGAAATTTCAGATGGAAGATCCAAGAAAATACAAGATGAGTTGATTTTGTTATTGCACAGATCATTAGCCACACTGGCCGTCTGGTAGGGATGGCAATGTCTGTCTGTTGGTTAGTTGGTCCACCACTTTGATCCAGACTGATCTATCTCAGCAACTATTGGATGGATTACCATGGGAATGTATCATTGACTCTGGTGATTGCCTATAATTTTGTTTTTAGTGACATGCTTCAACAAATATTGGACAGGCCCAGACAAAGAATCACATCAGCAGGCCAAGGTTTTGACATCTGTCAACTTCTACCAAATGGATTAGCATTACATTTTGCACATATATTCAAACTCCCTAAAGCATGAAATGACTAATGACTTTGGCAATCCTGTAACATTTCCTCTAGGGGAACAGTGAGTTTTAAAATGTCTTAAAAACTATTGATGACTATGACTATGTGATGATTCCTAAATATTTAATGTAGCACAATCATCAGCTAAAAAATTTAGTTTAACCAGTACTTTGGGTTATGGCCAAATTTGTGTAAAACTAAAGACATTCCCATCATCTGTATTTTTTGTTTAGTAGTAATTTAATTTGACCAGAAAGCTAAAGAGTTACATTGTGTATTACCTTGTGTAGGTCTAGAAGAGGAAGAACTATGGGTAGTCACAGTGATACTCTGAGAATGAACTAACACAACGAGAAGAGAATCACAAATTATAAATCTTAATAGTGCATTTGAAACCTATATACTGGACTACTTTTATATTCACAAGTACAAATGTCCTTACCTGTGCTGTCACACAAAAAGAACAGAAGGAAAAAGCACGGCAGCATGTTGTTTTAGGACAACACATACAACACAACACAAACACAAATCTCACTGTCACTTCAGGCTCACAGCAATGAGAATTAATCCTGTATTATAATTAACCCACAGGTGAGAATGGAGGAAGCGTGAGACTAGGAAACTGACAGAAAGGGAACTTTGAAGTTCCTTTTGCAAAGAATAAACACAACAACTGTGCAGAAATAATCACATTTAAAATTCCCTCATCACCTACTGTATACAGGACAATCAACCTCTTATATTGTTAACTGAAATCTTGGTGTTGAATTAGAACAGAAGTCGAGGATCATAAGAGGCAGAAAATGAAAACTATCAACTTTTTAGGGGGTGGTTGTGATTCAGTTGGTCAACCAGTTGTTTAGGAAGCTCAGGGTCAGTGGTTTGACTCTCAGTTCCTCCAGGCCGCATGTCAGCGTGTCTCTAGATAAGACACTGAGCGCTTATGCAGGGCAAATTAGTGAGCAAATACGTTGACACAAATACTGTGTTTTATTTGTCCTAAATAGAGATAAGTGTTACTAGAAGCCATTTCAAGCAGTTGTTTGCAGAAGTTTACAATGACAGAAATGACAAAACACACTGGTGTGTAACTGCAAGATCCATGTATTAGCTAGTGTTTCTCAAGTGCCAGAGTGATAGCAGTGTCTACCTCTGACTTCTCAGTTAAAGTACTGGGGCTGCCTTTATTGTATTTATTTCTTTTGGCTCACAAACAAACTAAGTTTCTAATGTAACAGTTAACTGTTAGATACTATTATTTTATACTTCTATGTTCTAAACATGTTGTTACTTATTACCTCCATTACATGAGTTTAGTTGTCAAATCATTTTGTTGTTTGGGCATTTTATTTCCCTCCTGTGGTTTGTGTCTTTGTCTCTTTTCCATTATAATTGTGTTTAATATTGAAGTAGAATAAATCAGCTACCACCCCTAAACTAACAGAAGTGTTTCCTCATGTCCACACAGTGAAGGAAGTAGTTTCTCTTGCACCATGAAGCAGTTGCTAAAACAAACCACCATCTGCTGTTTCTTAACCATAAATAAATGTGTAGATTCAATTAAAAGTTAAATGTTGGTAAGTATTAGTAGTAAAAATATCTGCCAAATATAAACATAATCCAGCGTGGATCATGTTTTATTGTAGCAATGGATCATTACATTATTAAATACATTGTATTAAGGTGTTATTTTATGTCAAATATATAATCTGCAAAGTAATGATAACTGTATTTATAAATACATAAAATGTGGTAGAAAACACACCTTTTTCCTGTGAACTGTAGAGAGGAAATAACAACAACTGCAAAACCAGAATGGAAATACTTCCTCTAAATTGTACTTAAGTAGACTTGTACTAACTTCCTTTGTTTCAGTTAACACTACTATAACTTGCAGCGTCAGCAGCAGACCTTTAGCCTTTTAGGAAATCTGTAAAACTGCATAGTGTCTTAATGAGTGGCAAAAGGAATCTGTGACACATACTGCACCATTTGATGCATTGACTCATCATGAGGCAAGTATTAGTTAAGCACATCTTACATTTTGTTGCCTTTGTTGTTGACAACGGAACTCACCATGATATTAAATTAGATTTCCTCTTTACATAGAAGTAACTTTTTACTTTTCAGCAGCAGTAAAAGATAGGGTCAGATAGTGTTTCTCCACTGCCCTGATATCATCTGTGACTTCCTCTGTGTACACCAGGGCGATAGAGGAACCAGTCTGTCTCTGAGAAAAGGATAAATGGGGATACTTTATAATTATTGTTGCCTGTTCTCATGTATGTGCATATAAGTGTGTGTATTTGTGCCCCCCCAGAAACCACTGTGGCCCTGCAGATGAGTGTAAAACAATGCAATAAGGTTTGTGTGATACGAGCTTGGTATGTGCCTCTACCTACTTGAACAAATGCAAATGACACATTTCATATTATACTTTATTAACCCCCTCTATGAATATTGACTCCACTGATCTCTAGGGGACAGCCCTGTGGTTGAACAAGTGCATTTATGACCATATGATGAATAGAAGGACTCCTTGAACAGGCTTTGGAAACGTGGAGAGAGTAGGAAAATGATAAATTGTCCTGTCTTCTGTTCCAGTTGTCTCTTAGAATTACAAAACAATATATTTCCTTAATAAATATGACCAAACACAAAATAAAAGATTAGAAGTAGTTGGGAAAGTCCTGTTATTAACTGAGTGGGATACAACTTAGAATCCAGAGCACAGAAAAGTCATTATCACTGGTAATGTGAATGACACAAAAACAATAAATTACTGAATGACTGAAAATGCTAAGATTCAGTCAATTAGCCCTTACAAAGAAATTGACATTAGTGTTTGCAGCAGTTCTAAAGGAGGATTTATGTGTTGTGTACACTGCAGAAATTTGCCACATTGGGGCTTCTGGGTACTGTAGAGATGAGCATATGAACATAATTTCTCTATTTTCCTGCTTTTCATGTCACATTCTTTAAGTTACAAGTTCTATTTTTTGTTTGTCATGTTCATGGTTTTGAATTTCACTTTGCATCTTGGTTATTTATGCAGTTATTAGATGCAGACATGTTACACCACAAGTGTAGGTGGTTGCACCGTTAGTGGTGTTCTTCCTTGTTCAAGATAAGTTGCTTTATTATTGGGTGATGATCTGCTTGTGCAGATATTAACATGCTTTTGCAGAGAAAAGCAAGCAGTTTCACTGACTATCTTTACAAATCATCCACATTTAGCCACAATGTACAGAAACGTACATAGAATGGTGATTGATGGTCTAATTTTGACCAAAAACAAGACCTTACCACTAAATAAGTAGCAGTGTACTATTGTTAAAGAAGCCATACCTTTAAATGATTTAAGTCCTACTTTATTTTTAAGTGATTCCTTGCTTTTTTACGTTTTGGAAATGTTTTTATTATGGTGCACAACTGTAATTCTACAAACAATTGACTGTAAAATCACAGTGAGAAGCAATGGAAAAAAACTGTAATTTTCAATGGAAACTTACCCTAAAATAACATTTGGTATTATACCGTAGTTTAACGGTAACTGTTGCCAGACTTTTTACCGTTTTTTCTACGATTTTATTTTTTACAGTGTAAGTTATGTAGTTATATAGTGAGCATCTTTTGGTGAACAGCTGGCACTGTGCTCACAAATGACAATTACAGGATGATTAATTTTCAAATATACAGTAACCTCTACACAGGTAGAGTGAAGTTAGCAAACAGAGTAATATCAAATAATAAGTTCACCTGCTTACCACATTCTGAATGTCTCACATTTGGTGGTGACCAGGTAGAATACAGTGCATTTCTGAAACTTTTTTTCTGAAAACAACTGAGCTCACTGTCATTTGATACATTTTTACAACACTACAAATGTTAAGGCAGACAATAAGACTATACACATGCACAGTAGCACTAACAAACAGATGGAACCATAGACTGTATATAAAGAAGGTTGAAATCATTTGACATTACATATGCCACATGTGCAGCTGAAGGTCTGTTTCATCAAATAAAATACTGGTTAATCTGCGAAAACAAACAGTGTCTTTTGTTTGAATGTGCATGGTCCAATTTCCTGAGGAGCTACAAGCCCAAGTCTGCTTCCACTCAATGAGAGCTGTGACACATCAACCACTGGGTGGAGCTCACTACTGGCAGTTTGTATCAAAGCCTCAAAAGCACAGTGGCCTTCCTTTCAGCCCTTTTTTCCCCTGTGATCCCCAAACATCAGTCTGCAATTTTAGCTGCTTGATGTAGCTGCTTGAAATGGGTGGCTATAGGTCATGTTCCCATTAACTGTATAGTTAATGAGAAATCCATCAGGCAGATTTTCTAGTGCACTGGAAGATTGAAAATTGTACGTTTACAGCAGAAATATTGAGTGTATCCATATTTATGATGCAACACACATATTGGCTTGTTTTTTATTTATTATAATTTAGACAGGGTTATCACATTCTAATCAATCAGCTTATTGGTTTTAGATTGTTTAGACATTTTATGTATTAGGAGATTCTGGTGCAATTTCCTATGAATGCATTCAAGCTCTCAACAAGACAGTTGCCTTCAGTGTCAGTGTGACAGTATCTGGCTCTGGGATGTTTTTTAGATCACACTTGAATTGCTGTTTCAGTTTGTCTATGTTTTCTATGGGGGGTGGTGGTGGTAGTGGTGGTGGTGCGGGAGTCACAGTCACTTCATTACAAGGAAAATACATTATTATGTTGTTGAGCATGAGATTCAGTCAGAGATTTCCTCTTGGAGACAGTTATTCTTGATGACCCAAAATGAAATATGAAAGCATTGTGTGTATGTATGTGTGCAGGCAGTAAGACGAAGGAGTGCACTCATCCCTGCATCATTTTTTGATGGATACGTTTCCTGCCTCCTCTCGTCATGCGTTGGTTGTCACGGTGATGACGAGTGGCTTCCTTCTGCTTTTCTGGCGGGCGGTGGGATGTGACAGTCGTAGGGGCAGCTGCCAGCATGTGTCTCACTGCTCTTCCTCCTACAGGCCCTCCCCACCCCCCACCCTGACTGCCTCTATTACTCGCACCCTCCCAATTCAGAAATAAACTCCTCACTTTTTTTGCCCGTTTTACCAGTCCTCTCCTCAACTATCCACAGCACAGCTACTTAAGCTATGAATATCATTTCTTCCACCGCCCCCCATCTGCCTCAGCTGACCTGTGCAGTGCTTCAGAAATAACAGCATTGAGAACAGGAACAGCAGTGACAAGAGCCATTACAACGCCGTGCAACACAACAACAGAGGACAGACAGCACTCAACTCCAGATGGGCTCTTCCTGTGCCAGGCAGGAAATGGCACTGGGCTCCCTCACCATCATATTTCATTTTAGCAGAGAACAGAGATGATCATCACTTCATCTTCGGCACATCCATCCCCAAACGGGTGAGCTGTAAATTCATTTCAGTCTTTTTGTTCTCCTTCTCTGCGTGGATCCCACTTGGGTTGCTGTCATCATTGGCAAGAAATGCTGGGCATAAAAACTCCAATATTTAGTCTCAGAGCCTCTCCTGTCCCTGCTGTGGTGTCTAGTGAAATGGAGACGATTTGATTGCGGCTGACTACACACAGATGTGCACAACTGCATGATTTGTGAAGTGAACACAAACATACTGACTAAAATGCACGTGGATACTGTACATAAAAGCTTTGTACACATTGTGGCGAACACACTGAATTCCAGGTTCCATGTTCATTAAAGTGCCACTTCACTGAGTTTACACATCAGGGTCACTTTACTCATCAGGGGGAGGACTACTTAGCAATAACAAATGGGGGCAGTCACAGGCATGGAGGGCTTAATGACAGACATTATTATGTTGCTTTATCGGAAGTGTAGGATTCGGCAGTTTTGAATCTTTTGACTCATTATAGGCACTTAAAGTTGTAATCTTTTGGCTCCCTCATTTGTGTAAATAGGGTGGCCAAAACATTAGAAACACCTCTTAATATAATGCGCTCCAATACGACTCCACCACCCACTATGGCCTCAGTAACAAACATTCAGCAGAATTATCACCTTCTAAAGGTAAAATTCACAGTGGTGCTGCTGTATTTGATTGCATTTGATTGTACAGGTGTATCCAATAAAGTATACTTGTATACATGCACATAAGTGTGTGTGCCACTACATGCAGTATGTGTGTACACTACCAGTCAAAAGTTTGGACACACATAGGAATGACCATGTTTTTCATGAAAAGATACATGTCTTCAGTTG
>JAUMHL010000015.1:9769611-9783865 GCA_032362345.1 Sandelia bainsii
TGTTATAAAATCTGCTTTTCTTTCACAAACATGGTCATTTCCATGTGTGTCCAAACTTTTGACTGGTAGTGTATGCACATGTGTAAGTGTCCCCTGACGTGAAGATCAGGAAGAAGTGAGCTGTGTGTTTGAAATTATTTTAACCCAAGTTAAGGTAATGAGTAATGAAATCTCTCTCTGGAGATATTAATTCTAGCTTTTATGCTTTCATTTGATACCACATATTCCACTTTTAAGAAATTTAAGCAAGAATTCAGTCGGGGATACAGAAAGATAAGGTAACTCTTGGGCCTGTAATGAGCACTTTAACACTTTGTCTTTCATCGTGCATACGTATATGTACCAATGAACAATCAGAACACAATTTACATTTAGTTTTCTTTTCATTTGTTTTCTTGCAGGAGGATCCTACATCTCTTCACCATCTCTACACCAGCTGCTCAGGCTGGCGTTGTACACGTAATACTGAGTCTACACAAGCACCCAGAAGCTTCATTACACTCCGAGTCTCATCACAGTACACCCAGCCAGAAACCAGTCACCGTGTTGTTTAGCGGTGCAGTGCTTGCCAACTGTCCACATGTCCTGGGCATGGCAAAAGTGGGCACAGCCTGCAGAGAGACGCTTTACTGCCTCAGCATGAACATCAGTCACACAATTCTGCTAGCTGCCCCCATGCATATGCCCTTGTTTTTCATTTTTGAGTGTAGACAGTAGATGAAAGAGGAGAAAGAAGGTAGAACCAAGAAATGGATGAGGAGAACGTGGCAGAAAGACAGGAGCAAGATAGGTGAGGTTGAAAGACAGATATGGCCAAACAATGAAAGACAGAGAGACGTGAGAGACAGAGATAGGAAACCAGAGAGGCAAGAATTGAGTAATTGAGGAAAATAGAGAGACAAGAGTTGAGAGGGTGTGAAATGTGAGAAGAGAGTTTAATTTGTTTTTCAGCAGTGTCATGCCTTCACACAAATGTGTTTACCAGCCCCTACTTTGCCATTAGTGACACTTGGGTGCTCCTGTAGAAGAAACCGAATAGGTTCATAAGGGCCTCATGTATCCTCCAAATGTTCCCATAGCTCTCCGTCTGTTGGACTGTGTCCGTCCATATGTCTCCTCTCCTCTGCTCATTCATTCCGCTCTCTGTCTCCCTACGCTCTCTTTTTTCTCATGCTCCTGTCTGTTCCTTACTTGTGTTCTGTCTTGGACCACCAATAGAAAGCTGACCCAGAATTGCCACAGTGCACTGAAGGATCGAGGCGTGGAATATTTCAAATGAGAACAGGCAAAATACCGAGTTGTGACCCATTTTAGAGGCTGCCTCCTTTGACAGATGTGGCCTGCCAAGGCGCCCACCCAAAATGAGGCTGCAGAGGATCCTTAAGTTTCTATAGTTTTCTTCTAATAAACTAAAACTAGTTCACGTCAACTTGTCAAACCGGAAATTAAAGAATGTTAAGTTTTCTCTTCATCAATGCAGGATTACTGAAAGGGCCGACCAGGCACAGGCCCTGGGACCCAGGAGGCAGGGGCCCTGGATACAAAAACTAACTAAAAAGAATTGCAAACATACCACAAAGAGAAGCTGAACAAATTACAAACTATTCAAAATGACTAAAATGAGATACAAAGCAACAACAAAGACAAAAAACAATTAAATACAAATGCAAAACAAGCACAAGGATGCAAAATAAAAGGGACACAAAACAATGGAAGAGTCTGTTTTAATTTGTGTGTGAATGTGTGCAGTTCAGTCAGAAACTGCTGATTTATGATTTGCTCATTCAGTTTGTTCCAGTTTGGCTTGAACAGACACTTCTCCGATAAATGTCAAACAATTTTTAAACTTCTTCATCTACATCTAAGGATTTGGGGCATTTCAGCATGCAATGTGAAAGTAGCTGAAAATGCTGTGCAATCTAAGTGCTCCTGTTTTTTGTTTTTTTTTGCAAGAATTTTTGCTTGCTGTCCATTTATTTGTTTGTACAATTTTGAGCACATTAGACAGCTGGCATGATGATCTTTAGTGGGTACAAGGTTTAGCCTAGCTTCTTGCTAATTTACTGTACATTATTAGCATGCTAACCTTTGCTAATTAGCCCCTAACAAAAAACTTAGGTCAACAATTTGAGCTAAACTTAAGCATGTTCAACTTGGGCAAACAGTGGACCAGTTTAATGGTTCAGTGTACAGTACACATCTATATAAATTTAATTTCTTTATAAAAAAACAACAAAAGCATCTTCAGTCTTCTAACAAGAACAAATGTAGGAGTTTATCTTGCATCTTTATCTTTTTCAAAGGTGCAAAAAATCCCAAAAATCAAGCTTTCGAGAAACAAAATACACCTTTTGGAGTGGCCCAGTAAGAGCCCAGACCTTAATCCAATGGAGGTGCTGTGATATGACCTCAAGAGACCCATTCAAACCCGACGTCCTGGTAGTATTGCTCACCTGAAGCAGTTCTGTAAGAAAGAACGGTCCAAAATTCCAGGTCTGATCCACAGTTACTTTTTCCAAGCCACTTAGTATGTTTAATGGGTGTGTTCTATAAATAAACATGAAAGATCATGATTGTTCGTGTTTTATCAGCTTAGAAATATTGTGTTTGTTGATATTTGTGACTTTGGTCAAGATCAGATCACGTTTCATGATCATGCAGAAAACCAGAACTCCGAAAAGTTCACTTACTTTTTCTTGCAACTGTCTTGAAATGTAGACTTCTAAGGAGGAGGCATCTGAAATGAGATTACAGTAGACAGAGAAAAGGCAAGTAGGCCTACTGACATCTCTATAATGTGAAATATTTACTGTACAATGCATGTCAAGCAGTTTTTGCCTATGAAATTCCTTAACAGTTAGCATACATTATCACCTATCAGAAAGAACTATTTTAGTCACCTTCATATTACTTCTGACTTAATAGCACTTTTCTCTTTCAACCTGGCTGCTTTTATCTCCTTTCCATGCATAATAGCCAGTGTATCCATTTTGCTTCCAATCTCCGCAGGCCCTGTATTTTGCCTGCAAGGGCTGCTAAAGGGCAAACTCATTCAAACGCAGATCCTACAGACTGCTTTCACGGACAGAATTCCTCCCATCTTTGCTTCCCCAAGGCGGAGACATTATGTAAAGATGAATCTAAAATACATATAGTACAAATAAAATGTGCCAAATTACAAATTTATAAAAGTTTGAGAATACAAAACTTATACTGACTGCCAAAATGATAAAGGTTTTGCTTTGATATACAGTATTTATAATAATGATTGATGAATTTTTACCAGCTGTTCTCGATATTTTTTTTTTTGGTATGACAGCCCCGAGTTCTCCACCACCTCAGTGAACTATCCTGCCAGAAGCAGCCTGGAGGTGAAAGGTATGCTGCTGCTAAACTCTTTAAATGTGCTAAATTCCTCACATATTCTGGTGTCAGACCTGTCACAGAGCACCAAAGAGCAAAATGGAAAATACCCTTTGTTAATATTTTAACAGCTTAAACAGTTGGAGATCAGACAGATACAGGTAAGCGGATTGAAACCAAGGGTCAGTACATTGAAGAGAACTGAGCCAAAGTGTGAGGTCTTTTTTGAGGCAACATTCAGCACTGGCAGTGTTGATTTAAAGCTGTTGACTTAAGTCTTAAGGGATGGAAAAGAAATGTGGAATATGGTGTAAAAATATCAAAGGAACGAATCTGTTCTGTGGGTGTATGTTGCCATTTGTACCTGTCTATACACGTGAGTTTGATTGTGCAAGTCCAGGTAGTCGTGTGCCTGTGCAAGCGTGTTTGTGTGTCTTGGGAGCAGCTTGTGAATGGGAGGATTTAGGAGGGAAAAGTTGGAGCAGAAAGCTGCTGGAGGTAATCTTGCAGCCTACAGCTGATAACAGCTTTCCACCTGGAGCCTCTTAACAAACGTCTGGACCTCCATCAATCAACCAAATGTCCTTCAGAGAGAGAGAGTGGGAGAGAGGAAGTGGTTGAAGTTTAGAGAAGAGTAGTGATGTAATGCACCCTTAAGACCACGAAGCAGTACTTGTGAACTGTGTACAAGCATTTAACGATATTTATTTATACATTTAATGATAGAAACGTGTGTAATGTTTTACTAATTTTAGAATTGTGAACTTGTGCAGTACCTCTAAATAGTTAAAAGGGCACGCCAATCATTTTACATGGTAAAATCAAATAGTTACAGGAGGTAGCCTACTACACAGCATGTGAAAGGTCATCTGTGGAGCTCAAGGGAGCTTCTTCAAGTCTGAGAAAAATTCTTAAGTGACATTTCATGAGTACTTCAGGGTATGCTTCAAAAAGTGCTTTCCAAACCAGACAAACTTACAGTCACTCCAGCATTTTCAGTGAATTGCCAGGTGCGAAGATGCGGAAATGTAGGCAGGTTTTAAACTTCTCTGTCAATTTCTTCATGAAAATACATCTGACACTTTTGAAACAGATGCAACATCATCAATACCTTTTAGGAGAGACTGTCCAAAGACTTTCCACTATTTCTCCCCTTTTTGCCTTTCACAACTCTCTAAGATAGCAGACTTTTCTCATCACATTTCTGGAACAGCTATAAATACTTTTTGCCTTAGAAGTTGTTGGAAGATACTTTATACCAACTAGAACATTTTAGATGTACCCTGGCCTTAAAAAACTATTTAACATCTGCCTAAAATGTTTTATTTGCTGACTTCCAGTTGATGACTTCTAACCTGCAGTGATATAGAGGTTTACTCCAGGATATGTTGCTGCACTATGACATTGCTTAGTGCCACAAAGCTCTGCTGGCCACATACCTCTCATCTATGCTGAGTGATGTAAAACACTTGCATGGTAGTAGGTCACTCCTATCCTCCTCCAGTTTATCGAATTGTGACACTAAATTGGTGCAGCTGCCTTTTTAAAGCTGGTAGTCTATTGGAACACTGGAAGTGCATGCAGAACAACCCTAAACTTTACCCCCAGAGTTTATTTGGATGCATGTGGTGACACATCAGATGGTCTAACTTTGTGTGTGTGAGCTTGTGTGTGTCTGTCCACATCTGTCCGTCTGTCTGGGCCTGGCCTAATGGGCCTTCAGCCCTTGCATTGCTGACAGAAAATCAATGACCCACTCGGTAGGTCCAATACTGCTACCACTGTGCATTGAGAGTGAGAGAGATGAAGGCTGGTGGACGATTGACCAACTGTAAACACTATGGATTCATGTCTGTGGCTTATGACAGAGTTGTCACACATCTCCTTTCACTGAATCTTGATTTCCATTGTGTGCTTTAGTATTCCTGGGTGCTTAGGTTCCCGCACACAACCTCGTGGACTCAGACAGCCCACAGATTAGTACACCAGATGCACAATGCCATTTCTGAAAAGCATTAGGTCGGAGACTTTCAGCCTGACAGTCCACAATGGAGCCAGGTTAATCACAACTTTAGATTATCATTTGGGAAGAAGAATAGAGCAGACAGACCAGATAAAAGAGGAAAATGGAGATGAACAGAATTTAACAGTACAAGTGCAGATTGTGTGTAGTCTCATGATGCATTCTGGCAGTCAAATGCGGTTCTTTTAGGATCTGAGACAAGGAACGTGGGGGCTGTGTGAAAATCTGCTGTGAAGGTGTGAGGACTCAAAGTTAAATTAGAATTTTAAGATAAGAAAAATTTTAATTTTAATTATGCCCGTGAGGGAATTAGTTTGGTGCAGCAGTGAAAGTAAAATGATTCAGTAGCAAAAACAGTCATACAGAAGACATAAGACAAGCAATAATATAGTAGAGAAACTATACTATGAAAAAGTACATTTATTTACCCTATTTTGCATCCACAATAGACAACAGATATGTTCCACAATATGTTTATGTAAACAGAAATGTGATGTAATAAAAAATGTAATAATATAACATTCAATTATATCACATGATCCTAATGATCTCTAGAAAAAATGAGTAATTGACAACACAATTCCATGGCAACTGGGCAAACTCCATCTGCTGATGAATATAATGTTGTATGACCAAATGCTCTAAACCAGATACTAAAAGGGCCTTGTGCTGTGACAGTTTTCTCATAAGAAATGATTATGAAAAACATTAATTTCTGATGCTGGAAAAGTAGTTTAAAAAAGCTCTAGTCAATTTACAGCTGAGTGGTAAGTTGCTAAGTGGACCTTGTTCTCCAAAGAAAAACAATACCATTAGTCCTATCAAATCGTATGCAAAAGATATATGCATGTTCATGTGACAACTTACACTGTAAAGTGCATTGAGATAACTTATGTTGTAATTTGGTGCTGTTTAAATAAAGTTGAATTGAATTGACAAAGGCATTTAGCAACCATGAAAATGTGTGTGTGAGGAACAAAGAAGGAAATAATGAGGTTATAAAGCCACAAAAGCCAAAGTCTGACAGAGGAAAGAGATCAGAATATTTAGATGCATGAACATTTTATTTTTATTTTGACAGATCAGACCACTGTTTGCTTCCGGTTTCCTCCAACACTGGTTTCTTTTAACCACGACAGTCATTTTATGACAGAATGCGTAAAGAAATAGTTTTTATTCATCTCTGAACAGAGCTAAGCTACTGTAGGCATTTCCACCTTCTCATTCTTTATGCTAAGCTATGCTAACTGGCTGGCTGGCACACAGAAGGCATCAATGAGATCATTTAACTGTTCGCAGGGAAGCAAATAAGCATATTCCTCATTTACTTTTACAGTGTGATTTGTAATAGGTTTAAAAGGCACTTGTTTTCTTATAGAGGTGAATCAGATCAGAAAATGTTTATTAGAACCAACTGGATCATGAATAATTGTGTTTTGTTCCTGATTAAAAGAATAAAGTGGAATGTAAGAGAAGAGAAAAAAACTGAGCTGAGCATAATGAAATGCAACCGAACATGATGGGATAGAGTGAATAAAAAGTCAAACACAACACAAGTCAACAGGGGCGTGCACGAGGTCAGTGGACACCCTCTGCTAGCTCTGTGTCTCACTGTGGATTTCCCTGCAAAATGCTGGATCACATGGTAATCTCTGTTTAATACACAAATCCCCAACCTCAATCCAATCAAACCTAATACCCCCGCTGGGCCAGGCAGGACAGGGCCCACCCACTCTCCATCCTTCACATCATCTCGTTGAACACCACCATCACTCCACATTGCTCAGCGCTGGAATCTTCTTGTTAACTGGTGTCAAGTGTTTGGTAGTAGAGAGTGCATTGTGCAGCTCAAAAAGCATTCACTTTTAAAATTAACCACTTTTTTACTGAGGTGTTTGGATGAAATGACTGTGAACATTCGATACTCAATACAACTCCCAGATCAAAAGATAAGTATAGAGTCAGAATTTAGAGGTTTATATCCATTCACACAAATGTATACACATGCTCTTAGTAAGAGAAATCATGTAATCTTTAAATAACACACAAAGACACACACACACACACACAGAAGGGAAGAGGACTGTAGCAAGACGTGTGTGTGTGTATAAGTGTGTATCTGTGTGCATGTAGTGCTCAGTTGGTGGTGTTTAACGCTGTCCCAGAGAGTTTTAATCCAGATTATCTGGAGTATAAAGTCACTGAGTCTCCCTCTCAGCTTGGCCTATCCCACCGCTTAGTGCACACACACACACACACACAAGAGAAACTCTCTCTTTTTCCTTTTTCAATCTTTCTCACACACACACACACACACACACACACACACACACACAAACAAAGGGAGTCCCTGTTTCGGATTATCCTCTAGGGGGTGCTGTGTATCCAGACAGGAAGCATCGCCCACAGCAGACATAGTTGCCTCACGGATCCAGCTTAACCTGCTGCGTAAAGACCTCAGATCAGCTGCACTCAGCTTGACCTATTTCAACGTATTCATGATGTTATTGTTGTCCAATTTGACATTTATTTGATGTCTTCACCACAGAGATGTTTCTTTGAGCATTCTGTGATAAAACAATCAGTACCGACTATATGTCTATATCTGCATGGTAACACTCAGCCGTTTTGGACAGAATCACAAGGATTTCCATTCACCTTTTAGACAGCTGCTCCATCATTTACATATAGTGGTGTGATCTGCATATCGCCCAGTTGGTCTGGGTAATTTCAGCATGTTTAATCTGATGGTGGAAATTGATGCTTGCAGCAGGGTAGTCTGGTCTGTATATGTTTCCTCATATTTGCTAACACGTCTCAGTGACAGGCAGTCTGATTGGATCACAACAAGTCATTTTCCACTCAAATAGACATCAAATGAAATGTCTCAGCTACATGCAGTGGTGCTGTCTGGTCAGAACCCATGAGGAACGGTGGCCTTTCCCCTGTTTTCCTCTCTCTATATATTTATATAACCTCTTTTATTTCTGTTATTCTCTGTCCTTGTTCTTCTTTTAAAGTCTCATTTTGTTTTCCACTGCACTGCCTCTCCCTCTTTCGCATTCTCCCTACATGCATGTTTCCTGGTGCTCTGTAAATTAGGCTGAAAATGGAAGATTAACCTCTGGAGATGAGAAACTTCCTTAATGCGCTCTGTTCCTCTCACTCCTGTTCTCTTTTCAGTAAACCACTGCATTACAATATTATTTAATGGGAGCACCTAATTGGAATTAGCTGGAAAGCAGAAAAAATGGGTGGCCAAACCTTTTACTAGGCTGTGAGATTCAAACATGCAGGATTATGCTCATGAGGAGACTGTGGTATGGATGTTATTTTGTGCACACACACACACACACACACACACACACACACACACACACACACACACACATGTCTGCTAATGGAGAATAGCTGTGTTTTCAGTGGGGGAGGAATCTATTGTAGGTGTCCTTTCTGCTGCAACTGTGTGTTTTTGGAAGTTTGCATGTGCACATAGATTCCCAATGAAATCTAATTAAATCTTTCTGAATTTGATACATTTTTATATTTTGTGAGTCACAGCACAATTGTTTTGCCCCCCAAAGCAGGCACTGTGCTGTATTATCTGTAAGCAGCTGTTTTATGGTCCACCCACCTCAGTGATTTTGTAGAAGGCTGAAATAAAGATTTTCTAGCATACTGTACAGCGCATCACTATGGTTTCCACTGACACTAAAATGAGTAAATACAGTGTGTCCACGTCTGCTTTGCTTTAGTTACAAAACAAGTGTTTTAACAGCTGTAGGTGGCCTCTTCTGGTTCTTTTTCAGTGTGAACATTGCATCATATTGCTACAATAGTGTTGCAATCTCCAGAAATTAGAGTGTAAATCTCTGTTATCCTGATTTTTTTTTTACTACTGTACTGAACAGTCTGGTCAACTGAAAGGCAGAACAGTGATTCACAAACATGTTGCAAAAGTTGTAACGTTGATCAGCGTTTCATACCTTCACACAGCAGAATGAGAAAACTAACAGAAAAACTGATTATCTTCATATTAGGCCTTCTGTGACACGTATTAAATTCAGCTTTATTGTCACTGCATGTGTGTGTGTGCAACAAAGCAGCTTCTTGTTACAGCCATGATAAATATACAGTACACTATACGTATATACTGGTGTTTCAGCTGTACACATTAACAGACACTATGCATTTAGTATAGCATGGAGCGAAGCTTGAAGGACCTCAGACCAGAGAAACATCAGCTACACTAAGCTGATAAACACCCCCCATCAGTGTGAATTGATGTGTTGAACTACTCCATGTGTGTAATACTAATGTAGTACTACATGCCTTTGCTGTTTGATGCAAACCATGGCTCCATGAATGGTCACAGAGCAATGGTCTGCCAGTTTGGTCTCGACTGAAAGTGCTCATAAAATCTTCTACAGACATCAGTGGTCTCCAGAAGCTAAATCCTCTCCGTTTCTATGATCCCCTTATCTAGCGAGGCTTTTGTTTTAAGTGAAACATCCCCACAACTATTGGATGGATTGCCACAAAATTGGGTGCAGCTGTTCATGATTCCCAAATGATGAATCCTGATTTTCAGGAGGTTAACATTTTTTGATTTATGAACAAATCCCTACACAACTAATGGCATTCCCATAGACCTCAGTTGAACTTATGTGTTGAATGCTAATCAGCAAGCTTGCATAATAAACTAGATGTTGAAAATGACATTTTACCTGCTAACAACCAGCTTGTTATCATTGTCATTTTCATGTCATTTTTCAGTATGTTAGCACAAAATTCTGTTGTGTGGCATCACATAACTGTTAGTGTGACTACAGACTCTTAATCTTTTTTCCTCTTTGAGTTATTTTCCTTGTATTTTGTCTTTATTATTAGACAGTTGGCAGTAGAGCCTGGCAGTAAACCAATCAAGGATATCGCAATTAACATCCTAACAAAGTGGGTACAGGTGCTGTCATTATTCGTTGGGTTTTTGCTGAATCTATACCATACACGTGTATAAAGTATGTGTGTATATAATGGTTGAGGTGTTACTGTAATTTAAATGAAATGCTTAAAATAAAGTTCCAGTTATTTTTCATTATCCTAATATAAGTGCAGAAGCAAACCTTTGAGTATCAACACACAAACTTCCACACGCTTACACACACACACACACTGCTCTCAGGTTATTACGGGCTGTCATTGTTTAATTCTTGCTCATTAAATGCTCCAGACAATGACAAAGCGCCTCAGTCTCTGACAGCCTCTTTGTTAACCCTCTCCCTCTTATCTATTTACGCCTCCTATTCTCGCCCCTCTCTACTCAGCTTTGTGTCTATTGTATGACACTCAAGGGCGATTTGACGGCATCCCGAACCGCCACTTAAACATCCCTATTCATCTCAAACCAAAACCTGTGAGAGAGTGCGAAATACCAACTCAAACTGCCAAGAGAACAATTTGCAAAAGCCTTGGAATGTCAGATACCACTTACTACTTACTGGTAATATAAAACATATGCTGCTGGAGACGGTGCTGATAGCACTGGCTGCAGCATCCCTGTTGATATAAGATGCCATAACCTTGTGTCCTTGTGCGGAGCATTTCAGAACTATCAATCTCTTTGACCTTTATCCATGACTCAAGCTCATCATACCCTCACATCCTTTATTTCTTTCACTCTCTCCAGACCTGCCCTGACAATGAGTGTCACAAAGAATGTAGGAAGTCTACATACATGTGTGTGAGGGAAAAACTGAGGAAGATGAAGAACACAGAGAGGCTGTCCCTGAGTGCATTTGCCTAAGAATTGCTGCCACCTGAGAGCAACAGAGCACAGAATAGTGAAGATGAGAGAAAATGAAGAGACAAAAGCACTTCCCTGGAGTAATTATGCTTTCATTTCATGGCCAAGTATTCACATGATGTGCTCTGCATGCAGAGACACTCATTAGAGTTATTGCACATCAGAAATATAACTGGCATCTGCCTGTAGAGAGCATGGGGGTATGTAAAGAAAGAGTGCAATGGCAAAAGGTAAGAGTCAAATGGCAACAAATAACTTAAGCAAAAGATGTGGAAGTTAGAACTGAGAACAGAGGAGATGATTGGCATCCCTGAGACATGGAAGAGTTTCGTCTTGTGCATGCATTTCATTCACAATGAATATATGCATTTGAACAAATAAAACAGGTAATGTGATAATAATCATGATTTAATTTCCTCCGTGCTTTGTTTGATGCCAGCCACTGTTTTGATTTGTTATTTTTCCTTTGTAGAACTAAATATCTCTTATTTGGATCAGAAGAGCCTCCTCTGTGATGATCGTGTAAAAAGAACAAGAACAACAAACCTTCTCAAAGTATTACCACAAATACAAACAAAGCTCAGAGTGGCTCTGAAGAACTTAAAATACTTCAGTGTAAAATTCTCCCTGTGCTCCCTCTGCTAGTAAAGCAGCAGCATCCTGATGCTTGGATCAATGTTGCAACAAATAACTGTAATGTGTCTGACTGTGAGCGCTGCCATGCCCTACCTGATGCACTGTTAAGGAGGAATGGGATGCTAATGTAGTTAAATCTGCACAGTCATTACTGCAGCAGGGACGAGTGTCATTAACAGCCTCATGCTAATGTGCCACTCTACATTTTGTGTTTTTACTCGTGCATGTGTGTGTATGTACACGTTTCTATGTGTCATGTCAGTGTGAGACATTAAGAGATGGAGCCAGTGATAGAAATGTGGTTTGTGGTTGTGAATAGATACACGTGTGTCTCTGCTGTACAGGTGGTTGAATGCAGATATAAAATGGGGTGCAATAAACACTTGTGTGCCAGTGTGAAAGGGATGAGACCAGTATTCACTGAAATTACAAAGTATACTCTCTGAACTGGTCACCATCACAGTTATTTCACGCTGTTTCCCACAATCTACATCTCCTCCTTTGTTACCCATAGTGATTTAATAAAGGAACTTGTTGAGAAATAATGTCTTCTAGGTGGATTCACCTCATCAGTTAACTCTATGGTAGGAAAAAGAGGACCGCTAATATTTTGTACATGCTGTATCAGTTTACATATGACGTTTATTCCAGCAAAACTCTTGATAGCTTCTTTGTCACTACTACTACTACTGCTACTACCACTATAATACAGATAAACACACTCACACACACACACACCTATACCGCCCTCACCAGTGTCTGGGAATCCAGCAATTAATGGGGCGGTAAATGAGATTGTTACTGATGTGTGGTAGCGAGGTGAGCGAAGGTGTGGAGGTGATGGAGGGAGACAGGAGGAAGACAGAGGAGAGACGGGGGGAGGCAAATGCCGTGAAGATGTGATGCAAATTAGAAACTTTTGCATGACTCAAATTTAGGTTAAAGTGCAGGAAATAGATGTTTATGTAACTTTCTTATCCCTGCAAAAGAGGTGTGAAGCTAACATTCTTGCAGAGAGCAGCAACATTAAAGCTTCAGACGTAGAAAACATTCATTTGCATCAGCTCTACACGGTCTGCAGTGAAATACTTTTTAAACTGATTCTGGATGATCAACAAACATGCCTTTACAATGATGTTATTATTGCCAATGATTTTAAATATATAAATAAAATTCACGTACATCTGTGGCATTACATAAACAATTTGTAAAAAAGTGCTGGAATCTACTTTTTTGCTGAATCCACTTTTTCACAGCTGCTGAATTCTGCTTCAGTTAGTGATTTCTAACATTTCGTGAAATGCCTTTTGACAAACCCTAGAGAAAAGGGGTGCACTTGTTGGTTGTGCATGTAGAGGCGGAAAGTGATGTGGTAAGTGCAAGAACACAATGTTTTTCCACAGAAGAAAATCAATTTTCAAATCTCTCCAGCAAAAATATAATCTGTTGTGGCTCTACTGTATTATGGTCTAATTTTGTTTTTTCAGTGGGGAATTCAGGGTCATCTGTAATGGGTCACATATAAGAGGTAAAACAACAAACAGTGCTTTCACGGTGAAAAAACTCACATTAACCAGTGATGTTTAGGATAGTTGAACATTTTTCTGCACCTGCTGGGAATTTCCTCCTGTGATATCATAACAGTATGTCTACAGCTGAACAGAAAAATACACCAATTAATGAAAGATTCACCGTTTCTCTCTTAAAATTAAAAGGACCAATTTGGATTGAAGATGATCATCAAATCACCACATTTCTGTATTTACTCCCTCTTGGTGGCACATCTGATTGCCACATCTTTGGACAGTGAGACTGATCTTAATTGCACATTGTCTCTTTGTACATTGTTTGTCACTACTGATTCTCAGTGACTACAGCCTTGTCTCTGGGAAACTGTGCTCCACAAGGGGAAGACAAAAAGGGAGGGTTGGCCCTGTGCAAAATCCCTCTCAAGGGTCAGGTCTATTTTTCCTGCAGACCTGCAGGTGGATAATGCATCAGGATGAAAAGCTATCCATTTATATCACTTAATCCAGAGGACACACTATTAGAGCGCTAGTCAGTGGTGGAAAACACACACATGTGCCTGGACACACACACTGATGTCCATGCACAGATACAGATACAGCATGCAAGCACATGCATGTACTGATACCTACACAGGCATATATATTCATGCATTAGCTCATGCATGGATCTGCCATGGACTGCACATCATTACAGTCTATAGCCTTGTAAGTCTTGTTAATGTCTGTGTGTATGTTAACGCAGTATGAACATATAATTTTCATGTCATTAGTCAAGGTATAGGTTTGCATAATGTGTTGCTCCATCCTTAACCAACTTACACTTCTCACAAAAAGTTAGGGATATTCGGCTTTCTGGTGAAATTTCAGGATGAACCTAAAATGCACTATAACCTTTACAGG
>JAUMHL010000015.1:9783965-9806689 GCA_032362345.1 Sandelia bainsii
GTGTGAACTTTTTACGTTTTCCATAAATTTCACCCGAAAGCCAAATATCCCTAACTTTTTGTGAGTAGTGTATTTTATTATAATTTATGATCCGCTATGGCATCTTTAAAGCACTTTTATTTCATATTAATGAAAAGCTACTATATAGTTTTCAGTAGCTTTGGACGTATGGCAGTGCTGGTTGTTTTTTGTCACTGTGTCTCTCAGTAATCTGTGGGACTGCACACAACAAATGTTTTCAATCTGCTGTCTAATCACAGCTCAAACCAGGAGAACAATAACATGCTGACATCATACAGGAGATTATAGTGAATCTGCTCTGCTCTCACAGGGCTTTGCCCATCTGTTCGACCACTGGTACGGCTGAAGGGAATAGGATAGAATAGAATAAAATAGAATACATGTCATTTCTCAGGTAGTCATTATCTTGCAGACTTTTTACAATAACGTTGTCTCTTTTTTCCTCACTCTGATGTTCTTAACTGTGAAACTCATCAACACAAAATGAACCAAACTAACTGTGAGAAACTAAAGCCTCATATTTTACAAATAGCAATTATAAAAATTCAAGCTTTGTAATTTAGGATGAAAAACAGCCATAAAGCTGAGTCTAATAATAATAACTTCACCCACTGGTTTCGTCATTATTTCCAGAAAGATGGCAGTATTTGTCTGACGTTCCATTTACAATGGGCTCCTACTGTGGATGAAAATGCAGTTCATTTACATGGACTTATCAAACTTGAACACGCACAAAATAAATGAGAGCCATCCATGCATAATACATTCAATATTTAAAATGACTGGAACCATACTTTATCTATATGACCACGCCTTTGGCATAGAACAACCTTTCCAATCGCAGCCTTGCAGAATCCAGCTGTCAGTCAAATGGTATTATTACAACTTTCAACAAAAATATCAAGCTTGGTGCAGAATCAGTTGGACATGGTGCAAATGGTAATGATATAATCAATATGCACTGTGCTCTGTGTTTCAGCTATGGCATTTAATCAGACTAATGACTGTTTTTTAAACTAAGAAAGTGAAGCACAGTGTCATGACAAATACAACACTTGTCCTCTCATTCCGGTTTGGCTTGTACTGAGAATTGAATCTCTTCAGCTGAACAAATTGAGTGAAATCAGTGAGTGAGGCAGCACTGTGACCTTTTCCCAAATAGTTCCACATTACAGTGGAGCTCCAGTTTGATACTGTACAACTGAAAAAAAAGAAGCCAGTTGAGTAGGCAGCCGATTCCTCTGACTCTACTGCAAATAAATCTATATGTCCACTGCCTCCCTCATACCTTTCTGAATCCACTTGTAGGAGACCCCAACCAATAAAACCTGATCTTCATAAGTCTTGAGGGGAGAGGTGGGCTAAGTTTGGGGAAATTGCTGCATGGAAAAGGCAATATAGGGCTTAAAGATAAGAGAGAGCAGAGGGACTAGCTGAGGATATTGCCTGCTTAAGGCTTTGATTTACACTCGGGATACAGAGACAGGAGTGGGGGGGAGGCCCTGAGCTAACTGCTGTTGGCTGCAGACATGCTATATGCTTAGTAATTAAACATCCTATATGATGTGTTGGTAAGATTAAGGATAGTTGACTGGAATGGCAGCCTATTCAGGTAGTGAGATTGTTCCCAGGCAAAAAATTATCAGAGGTAAAAATCATTTATATGTCAGCTTCTTCTGTTCCTCCACCTTCTCCATCCGCCTGTACATATCTATGCACTACCATCCCCCCAGATAGTAATTCTTGTCTCCTTGCAGCCTCAAAGACGGAGCAGAATTCAATCTGACATCATACAAACATCTAGTGACAACCAAATTAACAGAAATGAGAAGCAAAATGGTTTTGTGGTATGAGCTGAGCCCTTTAATACACCTGACTTTACTCAAGACGGGACTGGCAAGGTGTCGTGTTCAGGTCTTTGGCACTCTCACCATTTCTCTTTCTCTTTCCACTGTATATTAGTTAATAAATTACACAACATGCAATCAACACATTTACATGATCTCATTAAGTGTGCATGTGTGTGTGTGTGTGTGTGTGTGCGAGAGTGTGTGTGTTTGCTCTCTGAATGCATGTGTACAGGAAATGTTGCAAATTTGATTGATAGATGAATAAAGACAGGGCTGTCATGCAAGTGTTGTCATGCATTCTCATATTTGTCTTCCTGGAAAATGATGCATGCCTCAAGTCGTCCCTCCTCACACATACACAAACACACACACATGTGCACAGATCTACACTGAACAGCAAAATTCCAGACCCCAACCCCATAAATGTTAGGTAATTACAAACTGTCCATTAATTATTATTTTAAAAATAATTAAAGCAATTAATTTGAAAAACAGAAATGTTCAACCTTAACCACCTGCAACAAAAGTTGTTATTTTATAAATATTTGTATGTTTGCCTTTATTTTTAATGACAGATTTGTTTTTCCTGGGCATGGTTGCCTTACCTTGCTTTATCTTCAACTTGACAATACACGCCTGTTTTCTGATGCATTCAAGTCATGGGACATAACTTTAACTTTTTTAAACTGATTTTGCAGTTTGTTTGTTCTGCCAAGTTTGTAGAAATTGGGAGTTGTCTTTTCATTATTTATTTGGATATACAATCTTTGATTCATGATGCCATTTACACATGTATTCTCCCCTACACTGCACTTATGCAGACCCTGTTTAACCAATGGTTAAACATGGATGTGGGAGTGTGCTATATGTTTATGTGTATAGCCCACACTAACTTTAAATCCAGGCATTAGTAGTTATGAAATTTTAGTAAATAAGAAATTAGTTTACACAGACTTTTCACCAATTGTCAAAAATGCCAAATTGTTTATAAAGCAGCATGGATGGGTTTCAAGTCAAGGGAAGTAAACTAATAATTGTATGAAACAACTGCTCATTATGTGTAAAAATGTACTAAGCCCCTGTTAAACCCTGTCCTATTTCTGACTGGCAGGTAAACACAGCAACCAATCACATCACAGCTCCGATAACATTACTGAGAAGCTATCTGGATCGGCTTGACTCGGTCAGGAGGCGTATATGTTAAAGCTCCCGGCTCAGAGAACTGTTAGCTTTACACTGCGTATCCCTGAAAACACATCAGCATCCCAGACAGCTCATTACAGTGATCTCCCTCTCTCTCGTCCTTTTTTCCTCTCCTTCTCTGTCTCACTCTCCCAATTGCCAGTCTTTCTCCTTTCTCCCGCTCCCCTTTGAACACACACAAACACACACACACACACACACACACACACACACACACACACACACACACAAACCAATACTCATTACAGCCATCCTCATTGTCCAGGAAGTGGAAGACGTAGCTTTTTCATAGCTATTTCCAGCACCCCTCTACTTTGCCAGCTCTTGGCTTGCTCTAAGATAATACCCATTTAGCCCACAGTGTGTTAACACAAGCAATTCAGGTTAAGTGACTTTCTGAGAAGAATGACAGACAGCAGCTCTCCTTTATTTAAAGAAAATTGGATTCATCACCCACTGCTTAATGGTTGCATTTGAGCTTTTGACTACACGTCATTTGACACATTAGTAAGTGTTTGTGATCTATGTAACTGTTTGTTTGCTCACATGCATGCCTAAATAAAAGCCTGCACCATGTGATCCTAATAAGAGAAACTAGCTTTAGAAAAGTGTACAACTGGATTTTGCTATCAGTGTTCAAGAACCACAAAGCCTGAAGCATTTACATCCCTGTGTGTTATACAAATCACTGCCTTAAAACAATATCTGAGTTCCCCATCATAAACTACAGCAATAAACAGCCTCATATCCACTATGCTAATATGGAGGCTTTTTGCATGTTTCCTCTTATTTGCATGAAGTGTATTTCAATATGTTTTACCGGAGAACTCGAAGAGCAGCTGCAGATCCCAAGGTCATTTTAATAGGTTATTTTAATGTAGCTGCTCTTAAGGTTACTTTAGAGGTAGTAACATCAAAACACACTTCAGTACTCTTCTTCTTGCTTAATTTGTTTTTATGAATTTCATTTTATTTATTTCCCTTTTTCCTTTCTCCCTGCTTCCTTTTACTTTAATCTATAATGTCTATATTTGTGCATCTGTGCCTATTCAATGGCAATGAAACTCCTCATACCACTTTAAAATAATCTGTGATCCAGTGTCACTGAATGCTTTTATTGCACTTTGTAGTCTTGTACAGGTCTGTACAGATCCACTGCTAATCCTGGAATAAAGTTGAAATTTCAGCAAAATACTTTATTGATCCTCCCGTGGTGGAATAGTACATGCAGTATATGTAACATTCTACATGTTTTGGTTTTGAGTAACACAGTTTATAATTAAGATATACTTTCAAATAGTGCAGGCTAGTGTTTATGTGCAGGTTGGTAACCTGCAAAGTAGTACTACTGAGCCTAACAAACAGTCATTAGAGTCAATGTCATACGAACATCCACATCAGAAATAATGTTTCATAGAGCAATGTGTGACATGAAAACACCTTTCATGTTTTGTTCAGTCGTCCTATGTTAACTCATACATGCAGTGCATTAGCTGTTATCTACGACCCATTCAAAATTAAAATAAAATATTAAATTTTTGTGTTGAATTATTCTAGCTGTGGCAGAAACTCCACAAGAGATACGTTTTCTGGTAATTGGGTTAACAATAACAAAAAGTAAAATTGGAGTTGGAGTGTCCAAAAAGTTTGATATTTACCTTACAACTTGTGATATTGCTCTCACTACTACTACTACTACTACAAAATTTGCTCAATCAGAGCACTGATAGTGTCTGACATCTAAGTATAATGGGGTAAGATAACATGCTGTGGACCCCCACTGCAATTGTTTATGTTCAACATACTTGCCTGAACTAAAAAACAGGTGGATATTTGATTCCTTTTGGTGGAATAAAATACCCTGTAAAATGCAACATAAGGTTCAGACGTGACCTAAAGTTAGCATTTGTGGTAAACTATTCTTTATTCTTTGTGTTTTATCTAACAAAGATCTCATCTAGACAGGATCTTTCTCTGTAGCTCTGCACACCTCTAGGTGATACTGTTTTTGATCTAATAAAAACTAGATTTCACTGATACTTACTTTCCATCACTATGTGCAATATTACTATATACTGGTACAGTGTAATACACCTCCACGTCTGTTAGAACTGAAGAAATTTAATTAAAGGGAAATAAAACTGTCTCTAAATAAGGAAATAATATGAGACACATTACAGATACATGTTGAATCTTTTTCCAGTCTTACGCTCTCTAATCTGTCTACCTATAAAATGGGTGTTAGATGGTGGACCATTTCATTCTAGTTTGTTTCACGGGCGGAAGGGCTCTCTCATTGTAATTAGTTTCTGTGGGACAACAAACCGTCAGAAGTGTATGCCTTGTTTCTGATTTATGAAGCATTTAAAAGGTTGCTGAGGGGAGAAAAAGACAAAAGGTTCCCAACTAAACAAAGCAGGCTTCAGCCAAGCTTTCAAAGCCAATGTTAGAGAGAGAGGAGCGAGAAAAAGTGAGAAAGGATTCATGATTAACTTTCATTTCCTATGCCTTATTATTCTTTCCCCAAATAAAATTTCAGAGGAGGAGATAAATCTTCTGACAGTGTTTGGTTCTGTGCACCTAACGTCCAGGAATAGCTCCTGCTCGCCACTGCTCAGCTTATCGCTTTAAATTCACAGCAAACTAGCTGTCTAGCTTGCCACGGCAGTATGAAAGCCTGTGTTACTTGTGTGTGTGTGTGTGTGTGTAAGAGAGTGAGGGGGAGGAAATAAGGTCGTCACTCAGTCCACCTCAGGTTGATATTTATAGATATGGATGGTGCGTGTGAGCATGTGTTTGCAGTGTGTGCAGTGAAAAGGTATTTGCCCCCTTCCTGATTTTTTTGTTTGTTTGATTGATTCAGATAATCAAACAAATTTTAATATTACACAAAGATAACGAGTAAATACAAAATGCAGTTTTTAAATGATGATTTCATTTAATAAGGGAAAAAAGCTGTCCAAACCTGCCTGGCCCTATGTGAAAAAGTAATTTCCCCCAATCATAAATGAGCTGTGATTAACCAAATATCTTGGGCAAATATTCTGTGGACTGACAAAACGTTTTGGAAGATGTGCGTCCTGTTATATCTGGCTTAAAACTAACGTAGCATTTCATAAAAACAACATTAATACTAAAAGTCAAACATGGTGGTGGTAGTGTGATGATATGGGGCAGCTTTGCAGCTTCAGGACCTGGACATTTTGGCATAATTGATGGAACCATAAATCCTGCTGACTATCAGAAAATCCTGAAGGAGAATATCCGGCCATCAATTCGTGACCTCAAGCTCAGGCACAGTTGGGTTCTGCAGCAGGACAATGATCACAAATAACCAGCAAGTCCGCTTTGAGAATGGCTCCCAAAAAAAAAAAAAAAAAGGCTTTAGAGTGGCCTAGTCAAAGTCTGGACTAAAATTCGACTGAGATGCTGTGGCATGACCTTAAACAGGTATATTTATATGTAATATTAAAATTTATTTAATGATCTGAAACATTTAATGTGACAAATATGCAAAAAAAGCAGGAAGGAGGCTATTACTTTTTCACAGCACTGTATGTGATATGTATATGAGTGTGTCTGTTCAAGGCTCCTGTAATGGTTTATATAAGGAGATCAATGGAATTGAAAGCATGAATCACACAGCCTTTTAATCACATACCTCTCAGCCGATTTCTAGATGGACACATGGATAAGTAGATATTGATGTCATGGCTCAACCATTCATCCTGCTCATAATTCTATTGTAGTAGAAAGGCCGACTGTCCATTGACTCCTGTAACGATTGGCTCTCCTCTGTTCTAGGGCCAACAGGTAACAACCACGTTCCTATTTCTCATTTACTCCAAACAGACAGTTGAACTTTATTTTAATACACTAACAGCAGATCAGAGACTTGGAGTCATTGATGCGTTTCCATTTTATTTGCTACAGTAGTTGAGTGCATTTAATGTGATATCACAAAAGGTGTTCTAGATATTTTTCATCTTTAATCTAAGACTACCTTCTTACCAATCCAGGACGTACTGTAGTGAAATAAACAATGAAATGTGCCATTTGTCCATACAATCTAGAATGACACAGATCTGAGCCTCTTCCCTTAAGACTTTGAAGGTCTTAAGGGAAGACTTAATTTGTCCTTTTTTCCCATCATATTACAACAGCTGCTGCAGGGCTTTGTCACTTGAATCTAAACAGATGTCATTTTGGGGTCATTCCTAAAATGATTGATGCTGTCGTTTGTCTTGGAGGGACATTCGCTATCTAGTACTCACTTTTCAGGTTTTCTTGTTTTTCACATGTACATTTATTTCTCTTTCCTTGGTTCCCTTGTGCTCATATGGGATTGTTGGGTTTTCTGCATAATTCTATATATAGTTATATTCTGTAAGGTCTTAAACCTTACGCTGTAAAGTGTCTTGAAATTACTTTTGTTGTGTTTAGGCGCTACATAAATAAACTGAATTGAATTGAATTGGTTCCACATGAACATTTTTATTGTTTGCAGTTTATTGACATCTCTTATAGTATGCAGTAATGGTAGCATACGTTTTTTGGGCTGCAGGGGATTTTGTGTTACAGTACTACTGCCAGCTAGGCAGACTTGCACAGTATTTCTGAATCCATCTGTAAGTCTAACAAGAAGGTCTTCTGCTGAATCCAGTTACAATGGTACTTACAGGGTCTAGGTTTTGTTGAAGTTGACCCATCTTATGATTGACTTGCAGTACTACAGATCGTAACATCCATAGCAGTGTGTGATGGTTGACTCTTAAAGTGAACACCATCAACTAAAAGCTAAAATTCTGAACTTTCATCTCTTATTCATATTTAAATTTCAAATCCAAATGTTTTAATTGTACAGCAAACACAAATTAATTGACCCTGCCATTCCAAGGCTTTTAAAGGGGGACATCATTATTAAATTAACAATGGTACTAGTGGGTAACTACTGAAACAATAAGTCCATGGCAAAGATGATAATTCACATAAAGCCAGTTGCTTCTTGTCACACATATATCAGTACTTAGGGCAATGTTTTTCCTGTCAGAATAGTACAAACATGCTCAAACATGGTAATTAGTTTTTCATCATCCTTTCACTTATTCCACCATCTGCCATCATGCGAAACTGTCAGAGCTTTTGCTTCGTTTTTGAATGAAGAACAAAAACCAGCTTTCTGTTCTCTGCTGGAGAACAAACCTGCAGATTTTCAGCAAAAATCTGGACATATACCCAGTGTGCTACATTTTGCCAACTTTCTTAGCAATGGCCAAGATTGTTCACAATAGTTATAGCACAATCATTATCAAAATGAATGTGCAAATGATTTGTTTATTTTTAAATGTAATCAACTGACTTCTATTGTCTAACATTGGGAAGCTGTGTGATACATTCTTAAAGTATTTATGGCTTCCCATCACTATATCATATTTTGCTTCATACCAAGCAATTTATACTGAAAGTCAGCATGGTGCTGATTGGGTCTCAATAGTCTTAGCAGAAACTATATTTGATTAGCACTCTATTGTAAACATTGCGAGAACCATAATCAAGGCACAGTGAATAATTAAACAGGACAGTCATCATGAGCTTTGGGATATTTTGTAGTCAAGTTTACAACTTGGAAATGCTGGAGATTTATTTGCCCAGTTCCTGCTTCATCGGGACAGACATATTTCCCATCTTTCATTGATATTCAAGATGTTTTAGACCAAGCCATTTGTTCACTTTCTGTGCCAACTATGGTCTACCCAGTAGTTATGAAAATTTATGGGCATGTTTGGAGACCATGGAGACTCATTATAATATCAAGGAGAACCAGCGGAGCAATAGTGTGTCATAGTACCTGTGAATGCTCTATCTTCAACCTGTATCCTGGCCTACACATACTGTACACAATTTGTGTGCTTGCTCACACTGTAGTGTTCCTCCGCAGTGGGAGCATGGCCCACACCAATAGGCACTTCAATCAAATGTGTGGTAACACATTCTGCTTAGCATTATTTCTCTGTAATTACAGGTAGGGAACAGGGCTGTATATGATCAGTGCTGCAGGTGGTAATTATTCTTCACAGACATAGATGAAGATGATTGACAGACAAGGGACTCACAAAAATACAATATCTCCCACTTAATTATCATTAATTTGCATTAGGTGGCTATATCTAATGGAGGAGTGTAATGATAGAGTAATCATGTTTGTTAATTATCTCACATCCTCATAACGCCTTTTTTCTCAGTGTTTATTTATTTTGTGATAGTTTGAAACACATAATGAATAAGATATAGTTTCTCTATATATTATGTGGTAAAAAGACACAAAATTAATCATGCTTGGGATGCCATGTCATTAAAACCGAACTTTAAACTATCAGATGAGTGCTGCTGGTGGTTCAGGCTGCCAGTATGTAGGGGAGAGAACCTGGCATGCAGTAGTGAGTAACTGGAAAGCTGTTTGCTTTTCTCCCTGTGTGCATATACAGTATAATTTGTGTGTGGGTGTATGTGTTTTGCATATGGGCCCCTGTCAGACTGTGGGCAGTAGAAATAGGGTCCTGGTGTATGTGTTGTATTTTGTGTGAGTGCATGCTTGTGCCTGTCCACCATGATGCTAATTATGCCTGCTCTAGTGCCATTGCAAATTCTGATTCACAGGCTTTCACAGGTTTTCAGCTTTCCCCTGTTCAATTTGCTTTGTCTTGGCTGCCGATTTAATCCTACTGGTACGCACACACACACACACACACACACACTGAAGTCATTAATGTCAACATCTAGTGAAAAGGTAAAAAGTGAACACATACATAAAAATGTGTATGTGAGTCCACAGATGAGTGTGTTTGCAGCATCTGTGTGAGTGTGTAATTGTCATCAGACTTAGATCAAACAAACCGGGAAGACTGAACTTGTTGACAGTGCAGCAGGAACATCTGAGTGTGGATTTGAAATGCTTCTTAAACTGGTGAGAGGAGATAAGAACAGCAAAGAAAAGGCCTTTAAGAGAGGTATCACATTCTCAGGCAATTAGCCTTTAGTCTAGGCTTTTTGTCTACTGCTTCTTGGTGTCTTTTGGTTCAATAGTTAATTAAAGGGTGACACAGGAGAAGGGCCTTCATACTACTGGAGAGTGGAACGGGTCTCCTCTGATTTGCCTCACTGAACAATACACCTTATTCTTCTCTTCTTCTCTTCTCTTGTCGTCTTCTTTTAAAATTAATGATATTTTTGCTTTAGTACAGCTTTTACTGGAAATAATGACATTGTACTTACCATGTTAATCGCCTCAGTTTCACACGGAAATAACATCTTATGATTACATCATATGCCAACACAAGAATTAGAGTGTAGCAAGACAACATGTTGAGGTTGGTGGATGGGCATGTAGCACATCTGGCTTTCATGCCATAGACCACAATTAACATATCTTTTATTAACCATAAATGACCGTCTTTTCCTAACTAACTTTCTAACAGGCGCAACTGAATATGCAACAGGTGGAGGGAGGAAAAAAAGAACTCCCACACACTGTCTTGCTTGGCAGAGGTGGCAGAAATACACAAACTCAATACTCAAGTAAAAGTGCAAGTATACTTTCCTAAAATACCTCACAACAAGTAGAAGTACCACTTCAAAATATTTACTCAAGTTGAAGTACTAAGTACAGTTACACTGAAAGTACACTAAGAAAACAAAGTATTTTAAACAGTTCGATGCTGTTGATAACGTATTCTACCTGTGAAAGTCTAGTCTAGATTTTTGACAGACTTTCAAAGGTGAAAATTAAAACAAAGAATATTTATAGTAATTAATAAAAAGCAAGGGGCAAAGATCTCTGCTAGCTATACCCTCAAAACTGCATACAAGGAAAGTGTAAGAGTAAATGTGTGTATGTAGTTACTTACCACCTCTGTTGCTAAGGCTAAAATATTTGTTTGTATTATTCAGTCAATTTAGCCAAAGAAGGTCTATTAGACAAACCATTGTATAGTAACAAATATAGTCTGTGAAAGTTCGTATTTAAATCTTTTCAGTACTAAAACCAAATGTTTTAGTTGTCAAGCCTACACCACAGCTTAATTATATTGTTTGCCATAATCACCAACTTTCCCCAACCCTAACCATACTGTAATATATGGAGGCAAGAATTTAGAAACCTTGGCATTTGACAAAAAAAATTGTTGTCATTTAACATAACAGGAATTTTGCAGAATAGTTCAACATTAATGATCCTAATGATTGAAGAATCAGGTGTTAACAATAGATAACAATGAGTCCATAAACAGCCCTGTTTTTCTGAGTCCTGTTAGACTAACTCTTTCCTAATTGGAGTATGGTGATGCCACTAATATAGCACTATAATAACAACTAGAAACAACTTGTAAAACTGCAGAAATAAGACGTATTTGGGACAAACTAGTATTTCCTTTAAAAGAAACTATTTCATTTAAACATTTAATACAGACATACGTTAAACAAAGCAATTGCAACTCCCAGTAGACTGTTTTGACTGCAAACATTTCGACTTGTCATATCAGGAGAAGAACAGGCATAACTAATAACACTAACGATGGCTCTGTTCCACATAAGTGTCCCAGTAAACCAAACCAATAAGCCACCTTAATGAAACTGAAACATATAAATGAAATACAGCCATTATTAATGTTATTAATTACACCTATGCTTTCCCTGTGACATATTAAATGATCTATTAAATGTACTTTTCTTTTATTCTGGTAAAAACTCTGTTTCTTTTGAACCTAGACTCCCTCTGTTCTTTGCTCAAGTTTATTTATCTACAGAACACATGAAGACCTCATGGGAAATAACAGCAATTAGACCTCTAGCTATCCGATCCTTTGATATTTACTTTTTATGATCTGCCCCCTATATGTTTTTTGTTTGATCAGCACACAGCTGCTGTTTCACTGGAAATTAAATGACTGACATTCACTTTAAATTGACAAGAAAACAGAAATGGCATGCCAGTTCATCCTCTATCAGCCTCACTCCTAATGAAAATCTTTGCAGTTGCTGACCGCAAAGAAATCTAGGGTGCTCTTTTGTTTGCGTGCCCAAACCAGCAGCTCCCCACCAATGAGGAACAATCATCTTTCAACTAATGATCTAGTTTACATTTGTTTTAATTAGATGTACTTAAATAGCCCTAAGCAATAATTAAATAACCAGTGTCAAAGTGGTAAATGAGTAAATGAGTGAGTTAGGCTTTTCTGTTGTGGTGTGTTGTTGTTGTTGTTTTCCTTCTGCAGCTAGTTCCATCATCCAGGGCACAGTGCCAAAACTGCATCAAAAAGGAGCTTGTTCTTTCTTCCCCTCTCCTCCTCTGAACATCTCCAGAGGGAAGAGGTTCTGCCGCTGGTAGCCACAAATCGCCTGTGGGCCAAAACAAACAATCCACCGTGGGATGGGTGCAATCTGAAAGAGTGCAAAACGACAGTCCAGCACAAATCATGCTTGAGAAGAGATGGAATAGAAAGAAGGAAAAGTGGAGAGAAAATGTGACACAGAGAGGGATGGAAAGGAGAGGAGAGGCGGGTAGAGGTGGGTGGATGCTTCCAGGGCACAGCTCAAGATGGTGTTTGAAGTGCTTTGGGCATCTCTTCCCTTTATTGTCTTTCTTAATGAGCTTTTTATGTTCTTGTGTATTTTACACACCATGTGATGGTTGCTGAACGCCTTCTTTGTGGCCTCCTGATGGATCTGTTCTTCTTTAGCCGGCTATTCACCATTGCATGTAAATTTAATTATAAGCATCTGGTTAGTGAATAGGACTAATTAGCAGATAGGAGCTAGAACATCAGGTCAGAGGCTCGCCTCTCCAGTCTGCCTCCATGTCCTCACCCTCTCTGCTCTATCCCTCAGGCAGGGATTATGCTGCTTGTTTGGTTTTCTGGTTGACAGTTTTAGGACAGAATTGTTACAGCAATACAAATCTGTGTAAAGCAAAAGGTTACGACAATTGAAAAGCACTTTAAAACAAAACTGGGGCTGAACTGTCATGAAAATGAGACAAATAAATGTTCTGAATTCAAAGGCACAGCTGGGCTCATTGAAAAATGAGCAGTCTATAATTAGAGGAGAAGGGAGAATTCTGATTGAGGTGCGTGCATAACCTGTTGAGGAGGTTATTTAGAAAAGGGTGGCTTCAGAAACTCCAAAGAAACACTAAAGTTTGCTTTCAAAGATTCTATGTGATTTCAAATGCTGTACTCTTAGAGCCAGAGGCTGCTCCTCAGGCATGCTTTCCGCCAAAATATCGCCTATAATGATGCAGCCCACGGGTTGTAAAGGTATCCTGACAGACTTTAACATGAATGCCTTTTTCTGCCCTCTCAGTACTCCAAAACCTAAAGAAGCCCCAATCAATGACACACTTCTGTTAATTTAGCTCATGGATAGTAAGTCCAATGACATTTTTCTTTTTTTTAAACATCTTAGCCAAGGTTATTTGTCTTTCCTAATGTGGCAAAGACTGCTTGAGTGTGAAAGCGACAGATTGATTGATTCATTTGTTTTGTGGTATTTAAAAGCTCACAGGAAGGACAAATGTACTCTCTGGTCCACAAAATAATCTGACAGCTGATGTTTAAATGCTGTTGCTCTTATTGTCTTTTGTCATGTGATGGAAAGCTTCTACTTGCCCCATTTCCACAATCATTGCAGCATATAGCAGTAAGTTATAAATTACTGTCTGCTGATTGTTTTGCAACCAGCAACAATGTCTTCAAATTTTGGGATTTGGTTTAAAGTTTGATGTAATTTTTCTCTGTAGAACATCAACAATTACAAGCTAATATTAACACAAGCCCTGTATGTAAACGCTGCCTCCAGGAAGCCCAGGAAGTAATAGCCTTGGTCAAACAGTAACAACAAGTAGGCTGCACTACATTAAAGTGATGTAATAATGAAGAACATAAGGATGGAACTGAGCAAAAGAAGGTGGGCAAAAAAGGAAGGATTGATGGGAGAGGAGAAAGCACTATCTTACCTTGTAGGAGGACACAAGTTTTTTTAATCGTGTATTAATAAAGATCAGCACTTGCATGATCAGCAGCTCTTGGGCCCCAAACCAGCTCTGCAGTCTCTAGTTCTCCATGGCTAAATGTGTGATGTCTGTGAAGGAGATGAAGAGGTTGAAACAGAAGACAACATGGAGTACCTCTAAGGCCTTGTTTCATTTAGTCCTCTGGTCACAGGGGGGAGTGGAGACTGACAGTAGAGGTGACTTGCCTGTCTGCTCGGCTGATTACCACACTGACTTTTCCTGTCTTCCTCTTTCATCTTTTTATCTCCCCTTTCTTTTCCCTCCTCCTTTTACTCTCTCTCCAGTGGAATAGACATGACAATGGGGTGGGATAAAGGAACAAGAAAATGTCAGGCAAGTTACAAAAAAGGAAGCTGTTTCTTGTCTTTTCTTTGACAATGTTAGGCCAGTGCTTTCACTTTGCAATTTTATTTCTTTGCAAGGATGGCGCAAACAGTTCAGGACAACTGTATTTTGGCAGGGGTCAGGTCTACAGAAGCGTTATATTTCTGGGGCAAATGAGGTGTACTATGGTTTGAAGAGTAATTTGAAATTATACTGAACCTACGGTTGAGTTACAAGTTGCTTTCTAACAGTGAGAGGTTATTGCACAGCAATGTTTGTGTTGTGCAGCTTCACTGGTTGGTACAATGGCAAAGCTGCAGCTTCTGGCTACATGCACACACCTTTTACTATACCATACCACTATTTTACTGCTGTCCATCACCATAATGGAGTTGTACAGTTGTAGGCCTGTACTGGTTAATAAAAATTTAAACCTGACGGTGCTTCAACATTGTTTTTAATGTATTTTAATTGGTATGTTTCTGTATTTGTTTAATATAGCATAATTACAATTGAACAGGTTTCTGTGTCACTTTCATTGCAATGAGTTCCATGATGGTCACATAACCTACATATTGTAACTATGACAATGCAGGTCCTTTAGCCTTGACAACTTAATAATTGTAACCCGAATCATGATATTTCCCTAAATAAAAAGAAAAGAGAAGAAAGAGAAAGAGCAAAGAAAACAAAAGAGAAACCATGAGTGAGAGAATGGGCAGAAATGTAAAGGTGAAACCAATATGTGACTTTCTACGTGGTATTATATGATTTCATTTAGCGCATTTCTCTGGTTTATCAGTGAAGTGTATTGATGGGAAGCTCTACTAAGAGTTACAACCAGAAATACAGTTGTCTCACATAAATAGGTCCAACACAATTTCAACGCACATTAAGTAGTCTGCATAGTTGTGCCATTCACAAGTCTCATCCTGGGTGAAAGGGGAACAGGTAACAGAATCATGTCTGTACATGTACACATGGACCAACCCTGTTTGTCCAAATCAGTTACAAACAGTCCACAATCATTTCTACCCTGATGCCATCAAAGAGGTGGTCTGTGTCAGGGAAACAGAAAACTCAGGAACTAAGGAACTCAGGAAAGTACAGGAAGAAAGAACCCAGAACAAGTTACTTGGTTTTTAAAAGATCTGTCCTGATAAAAGAGATGATTAAAATGTTTTTGTGCAATGGGATGTAACAACAGTGAGGCTGTGGAGCTTTTTGATATAGTCAAAACAACACAGCGTATCTGGAAGCCTATCTTCTAAATGGCTAATAAAATAAGTCTTTGTAGTCTTAATGTTTTATTTGGTTTATTGAAAAGGCATTGTGTGTTTTTTTCCCGGGTAAACACAACATAAGCACAAGCCTCAAACCATAGGCAAAGGGGCAGAATTAGAAAACGAAGGGGGGAAGCATAAACAAGATGGGTCTGGCTGAGTGAGCAAGCTAATTAACTCGAAAAACTATAAAAATGTAAATTGCAATTTGCTACCGTGGGCATCTAATTAAAGCCACTGAAATGTTAAGGACCAAATTGAATTTGCTAAAGAAGAAGAAAAATATATGATTTTGCCATATTGTCAGATATCGATTGCCTACAGTGGCATTCCTCGCAGCCTTACAGATTCAGAAAGAGAGAGGTGGGAGGTGGGATGTGAAGAGGAAGCAAATAGAGTGGAGTACAGGACGAGATGATGGGGAGAGAAGTGTAAAAAGGTTTGTACAGAGAAAACCAGAGAGGAAGCTATGGTGAACTAAGTGTTCCTGCAAAAGCAAAATAGTTTGGCAGAGAAAATGCGACAACAAAACATAATGCCCGCCAGAGACAGAGAATATAATGAGAGCCAAATAGTCCTCCTAATACTCCACAGGTGCACAACACAGACGGTTACATACTTGGAAGAATTATATGAAATGAGGATTGACTGGGACATGCTACAAATCCTCATAAGGTTCACCAGGCCTCTAGAATCCTCCATAGCCCTGGAGTTAATTGTGTTAGCTTAATTGGTGCAGTGTATGTATGATATTACAGTATAATTATTGTGCATGCAAAAGTTTTGTGGTTTATCTCATTATATCATGTCCGCTGGGCAAGTGATTAGTGTGTACATGCAAAGTTGTGTCGTTGTTTGCATGTTTGTGTGTGGATACGTCTTTGTATGTGTGTGTGTGTGCGCACAAAACATATGCACAAACATGTGAGTAAATAAGAAAAAGATCCCCCATGCATCACTGTTTAAGATACCAGTCCATGTCTCAATCAAAAACTGGAGGTGTATGAAAAAGACTAACCTTGAGGGAAAGCTAGCCAGCTACCACACACTTTATCTTTTACGCATTCTGTTTATATTTTACGACCACACAGCTCAGTATTTAAGCTGTCATTATACTAGATGGACACAGGAAGGCTGTGGATTGCATGGCCTTTATTGACATAATAAACAATAATCACTTACCCTCCTAACAAACAGAGCCGACCCGACTGAATGCTTCTGCATTCATATTAAATTTATAAAGGTAATAAGTGGGATTCTGGTGCTGCAGACAGGTGAGCTTCTTTGTGGCTTTGCGTAAAGTCTCATGTCTAAAGTCTTTTCACTGCTACCTCTCATTTACTCTCCTTATTTTCACTTATGCGTGAAGCAGGATCCATCCACTAAAGAAATGTGTTCAGCAGCTTCAAAAACATAATTTCTTTTATTTTCTCCCTTTCTGAAAAAAAAAAAGAAAAATCAGTTGAAGAGTGTGTTTAAAGGGTTAAATTGATCTAATTTGGAGTGGAGTCTTGACGGCTTATGGTGGAGCCAAGAGAGCAAATGTAGTTGATAAGAAAGAAAGCTGATGGACAAATTTACAAGCAGCTATAAATTCTTTCTTTTCTTGTCTACCTTCATTTACTCCCTCCCTCCCCAGCCTACCAGTGTCCTGTCAACGGTTGCAGTTTGCTAGCCCAGTAAAAGTTTTTTATGTGCAGAAGTGAGGAATGGTCTGTCTGATGCTGGCATGAATTACAAGCTGCAGTAAACAAACTTGAAAAAGGTGATAAATAGACTGAACCAGGATGGCAGCTCCAATAACGCGTTAACAAGAGTTGCTAGGCAGCTCAAGACATGATACAGGGGGCGCACTGTACAGAATGAGTGTCACGTGTGTATGTGTATACCAGCCTGCATGTACTGTATTCCCAGTTCTTTTTATTTCCTTGAACAACCTGACTTAAACCTTTTCCATCCATCTGCTCCTCGTCGTCTTTTAATGGCAACATATGTGCAAAAAATTTGCTCCTTGTTTCATGGCTCAGAAGCACAAATTGCAGCACTCAGGCACCTAAAAACAGTTAAAACAGTTCAAAACTAGTGACGGGTGAATTCAGTAGACTTGACTGGTAGTGGTTGGCTACAGGCAGTAACACCAGGTAAAATGTGAGCAGGGAAAAGAAAAGGTCAAAAACATGCAAAACATCAAAAATTGGCAGACAAACAGATGAGTACAATAAGGTTGGAAAGCTCCGTCTGGTGAAGCACAATAGACAATCTGGCAGAGTGGAAGTAAACTGGTAGTAAACCCACACATAGAGGGACATTGTCAAGATAATGTTGTCCAAAATCAAATCAAAAACAACAAATATAATGCAAAAAACATGGTCAGCAATATTAAAATCAATTAATCAATTATAATTAACTGTATTCCTGAAATGATAACTTGCTTAGTTTGTTGACAGAAAAATAATCACCTGTTTTTGATGTTTGATGTTTTTGAAGTTTTGATAAGTTAAGTCTTTTAAGGAATCACTACGTGACACATCTTGTGTCGCAGCACTTAATTCTTTTCTTTCTTTGCCTCATTCCTTTTCACTCCCACTCACAGACATTCATGGATCTTAGAAAGTGACAAGGTTTTATTGATTGTATGACACCTTCACTAAAAATGCATTATTTAAATTTGGATTATTTCAGTTTCATAAAAATATATTGTCTAGGTAGTATGTCATTCTTTTATTACAGATTTTATTACACATACATGTATTCATATTGATCACAAGTCAACCACTCAGGGGACAACACTGCGTGAGAACAATGATACACATTTATGAGGTGTAGAAAATGACAGTTAATGATTACCTCAGCATTGTTTTTCATCAAAGCAATGAAGACATTTTTCTTCTCTGTTGGTTGTGACACCTTGGGCCATTTTTTCCACCAGCTGCATTTCAACTTAACATATTCATTGCCTTAGGAACAAAATAATTTATTCCAACAAACAACCTATTAATAAGAAATCAATATGAGACTCCCAGAAGTGTTTCGCGCAAAACGTTAATGAATTTTTTAAAAACCTCTTAGGTGAAACAAATTGAAAAACTGAAGAAAAAAGTAAGATGCCAGATATAGACTGTATGAAGTAAATGACATGTAAAAAAAACTTTTGTTGGCATCCAGTGTTTTGTGTGTGAATGTGTAAGTGGAAGCCTGTGTGGGTGGTGGGTGAGACAAGAGGGAGTGCAAGAGAGAACAAAACGACTGGCCCTCCTTGAGGGGCGATGCCATTAAATAGCGTATTTATTGCTCCCCACATATCATTTTAATTTACATTTATGGGCTTGTTGATGTCTGTTAAACATGTATTGATGCATCATGAGTTTGTGTTTCATATTGCCAGGCTCATTTCTTTTAATTTGACCTCCATGTGTCTTTCCACTGCTTTGTGTGCGGAATCAGAATAAATATGTTACACATTTACTGCATTTCACTTTTCTCTTTTCCCTTTTTTTTCTTTTTGAAGCAGTATTTTATGTATTCATACATAAATATAGGTTGGTTATTTGCATTAATCCAGATGATATTATGCAGAAATTATATGTTTTGAAATAGACAAATGCCACTTGGTTTTTGCTCTAACCTTTATTGCACTGTTAGCAACGTTAACTACCACCGTAGCATGTACCGTAGCACCGTAGCACCGTGCACCATAGCACCGTAGCATGTACAGTGTACCGTATTTTACATTTAGGCATTTAGTAGGTGCTTTTCTTCAAAGTAACACTGAAATAAACAGACATGTGTGCTCCTCTTTGACAGATGGGCCAGAGGAGCCCTACCTCTTGAGCCACAGTAATCTTTTTGTTTATTAGTATTACTAATTACCTTTATTCTTGGTTCCTGTCCCAAGAATCATCACCTCCATTTGTATGTTTGATTATATTTTGACATATTTATGTAAAAAAAATATATATAACAAGAGACCATGCTGCTGAGAGTCCTCTAGTCTTTTGCATTTTCTTCCACAACATTAAATAGAACAAACACACACACATAGATACGACACACATGCGCATACAAAAAATAACAAACTCTAAATCCGATGCTGCAGTCTCTGTAAAATCTCTTTGTTTGTACTGCAGGGCATAAGGCTCCGTACAGCCATGTGTGTGCCTGTGTGTCATGTGTGTCTTGGTGGAGACAGAGTTGCCCCTCACTCTCTCTCTCTCGCGCACAGAACCTTGGTACAGAAGGACACAATGAGGTGGCAGCTCCGCTTGGCTGACCAGGCATAGCTGGAACAGGAAGAGAGATTACCTCCCAGAGGGTCTCTATGACTGTGTGTGTTCACGTGAATGTGTGTGTCTGTGCATACAGTATGTGTGTGACATCCTTTTTCCGAATAGGAACACATTCACCTCTTTGCCACCAGGGTCAATGGTGCATTATCATTTTTTGGACAACACTGTGTTATCTCTACATAGTTTCTAAACACAGGCCAAACCACAGGACAGGATGCTGTTACTACGTTTTAAATACTTGGCAGTATGTACAGTGTGAGAGAACCTGTCTGTGCCCATTTCAAATGAAATAAAACAAACTGTTGTTGATTTCCCCAATCCATGTTGCAGTTGTGCAACTGCCAACTCTACCAGCTTGTTTACAGTCCCACTTTGCGGTGTAAGTTAGAGTTTCACATATGCTGAACAATTGTTTGCTGCATACGGAGGTACAGTTCATTCAATGGGATGATGGTAGAACAGAACGTTTTGCAAATCCACTCAATACACACCCATGAACCAAGAAGTTTCTAAGTAAAGTGAAAACTGTCAAGAGAGGCAAAAATCTCAGCAGATAACTTTACTGCTGTACACTATATACAAATGCCCCCACATCTGTTCATAACCTGTGAGATTCGTCCTGTGCTGCAGTCATCACCAGCTCTTCCCATCATACCCAGGTTACCTTATCTGCCTGCACACCTGCCCCTCATTCCCCCTACTTACACTCAATATGTATACGTTTCTGTAGATTCACTTATTTCCCAGATTGTCTGTTGTGCTATGTAGTCTTGGACTTCTCTGTCTTCAGTGATGACTACTACCTGTTGCCAACCTTGTTTATAAACACAGAACCAATTAAATAGTCTTTTTACCCTACTTGCTATGCTTCATGAGAAGCTAGCTGTCATGCTTCACTTGCTTTGAATGTTATGACCCCATTCATTAGCCATGTAATAGGGTGATGATATTTGATACGGCTGCATGCTTTTAGTTATCTACAGAAAGTACCAAATGTGTCACTGTTTTTTTGGTCATTGTTGGGTGGTTGTATTTATTTTTTTCTTTAAAATATAGGTCATAAATTTCATAAAACCACAATTTCCTTAGTCAAAGAAACAGACACGACATTGACAGGCTCAACAGAGTGTAGGAGCTGTGCTTTCATTGGGGATAATAGCTACTTTTTAGTCCACTGTGTTTTTCCATGAAAGATACCCTTGGGCAAAATAACATGCAACCCTTTTCCTACTAACTAGATTTTCATGATTCTGAATGTACATCTATGAGCAGCAGACAGACAAATTGACAGATAGACAGAGAGAAAGGCAGACAGACGGGACATGTATCTGGAGGGGAGAGTGGTATTCTGTGAGGATTGATAGACTCCATATTGTGAGCTAATGATCTCCCTAGGGCGTTGGGGAGAAACGATGAAACCAGCCTGCATGATACTGTCACACTCCCTATGTCACACCGCCACCTTCATCTCTCAGTCTTTTCTCTCACTCTCTCTGTCTTCCTCTCAACCTCTCTTTGTCTCTTCCTTGGGTAAATGCATCGATTCACCTTTGTTTGTACTGTCACCCACACATATTCAACTGTCACTGCGAGAAATGGAGTTCACTGAACTGATGGAGCTGATTTAGAGTAAGACACTGTTCTCGTTTCTCAAAAATAAAACTCCATGACATTCATTCTCATTTAGTTCAATCTGGAGGAAAAAAAATTGCCAGAAATGTCTGCAGGAAGTGTTTAAAAGTTACTGCATAGAGAAGAGAATAGGTGGAAGATAGCATCATACTCCAGGCTTTGTAGACATAATAGGAAAACAATCTTTTTAAACCAATTGTCAGCACTCTTACAATCGCAGGCACAATGAATGCATTCACTGGTTGTGTTGATGGAAAAACACAATTACCTCTTGCGATCTGATTCTCATTGCTATGCTAAGCTGTCACCACTTCAAGACAACACAAGGTAGGAGAGGAGGTAGAGACACAAAACTATTCAGTTTTAATGATGAGTGTAAGCAAAACGTTTGCTGTTACCATTACCTGTTGTTGCTGAAACAGTATTTTCCAGCTAAAGACAGTGTGCTTTTGAGGGTACTGTGCCCATCGGCAGAAACATGCAGAGGGTTCCCTAAGTCTCCTATGTAGCAGTGACATACCCAGACTGAAAGAGACATAGCAAAGCATTGTTTTATCTCTACCTCAAGTTTGATTTTCTTTAAAGTGATGTTGGTATCATCGTAGTTTTGTGCCTGCTGTGTAATTGTTTTGTTTCTCTTTGTAGTTATTTTGTGTCTGTGTGTGGTTATTTTGTGCCTTTGTCATTGTTTTGTATCTCTTTGTAGCTGTTTTGTGTCTGTGTGTGGTCATTTTGTGCTTTTGTCATTGTTTTGTATCTCTTTGTAGTTGTTTTGTGTCTGTGTGTGGTTATTTTGTGCCTTTGTTATTGTTTTGTATCTCTTTGTAGTTGTTTTGTGTCTGGGTGTGGTTATTTTGTGTCTTTGTCATTGTTTTGTATCTCTTTGTAGTTGTTTTGTGTCTGTGTGTGGTTATTTTGTGCCTTTGTTATTGTTTTGTATCTCTTTGTAGTTGTTTTGTGTCTGGGTGTGGTTATTTTGTGTCTTTGTCATTGTTTTGTATCTCTTTGTAGTTGTTTTGTGTCTGTGTGTGGTTATTTTGTGCCTTTGTTATTGTTTTGT
>JAUMHL010000015.1:9806789-9838559 GCA_032362345.1 Sandelia bainsii
CTCTTTGTAGTTGTTTTGTGTCTGGGTGTGGTTATTTTGTGTCTTTGTCATTGTTTTGTATCTCTTTGTAGTTGTTTGGCTTCTCTTTGGGGGTGTTTTTTTTTCTATTGTGGTTATTTTTTGCATCTTTGTAGTTATTTGTCCTTGTATTTGTTTTGTGTCTCTGTAGTTTCTTTGTGCTAATTCTAATGTTTTCTTGTATTTTCAGTCTTTGTGGTCATTAGATTGACTTTCCAACTCCTTGGGCTCATAACATTTATCTATCCATAGCTGTGCCTGTGCTTGTATTGAAGAGAAACAAGTTGACAAAAACACACTTTCCTAGTGCCACCGCATCATATTTCCAGTTCTTAATGGATGACTTCCAATTCTGCCCTCCTCCAGTGCTGAAAACAAATAATCTCCTTTCGATGCTGACACCTTGCGTGTAATTTTTACCTTTCCTGAGAGAGAAAGTCTGTGTAGTCTAGAATTACAGTTTTCTCAGCTTCACCTCTCATCACCTTCCCTCAGTTCTCAATCAAATGTACACAGCAAGGTCTTTGTTTTGATTACTTTGCTGTCTTCATATTGTTGACTTGCTTTATATAGAGATAGAGAGCGAGGCAGAGAAAGAGAGTGGATGAGCCACAGCTGGTGAATGAACTGAGATAGGGTTAGATGTGGGATGAACTATCTGTTGGTTTGAAAATTGCTAAGACTCATCTGTCTGAATTCCCCTGCTATTTCAAACTTATCTGTGCTGCACTGGAGTCTGGACAAGATTGACAAAGAAAATGCTACATTTCAAGAGATTTATGCACCTGGGCTACTTGTTGACAGTGTACAAACTTCCTCTGTATTTCTGACTCACCATGACATTTTCTGATAATGGTTTGACTTCCTGCCATTATACATGCCATTACAAAGCTCAGAGGAAAAATAACATTGATTGAAAGCCCAGGGGACTGTGAATCACTTACTGAGCCAGATTCATCTCAGCAGCTTCATCTTGACACATGCAGACACCAGCATGTTGTCCTGTTTGTGCCAAGAAAATAATGGCATTTTTGAGAATCTGGAAAACATTTAGTTTCACTTCAATGTTACGTTTTGCACTGTGAAGGCAAATAACATTATTTTTTCTGATCAAAAAAGGTTTAGTATTGTTATGTCAACTTGTACTTTTTAGCCATAAATGTTATTGAACGAACAATAAGATTTTACAAATTTTTTACTGTCCAACAACACAATCCTCATAGCACCTTATCTACTGGGATTAGACATTGTTGTATTATCAATACCAACTCATTATTTTTCCTGGCTTTCAAACATGAAGTTTAGAATTAAACCACAACCATTATTTCTCCCACCTACTCATGCTTTCATCTCCCAAAATATGGAGCCTCTAAGGCCAATTAATAGCTAATGCAAATGAAAAAACAATACTATTATTACAGTATTTTTCATTTTGAAATAATATCTCTTCACAGGATCGCTTTAACTTCCTGGTCCCACATGAATGCTTGCCTTGGATTATAGCAGTAGGGAAAACAATCAATACATATGATGCACTATATCCTTCAGACACATTAACACACAGTATCCTGTGTTAAAAAGCAAAAAATATGTACATATTAAGTGCATCTATAGTGCATACAAAGCCTGAATGTCTCCCTGAAATTGTGTATTTTTAAAATGTGACCTCGTGTTTGTATTATTAACAAGGTCCTGTCACTGTCACCTAAAGCAGTGGCAATGCAATGGATATTTTATGATCAATGTTTGACAATGTATTACAATTATTAGTTAATTAATTAATACAATTATTAATATGTATTACAGGCATGAGGACATCAGAAACTCTAAAACAGTGGTTCCTGTACTTTTCAGATTGTAAACCCTGAAACGTGCAAGTCCACTGTGTCTACAGTAGACTCAGGTGTGATTGCTCAGGTTTTGTCATGTTTTAGATTTGAATTCACTTTATTTTTCAGACAATAAAAATCAAAAATTTGTTCAAAGTCTGGAAAATGTCCATATGTGTAGCTCAAATATATTTTTACTAGTTTCCTATCCTGCCAAAGAGGCATATGATTATAGGTTTTGTTGCATGATACCATGTATATTAGTATCATATTTGTACACCAAATTTACATACATTACCAACCTTTGTCTCCCTCCTCCTCTCTCCCATTTCCTTCTCTCTTTCTCTTGCTCTCACTCTCTCTTGCCCATTCATTCCCATTCATACTGTTAAAACAATTACATGTAGCTTCCCCTCTGTGTTAAGAGAGCTAGTGAGGTGTGCTTGTTCTATAATTACAACTCTCATTGTGTGCATCCCACTGCAGTGCCCCAAACCGCCATATCTGCCTGAGTCACTTTGTTCAATTGATGTCAGATCACACTGTGCGGTCTATGTTCAGTGAGACCATCATATTTAAAACTCTGCAGGAACATCTGAAACAACAGGGACACTAGGTTCCTTTATTCTAATTTCCTCTCTTCCTCTGTTTTTGACGCTAGCCTTCTTGTGAACGTCTTTTGTGTGTGGCGACACCTGCTCCTTTTCTTCTCTCTTTATTTTCTTTTTTTCCTTTCTTAGTCTTTTTATATCTCTCCCCACCAATCTTTATGCCTCGCATGCTTTCACACTCCATTTTCCATGCTGGGTCTGGGTATCCCCACTGTGGAGAACTCTGTCTGTTTCATCTGGGTGTGGAAACTGTGCTAATATTGCCTGCTTAAACCCATTGGGTGGGATAATGGCAGCCATCACTCACTGATGCAGCACAAAAACTGACATTTTGCTCGCCTTGTGCTGACAAACAGCATATACCTCCCACTGCTCTGTCACTCTCTCTTTTGTTTCTCGCTCCCTTTTTCTCCCTGAATCTGTCTCCCTCGTTTTCTCTCTCTTTTGTGTCATTTGTCTCTGTGCGTCCGAGTCTCCCTGCTATTCTGTCCTCATCCGTAGTTCAGACTTTGAAGCTATGGTGCAACAAGGCAAAGGTCATGACATCTGAAGGATGTTGCTGCAGAAATGGAAATACCACTTGATTCTAAAAGCTTTACTGATCATTTTACACATACATAAATTATTCAGTCAAGCACTTAACAGAGGGACACATTAAGACTCATGTCTACTATTACAAGTCGGTAATTCTTCAGGGAATTCTTCCTGAAGCTCAGTGATGGCATTACTGACAGGACAAATGCCACATATAAGGCAGTATATGTGATATAAATCTAGCAATTACATACATTTCTTTTTAGTATATACATTTCTAGGAACTAACATCGGTGAGCCAGGCTTTAAACAACCTGACAACCTTTTTATTCATATTTTAGTGGTAAAACCATCATTATTTTTATTACTGCTATTTTCTTTACCTTGTCTTCCTTATTTTAACTTTATTGAACTTGCTTAGTTACACATTCAGGTGATATGGAACTTACTGAGATTAATTTAAAATCATATATTAAATAATAATAATATTAATGATATTAAAGTCAAATACCCACACACGTTTAGATCTGTTTTGGTCTCTAGCAACTTTTGAGGAAAATATCTTTATACATCTTTAGCTACCTAATAAGCCACCCAGCTAATCACTAACTAATGATATTTGGTACAATTTGGATGTATGAAGTAAGAATGTATCAATCTAACACTACAGTACAACAGCAGGGCTTCCTGACAAGCACACACTCCTATAGGACCTAGAATATGATCTACATCAGTATAAATCATAATACTGGTAATCAATGCAAATCATAGCTGGTGACTTGGTAGGTTTGACAAAATAAAGCCTAGAATCAAAAATGAGGCTGCTCTGAAATTAATGTCAAGGATGTCAGGAGGCAGCAAATCCAGACATGCTGATACAGGTAGCAGCTGTTTGCTGGTATAATGACCAGTCCCAATGTGTTCACACTGACATACTACTTCTTGGCGAAGGCCTGAAGAGTACAGAGTTTTATAACTTAGAAAATATCTGAATTAGCTAAATTTTGCAGATTACGTCTTTGAGGTTTAGGTAGCCAAATTTTATGTATTTAAGTATTTATCTGACATCTCTCAGGCAGCTACTGCTTCAAATCTGTCTCTTCACTTTCCTGTAATGCATGTGAGGTATGGGCAAGGGTGACAACCATGTTAGAAATGAGTTAAATATTGGTTGTATTTGAATCAGGACATTTGCATTATTACATCACAGTAATGGTTTTACGAAATAAATCAGACACAGGCAATAAACCGATCTTGACCAGTCTTAAAATAAAATAGAGTCTTATCCGAGACAAAGACAAGCCTGAGTAAAAGGCCAAGTCCAAGACCCCTGGCTCTACATTATTATACTACTATTTAAGAAACACAAGCTGTTGCAGTTGCATGCACGACTGTCTTTTGTGAAAAAATTATCTTATTATTTGAATGATACAAAAAAAGACTTGCATACACACATATTGTTTAGCTGTCTGTTATTGTGATAAAAACTGGATGAATTAAAACATTTCTATCAGCACAACAGCACAATAGAGTACTGTACATACACAGTTTGGACCTCGTGCTTGTGATTAGAGTGAGTTTTAATAAATAGCTAATTAATTAAAGGACTGATGTAAACACTTGACATGAAGGACAAACGACAGCAGCAACAAATGGCAAGAGGGGCCACTAGTGGGAGGCATTGTTAAGAGGCATGAGTCTGTAAGATGTTTCTTTCTCTCAATTAGAATTGTGACTGTATCTGGCAAGTCAGTTCATCTCACACAGAAGTGAACTGCAGAGACTTATTTGTATAATTGCTTTGACTGTGTTTGGAGCCCAGAAGTGAGCTGAACACAACACCAGAATGACCAATCTGTTTACTTGCATAAACAGAAACAATTTATGGTAAAACTATGCAATAACCCAAACCTCAATTTTAAATACATTACAGCAACATAATGAAGCATTATTCCTTTTATATTAATGTTGTAATTAACATTAATTAATTCATATGAATTATTATCGCAATTGCCTCCTGACTCACTGCCCCATCCTCCCTCATGTCCTGTAAATCTGATGCCTCACTGGTACTTAGCAGACTGGCAGGAAGCATTGTAATTGAGTAGCCACTGTAGGATACAGGTTGGATTCACATCACAGTTATGTAATAGCCATCATTCCTTGTTATACAGTCTGTTGTGAAAGCTTTACACATTTCGACTGCAGTAAATGAGCACATTATACAATATGAAATGTAATTAAATTTAAATCTATGAGTGTTAGTTAAATATAAGCTTGCTTTTCTTTGCCCAGCATGTAGAGAACAGAACACACATTTCTGGGTGAAGGAGGGACATATGGCTATAGTATAATATAAGGTAAGATATTATACTGTAGTATAGAACTATCTGTATTATTTCAAGAATCATACCTTAATTGTACATGATGTTTTCAACTGCCATAAAGAGTTACTGTGACAAATACTACAATATACAGCATATATATAATTTATACATCAATGTTTGTATAATTTATTATAGTGCACTTTATTGTAGAGCTTAATTTTTCCCATTAACCCAACCTAATCCTGGAGCAGTTTCTTCTGGCCTTCTTCAAGCCACTGTCTCCAGGGTAACTGAAACAGTAACTTTTGCACCTGTTAAGTACTAAACAGATACAGCTGATGATTCACCTGTAGGCAAACTGCTATCACTCCTATTCCTAGATTAATAACCTCTTGTTGTTTTAGACCTGCAGAATTTCAGTGGGTGGGTGTTGTGCATAGTTGTTGGGGAATCTTGCTCAAATATATTGCACTTGCTAAGCAGTCAAAGGAAAACGATTAATACTAATTTTGATGGGGAGGTGATATTTTTTCTGTTTTTATTATCTCCTGCACAAAACACAAATGCACATGCAATACATATACAATATAATGCATCCCTGTGGTGCAGGCAAGAGTTTATGTAGCATGAGCAGAAGATGGTTGCTGGGCACTCCTAAGGTGGTCTGTGAGGGTCAGTGATCTGCAGCCCCAAAGTCCCAGACAAGGTCGTTGTTGTGTGGCTACAGCAAGACAGCATCACCCGGCTGCAGGGTCAGATCACCAGGGACTACGGGTGCTCTCCCTTCAAATGTGACAAATACGAAGTGACATGTCAGCGCATGCTGGAGAACATCGCCCTCTTTCACTTGTACAAGCACACTGCCCCCCCCCCCCCCATTTCTTTCCCTGGTACACAAACACCCACACACAGCAACAAACACATAAATATAAAAAAACAGCAGTTTTTTCTATCCCCCCTCCCCCAAAAACCAGACACAGAAACACAAAGACACTCAAACAAAGAAACACAGTTACTCACTCTTGCATGAGCATGCACACACATACACGCATCACTCTACTCCCCCTGTGGCTGTCATCAAAAGCAGCCACTCTGCCCTATACTATGTAAAAGTAACAGCTTGCTTTTATTCTCCCTGGTCTCAGTGTTCACTTTTCCTCCCTCTCAGTCCTCCTCCTCTGTGGTGCCTTCCAGTTTTTCCACGTCATGCCACCTCTCCAACACCTCTCCTACCACTCAACAGTTAAGACCACTTGCAGACCCTCTCAGAGAGGCTGTCATATATATTTCAAAGCCATGTCAATGCAGATGCAGACGAAGTGAATGCACATTCAGTAAGAGGCGACACAGGGCAGCGTTTCACACTGTGATCTTTTTAAGTTATTTTTTTGCTCTTCAATAGGGCATTTTATTTATTTATATTTTTCAGTTGTTTGTAAAACCTTTAAGTTACATGCCACATTAACAAAAAATTATAATTAATTAATTTACTGAGACATCTTAAAATGACACTAAAGGACACTGACAGTGTTCTCCTCCAGTCACTCTCAGTATGAGGATGGAAAGGGTGATACAACATACTGTAAACATGCATACAAATAGAAAACATGTTATGCATAATCATGCACAGCTGAATCAAAAATATCTAAGTGTGGTTAGGGAGAGAAAAAACACAGACACAAAATGCAACAGTTGAAAAATTACCCCAATTTGTATTTCCTCTTTTGATGCTGTTAAGGAGATTGTGGTAATTTCACCTGAACATCTGCTCATCCTCAATACCCGCACCCCTCCTCCCCCAACCCAGGATCTTAGAATGCTGGGAAGTGTTAATAATATTTAAAGTTAAATGCCATCTGTTCTCAGGGCCTAACGTGAATACCAATACAGCCAGCAAACATTGCAATTAATGGAGCCAAGATGTCAGGAACACCGGCAAGGCACACTTTAAGCCTTCTGCTCCAGGAAAAGAGAGGCAGATGTGATGTGAGCAGAGATGACTTTTCAGTTCTCAGGGAGAAAAACTCCTCTTGTCCCCCCTTTCCCTTCCTCCATCTGTCCATATGTGACAGGATCCTTAGTATCATCTTTACTTAGGGGAATCTGCTTTGAAATATACCAGCTTTATAAATGCCTGTCTCTATCTATCTGAATATTTTATACACACAGCAGAGATGCATCAGTCAGGTGAATGAGAGTCACACTGTTTTTTTCTCTCAATTGAAAGCAAATTGCATTTTCCCTGCTATACCCAGTTTGTCGCAGCATGAATGTTTTTTTTTTTGTCTTTGTGTGTGTGAATAAGAGGTGAATGCATTTGTATAGGTTGATTGAAAATAAGACTGTGAGGTTCAGAGATATCCACAAGCTGATTATTACACTTGGACCAATGTGGATGGATTTAAAAGTGTAATATGTAGGTGGGAAGTTATTTTTATGCACACAAATGTTTTTAGATCTTTATCTATCCTTAACTATCTTTAACAGTGAAATCTCTTTTTCTCTGTCTTCTTTTAGTGTAGTGGGTAACAACAGTGTGGTTTATCAAAGTTCGGATCTGCTGAGGAAAATCTGACTATATCACCTCCAATTCTGCCTGTGATTATATTGTGTTTCACATAAATGCACAGTATCACTAATCCCCATTCTCCCTCCTAAATCCACACTTCCAGTTAGAATACCACTTCTATTTTGATTCCTGTCCCAATAGAACATATTTCCCTCACTGCTAGCGATCTTCCCTTTACACTGATTTAAACATGTCCTAATATTTGTCTTCCTTTTATTTAGCAAGATTTGATTTTATCAAAGCAATCCATCAAGGAGACTTACCGTAATCCTAATTCAAGTCTCCACAATGTGATTTTCTTCTACAAAATATGACTAATACAAGCTCACACAAACACACATACGTATACAGATATAAGTCAAGCTAAAATAGCCTACATTTATAAACACCGTTTTCTCCCCCTATTCTTGTATTCATACTAAGTTGGCAGTCTTGACCACCAAGACAGAATTTTATAGGTCTCTAAACTGCACATTTTAAAACACTATCATCCATTCACTCTCACCTTCTCTCCTTTTTCCTTAACACCATGTCCACAGAAGAATTGTGTGCAGAAGAGGCCGGCTTTTGTGTGCCCCACTGGGATCACTGGTGTCACTGTTCACACATTCAAGTTCATGTGACATTGACCTGTGGCTGACAGGAAAGTTCAATTCTCTGGGGAGTAGAGGTGTTTCAAAAGGCTTCTAAAAGCACCACCAGCGAGGTCGGAGTGTGAGACATGCAGCATTCAGGGGATTTACTTTGATGAATCTGAATGAAAGTCTTAGAGCCCAACAGTAACACAATGGTCAGTAATCTATTTAATATTTAAGTGTGTCAGCATTTGACAGTATCAAAGAAACATCGTATCCACGATTTTAGACAGAACAAATAAAAGTGTATTAGCCGTAACAAACACAATAATGTAAACAATTATCAACCAGAGTGCAGGGATACTATCGTATAATAGATGTATTATCCATATGTTTATCATCTGGGCCTGTGTTTGATTATTGCTGCTATGGTCCAGTGGGCATGTTAGAGTGTATGCTCTGAGGGAGTGCAAGCTATGCCTTCCAATATCAGCTGGCCTCAAAGCTGCTTCTATAATGCATGAAGATCAATATGCTGTGGCTTTGTGAGTGAGGTTTTGCAACTCTGTGCCCATATCAAGTATTACCACCAACTGCCCTGCCGTTTGAAGAGATCCATGCCTTTGGATTTATCGGGGCTCTTGGGAAAGACGACTACAGTCTGGATACCCGATCTGCTATTATTTGGAGAAAGAAAAAAACAAAGCTAGTAATGCTGTATATGGGGTATTTCTGACATTTGAAGTTTAATGACAGTATTTGATAATAGAGGTCATAACAAATGAAACTTACACTAAATAACTAAATTGCTAATATTTTTTCCACTACATTTTTGTTAGCTTGTGTGTTGTGGGCACAACTGTTGCACAGTTTCAACAAATTTTATTAATTACATCATGAGAGGTGCATCAGCACCTACTGAAGGAGTACATTGAGCCTTAGTAACCATGGTCTTACTAACACTCATATCCAGTCAAAAGTCTTTCTGTCACAGTCTCCAATAGTGCACCTCCTACTGTGGTGCAATGACAGTTGTATGTTAGATAAAGACCTCGTGGTTTTCATATTGAAGAAACATTTATTTACATTTTAATTTTCTTACCTTATCACCTGTTTGTGTATCCTAACCACTCAATGCACATGTTTAATACACAAACAAATTGTTCCACATGTTTAGAACCCAGCTTTTTTGTAGCTTGCTGTGTTCTTCTTTTTGTTTTTCGGACTGCACTTTTGCTTTTTTAACACAGTAGAGTACCTCATCAAAACATTCCTCAACAGCATCACTAGTGGCTCAAAGCTCCTGATTAAAAAGGTGATATTGATTCACAGATTGGCTCATTTATTCATCTAGTCATATTTCATATATTCATTTTTTCCAGTTCAGGGCCACGGTCTGGAGCCTATTCCAGAGTGGGTAGAAGGTAAGCAAACACAGTGGTCCTGCATGTAGAGAAAAATCTGATACCTCTCTTGCACACTAGGCAAACATCCAAACTCCAAACAGAGACACCCGGCTTCAAACTGTGATGACCACTGTGCTGTGTTGTATGTTAGCAGAAGTGACACAGCAGCAACTTGTGAACCAATCACCTAATTGCCTAAAGACCTAATTTAAAACCAAGTGTGAACAGGGTCAGGGTGTATCAGGAACAGTCTGCACATGCCCACACAAACAAAGTGCTAGTCAGACAAAATTGAAAACACCTGTGAGGGTTTAATACGCAGGGCCAACTAAAAGTTGTTCAATATAATCACAAATAGAATTAATTTAGAGGGATAGCAACTGTCTGTATCACTTACTGGACGACATTATATCTAGACCCCTCATAACAAATCAATACCATATTTCACTAATATTCCCACTGTGCTGCACTGTACTGTGGGACTTTATGTGTTTCCTTGGTTACGACCGTATATAGTATATTTCCAGTACAGTGTCCCTATAGGACATTATTACATTTTTCTATGAGGTTACATTTTTCTATGAGAATTAATAACCATACAACATGGTGGTACAAAAATCCTGATTTGGTATTGCACTGGTTAGCATTATATCACAGCCAGAGAATTAGTACTCTTTCACAACCTGACAAACTGTTAAACCCAAAAAGCCCCTGGCTGCTCTCCCTACAGCCTAATGGCCTACTCTAATGGCTGTTTGCCTCGTTTCCTGATAATTGGGGGGCAACTGACTCTGCAGCAAAGTCTCTTCTTTGCTTTCCTGCTGAGATTCTCCTACTGGCCCCCTCTAAGCCCTCTACTTTGTAGGTACTGGTTTCTGCTCTAATGATATCATAATTGCTGTATTCCCTCACAGTGGACAATGGTTGCCAAGTCTGAAGGTGGCCCAGCAAATGAGCTGGAGATCAAACCAGGGACACCATGATTACGAAGACACAGTGGAGATGGAGAATATCAAAGAAGTATCAAAGTATAGTGTTTTGTTGTCTCTTTTCAATACTGTTGCTGTTAATGGTCCATTCTTTACTTACTTGCTAAAGCACCTGGCTGTCTAAAATATATCATTAGTGGCAGGAAATGCTAATCAGCTTTCGATGTGTAAGTCAATTTTAAACACAATGTGTGTGTCCTTGAAGTCGCTGTAAGAAAACGAGATATTAACTTGACCTATGTCTTGGCCGACACTGGGAGCCTGACAGATGTACAGATATACAGTCACACTCATGTTCACTAACAGAATGATAGAGACAGGCAAAACCTACAATGTATTTCATACCTCATGCGTCATTTTTGCAAAGTTCTGTTTCCACAATTCACAAAAACCAGCTTCCTTCCTCACTGCACACTGAGAGGAGTGAGCATCACTGTTTGAACAGTCATTTCTCAGTCCAGCTGAATACATGCTGACGCTCCAGTTTGTTCAGTTAGCTTTTTGAAAACTCCCCTCTTCCTCTTTTTAATCCTCTGAAGGAAAGCAGAGAGAGGAAACGAGAAAGAGAGAGACCAGCATTGAATGCTGACGGGGACATAACTTGCCTCCCCTGCATACCTTGTTTACAGTCTTCCTCCCTGCTGCTATACCCTCCTCTCTCAATGGAGCCATAAAAAACAAATAGGGGCTTTTAGAGAAATTGCCTGTGCACTGAAGATTAATAACAGATGCACCAGTTCACCTAGGAAAGTCTCCAGAGGCAAAAACGATATTGGAAGATTAAAAGTGCCACATCCCTAAATTGGAATGATTCTGTTGAGGCTGCTCTCTAACCAGCTTATTGAGAGTCAAGGCCTTGGTCCACCTGCCAGACAAAGAGCATCATTATGTATTTACTTGTGGATGAAGATTCACTGCATGACTATAATGATGACCTGAGCGTGCAATTGATTGTCTGTGTCTAAGATGGAAATGTGATGGTCGGGGAGCTGTGGGAAAATCACCCTAAAAGACAGGCAATCCTGTGTGAAGTTAGGTCATACTTTCATTGTTTGTAGTCCATTAGTTAAACTATGCTGCTGGCAAAATTAAGGAGAGCAACAGTTTGATTGGCTCTTATTAAATGTTTGACTACTTTTAAATAAGATAAAAAGAAATACAAAAGTACAATCTATGTAATGCTTAATGTAAACACGGAACCACGACAGTTTACTTTATTTTCAGCAGGAGCATAGGGTTTCTACGGTAACAAGAGACACGCGTCTCCGCGGCAACCAGACCAAAGCGTCTCTAAAGTTGCATAGCAACCATCACACAAAAAACGAAAAAACAAGGACGTCATGTTTCAGAGCCACACTAATATTAATTAGTTAGCAACATTGCTCGTCATTTTAGGTTTGCAGTCGCCGTACCATTGTAAAAGACAAAACCTGTGGATATGTTTAAGAACAAGAAGGAGCTAAAAACAAAAGGTTTCACCGTGAAGGCCACTATGAAAAACTCCGTGGTGAGTGAAGTTATTTGACGTGGTGAACGTTAGCTAACGTTAGCTTTAGCGAGCTTGCCTGCAACATTTACGCTAAATTGTACAGTTTTAAACAACCGACTGACAAATGACTATATATATGGTAGCTTATTACTATATATAATTTGTTATTGGAGGAGTTTTGACGGATTATAACGAGACTTTTTTTGAAAAATATTCACCGCTTGTTACAAGTTATCTAACTTTAGCTAACACATGGTTAGTTTAATTCACTAACCATGGCATTTTAGTGTCAGAATGACAGAGTGACGTGAAGTTGTGCCACACTGACAGTCTGGACCCCTACATGTTACCATCAGTGTGTGGCACCGCGATCTAGGTTAAGTAACAACTGATGGAAAATGATGAAATGAGTGAGAAGCCTCTTATTTGCCTTTTTAAATGATCCCCTTACTCTTTTTCCTCTGACGTTACTCTATTATTGTTCAGCAGAACCTATCATCTATCTGTGCTTGTGCAGGGCCAAATCTCAATACAGTAAATAGCCCAGAGAGATGGGGGAGCATTGAAAAAAGGAAAACCTGAATTCCTAAACATAATGTTAACAACCATGACTTACTCTTTGTGTGTGTGTGTGTGTGTGCTTTGAGTCAAACAAGCTTGGGTAGGTTTGTGTCTGGGTTTAGGTTAAGAACTCAAAAATTATTCAATAACTTATGGATTAAAATGACACTTTTTGAACCCATTCTAGAGCCATAAAGCAATCATTAGAAACTATTCAAATTCAGGAGCCATATGCTAAGAAAAGTGCTAATATCTCTTTAAAACATCTTAGAGATACTACATTAACATGAGGATTTTTTTTTAGAAATCTGAACTACTTTTACATGACAGCAGCTTTACACCTGATCCATATTATAATGGGGTAGCGTGTGAATCTGGTTTTCTGCTTAACTGATGTTGTTTGCCACCAGAGGCCACGAAAGATGAACTTGTAGCCTTTTACTATCCTCTGGTAAATGCGGTAGACCATTAGAGAAGTCATGGTGACAGACTGCAAACTGCTGAAGAAAACAGTGTCACTACTAGAACACTAGAATGCTTTTTTGGTGCATTTATGTAAGATTATGTGAAAGAAAAATATGCCAGATTGCACTTTTTTAAATATTAAAACCAGTGTTAATTAGTCTTACTCTACTGCTGGTATTAACTTGCCTTGAGACTGAACCATTACTCACTATCCAGTCTGAGATGACTCACATTACACTTGTTTTTGTTTTAATTTTCACTTGGCACTTCTGCACTGAGACTGGTGAAAAACAACGCATGTTACAGTCGTATTGCTTAAATTGACAGGTTGAGGCATCTTTTACTCTCACTTGACTAATCTCTCAAGGATGTTTTTTCCAACACCATGCTGTTCATTAGAACTTCTCTCTTTAAAGGTAGAAGTGAAGACAGGTGGCTATAAGACATTTTTATTTTTTATTATTTTCAAATCAAGCCTACATGCAAACTTGTATCATTGTCTTTCTTTTGTGTCAGGCATAAGGTAAAATCTTCTACTTATTCAGAAAGTTCTAAGTATACCTTGAATTTTGGCTTTGTTTTGATGCTGTTAATGTAGACAGCTTTTATTTGGTTCATGGTGAAATGAGACTACATCAGAAGTTGAGGCATCCATGGACAGCAGTAATTTAATGAATGGATTTCAGGAAAGTGTCGCATTAATTTTTGCTGTCAGGATTCTCTTGGCTTTTCCATATCTTGGGTACTTTGATGCAAACAATTAAACTAGATTTTCCTCTCTGAGGCACAGAGTTTTTTTGCAGAGAGCTGTTGCCTTGTTCACACCACACTTAAAAGAATGGGACCTATGTGGCAAATAGAATTCATAGAGCCGCACGGTTCTGATGACAACAGAATTTACAATACTTGAAATTGAAACGGCAGCTCTTTTTTTCTACAGCAGGGATTGTCTTGAGATGCAAGTCAGAGCAATCATTGACTTCCACCTCCTTTTTTGAAGGTCATAAATAAATCTCCTGTCAAGAGTTTTCACGAGGAAGGCTTCTGCAAAGCCCTTTAATGTTCACCATCTCCCCAGAGGATCTGCTACGTCTGAAACATGAATGATAGTCCCACACTAAAATCCTCAACAAAAACCCATTACATTTTTTAGAGGCTTGCTCGTGTCTGTTGACTTCTGTTTTGTCCCCTCTCCTGTGGTCACTGACATATTGCTCTAGAGAGGGCAGCTTTTCATAGTGCTGTGATTTGTAGATAATGACAAGGCCTTTTCAAGCCTTGAAAGGGTATGGGGACTTGACGCACAGGCTTATTATGCTTTAAAATATTTGTGGTCATAGAAATTGAATCAATAGTACAGGCCCCTGAAACCCACCCCCATTTTTTCTAGTAATTCAGATGTTTCAGACACAGGGGGAAACAAAGCTTTTATTTTCTGTGTCAGAGGCTTATTGGTAGTGCAGGAAATTACAAAATGTTGGAGTGCTTCTTGCACTGGTTGTTGGGCTGCCATGAAATTTGGGCATATTGTCCACAATGGTCCAATAAATTTTTTATATCGTCACATAGTATACACTGTGTCATTATATATTCATATGATCACATTGACACTACTTTAGTTCATTAATTCAGTGGTGATAGCTGTTTTCTCGTTGAGGGCAGCATGGTACCAGCCTAGCTTCCATTTGGCTGTTTAAATATCTAGAAAACATTTGGTCAATGATTGTTGAACTCACTTGGGATAAGCCATATAGATAGGCTACAGTAATTTATAGGATACTCAAGATATTAAATGTAGCACTTTAGATCATCGTTATGTCCTGTTATTGATTTCTGCATTTTGTAATTGGTTGGGTGTTTGCTATATAACACATTATATGTTATGTTTTATATAGCTAAGAGTTATGTTAGTTATGTTTCTTTTTTTGTGTACTGGTTTTAGGCTTTAACATGACCCTCTCTGGGGATAATGATATGATCTGCATCATGAAGCCCTTCTCTCTATAACTGTTTCTTTATGGAAAGAGGAAGGGTAAAACATCTCATGTAGATGTTTCTACACTCGTATGTGTCATATCATGCATATAATATAGTATAATATACAACACAACACACAGGAATAATATGGACAGACAGCACAAATAAACTACACCTAATTCCAACCTCAGCTTTCGTGTTAGGGCTGCTAAATGAATCATTTTCAAATCAATGTTGATATGTAACAGAATGCAATTTCCAAACCTTGAAGCAGCAATCTATTAACATTTTACTACAGTTTTTAAAAGCAATCAGAGAGGTGTAATCATCTGTCCCCAATAGGCTCATGATTTTAAAAGCATCATTCTGTATAAACGGGAATCACAGCGCCGCCAGTACATTACTTGGGCCATAACTGAGTTTAACGAAGAGTTAAAATTTGAGTTAAAATTTTTCTGCTCCACGAAGTAAATAAGGTTGATATTGAACAAGTATAGCATGTCTTCGTGCCCATTCTTCAGCAAGACAGTATAGAGCATGTAGAGAGGGCAATGAATTAAGTTAGAATACAGCATCCTCAAGTCTGCTTCCACACAACCCGACAACCCCTCTCCCCGGGGGTTGTCCCCCATAACATAATCATTATACTGCATACCTCAACAGATGTCTTGGCCCCCTATGCTGTCTCCCGCTCTGTCTTTATCTTTCTTTCTCTTTCTGTATTAACCTCTCAACCTTTCTTTCTCTGAAGAACCTTGATTCTACATTTCTGAACATTTTACACTGAAAAACAGTAGACTGCTAAATTATTTTTACTATAATCCTGAACAATGTCTACTACTAACTATACTAATAACAATACTTTAAATTGTATATACTGACTTATTTGTTCAATATCATAGTAAATTAGCTTTGGTGAATTGCTTAAAAACATGTTCTGCTGAGATTGTGCCAGGAATGCGTTGATTTACATCTCAGCTATTTGCCTTCTAACCTGGGTAATAAATTAAACCATCTGAACAAGTTAAACAAGTGACATTTTTGAATTGATCCTTGACTACGATTTAAATTAGTCTAGAATTCCTTTAGAACATCATTAAATGTAATATTGTTTTAAATTGCAAAATAACACTAGTTTAGTTGAATTATAAATTAAATACAGATTTTAAAGTCTATTTAATAGCCTGATTTTTATTAAATAAAGCTTGAATTAAAATGATTAAATCCTGTTTTATATCTGCTAAAACACCACAGGGCTGATCACAATAAACAAATCATAACAAACAATACATGAACACAGCAAGGATAAAAAGGCAGCAAGTTTGAGATAAAAATAAGATTATTGTCAGTTTTATGGATAACAGGCAGTTGCTGACCAAGATTGAATCCTTGAAAGCTTTTATGGAGATGAATCTGTCTTATTTATTATTTTCATTCGCAGTCAAAATCATTCTTCCCCATCACTTGAAACACATTTACCTGACACAGGAACTCATAATGTGCCCAGCATGATGTATAAATTGGCCATGAAGCCAGCTGGGTGGGGGGGATGTGTGTGTGTGGAGTATTTGTATATGTGTTGTATGTGAAGCTTTCCTATGCAAGTAAAGGTAAATTGAGCAAGTTGCTGCTATTGAATGGCGAACTGTAGATTTTCTCTTCCGTCCGCTTGCCTGCCTCACTTGAACTGCCTCATGGAAGTGTTTTCTAAGCCAGTGGTGCTTGTAGACACACTCAGCCTTGCACACACTGAAACTACTTGTATCTTTCCTTCCCCCTGCTCCATATGTGCTCATCTTATCAGCACCAGAAGCCTGTAGTCTATCCTGGTAAGCAGCTGGGTTATTTGAGGAAGAGTTGAGTCATGGTGAAACAGGTTAAATTGGCAATGGGCTCAAGAGGCCTGCTGGCATTTCTATTAATACTGATCAACCACGGAGCCTAAAGGCCTTGACTGGACAGAGGTCTGGCTGACTTGGAAATGTTAAAGTTTCTCCCATAACTTTTGACTTTTTTGAGTTTAGTTGCTGTTCTCCTCGCTTTAAAAGCAGTGGAAAAATACAACTGACCCAAACAGAAGCATGTTTTCAACATGTTTGTTTAAAGTGACCATAAAAGAAAAGTCTGTGAAATGACATTTCTTTTTGAAACAGCACTTTGGTCCTTTAGAAACCAAAATTTGATGTTTTGATCTCACAGAAAAAGTATTTTTCAGCTAAGGCAAAACTGTAGTTATTGTGCGCCGTGCTCCTCTCACCAGGTATCAACAGATAGATTAGGTTGTAATTGATGGCATGCTATTTGAAGTGCATGACTGCTGAAATGTCTGTGACCTTTTCTGCAGTTGAGGAAAACACCATCTGGAAACTTCAGTCAGATATGGAGAAGTACTTCCACAGCTTTCTATCATGACCTTATAGGAAGTGCTCAACTGATTGTGTCTGTTATGTTTGCTTTCTTCAGAGCTTGGTTGACAATTACACTGGCCTCTGTGTTTGTTATGTTCTCCTTCAAGCTCTTGTAGCTTGCATTCTAATTAGATGGCTTTTAATGAAGAATGTTTATTGCTCCTTACAGGGACTCTATTTTCTGCTGTAGAGTTAATTAGCCCTATGTCATGTGATAACCATTGCAGAGGACATCTAGACCTATGCCTCTTCTTTGAGCAGTGTCCTTCTTGTATCAAACATAAGAATACGGGCTAAAGTACTGTATGTACTTGTTCTCACTTAGACTCAGTTGTATTAAAAGTACAGGTATGTGAATGTGGGGACAAACACACAAACAAATGAAGTGGTTGACGTTGCATGATTTGTCCATTATACACCAAGTTGCCTGCAAATGATTAGGAATTACCATAAAATCAGTTTACTTACAGACACTAAAGATGGGTTATATTAGGTTGAATTTCATTCAGTGGGGTTTGTTTACCTGATGTGATGTGTTTGTCCATTATGCCAGTGTTGATTAGTTTCAGTTGGTGGCCCCTTTTGTAAAAGTACCGTTATTTACAACTTAGTTTAATTTTAATTTTACAATATTATGAGTACCACAGTATTATGTTGTGTATCTGTGTTTTAACAGTTATATGTAAATGTACCTGTTACTCCCCTTATGTCCATTCTCCAGAAACAGTCACTGAAGTCAGCTAAACTTGCTTAAGTTCACTTAACTGACAGGATATGGGGCATTTCTTCATCATTATCGTAAGACTGACTTTAATTAGCTAGAGCATAATAGGCCTTTCTTAGTGTGGTATACAGTCATGTGTTATACACATTGCTACAGGGTCATACGTATATGGCAGTTTACATACTGCCTCATCAATATAATGGGAACCAGTAGCAGAAAAATCAATGTGTCTGATAAACTCTGTTGTTCCAGTCCAATAATGCCAAATGGTTTCCTTTGTTTTGTCACCCTCTACTTCTTCTTCTTCTTCTTTCACCATCGCCATCAAAGCAATAACATTGGCCTGACCTTTTAAATGTTGCTGTCCAGTGCAGAAACCAAAATGTATGTTTGTAATCCCTCAAGAATGAAAACAAACACTATATTAGTGATACATAGCAAATATAACCTTGTTAATGTTAGAGAACAAGCATGTTGCAATAAAAATGTTTCTGTCAAAATAGTTATTAGTGGAATATTCTCTATAAAGAGGATTGGTAGGGCAGAGCAGGTGCACCAATGCCACTCTGTTGCATACTGAAAGCAGTTGTACAGCAGCCAGCTTCTTAGATAGTGCTCCAGGGCTGTGGTGTTCTTCACCTAGTGCCAAGAAAGTAAAACTGCTCACCCATTGGGATTTGAAGTAGTGTGTACATTCCCTTCCACAGAGGATTACTCTGCTATTTAGCTCATGCCTTGCATCCAGCTGAGTCAAAATGCTCCCAGTTGAAGGTACTATGCAGGCAACGGCTCTGCTGCAGCAAGCTAGAGAAGGCAGAGGAGGGGAAAGACTGGAAGGTAAAAATACTCTGATACTGTCAGAAATGATCCACATCACGGTCCAGCACCTCTCTGCTCCAGCCACCTCTGCTCATTACCCTTGCTGTCCGGAAACACCAACCAAATTCTACTAACGAGTGTTTGATCAGCACAACGTGTTGTGGCAGAGGGAGACAGGCAACCTGTTCATGACTCATTCTCTATCCTCCATGACTCTCTCTCTCTCTCTCTCTCTCTCTCTAACTCTCTCTCTTCTACTTTTTATTCTTCTCTTTTTTCTCTGTCTCCCTCCCACTCCCTTAAGACAGAGGAGTACAAAGGGAGAGACAGAAGAAAAGCAATATAACCTCTTGGCCCTTATCTGTGGAGCACACCAGAGCATGTCTGGCCTCAGACACAGCTTTGCCTGTCCTTTGAAGGCCCTCATCTCCCTTTGATTTCAGCCAAATGGTTCAGCACAGTGACAGATGCTCAACTTTCCATCTGTCATTTTGACACCCATCTCTTTAGTGTTGTTGAAACTAACTAACTCTGTTTGGACTGTCTGGCTAGCTGTCTGAATAAGGTTGTGCCATGGATGCTGATGTGAGTGCTAATGTAAGAGATTGCCAATAAGACCTTTAGTAGAAACAGATAAAAAAACAACTGTCGACTACATTTTAAATTTTGTCTGTACTGTCTTGGCTGTACTTTTACATTAACATTTTAGACATTTAGTTGATACTGTGATACTGAAAGATTTAACAAGGGTCATCATCACATTACCTTGACAACATTCCTCTGAGATGGGCCAGGAAAAGACATAAAAATTCAAGCCAAGGAGAGTCATAGAAGGCAGCTTTTTTATGAGAGGAAATTAGAGTGAGTAGAGAGGAAAGATATTGGAGTGCCAATATGATTCAGGAGGGAGAGGCAACCACACCTCTTACTTAGATGAGTTCAGTTTATGATTGAAGATGAAAGAGATTTTGTTTTTCATCCTGAACTTAGAAGGTCATATTTAATTCTTGCCCAAATAATAAACAGTAGTACACTCTTTTTAATCATTGGTTCTGTGTGATCTGGTTTTAAGATCTTTAGCATCAACAGTAGCATATATCACTGGTGTTTGATGATGATGAGACTAAAGGTACACTGCCTGTGATTGTGCCACAGGCAGTGTGCTGATTGACTATTGCTCATTCACATGGTCATCAGTTATGCTTCTCATCAGAGATATGAGATAGAGGGGGTGGCACAGAAAGACTCTATAATACTAATATGCTAGACACCTGTTTCACTGTCAGAGCATCAGCAACCTGCAATGTGGAGCAAGAGGTGGAGAAATGGAAAGGGTGATTGGATAGATTGATGGATTGATAAATGGATTGGAGGAGCATGGGATAATAAAACTGAAGTAGAAATCCTGGTCTCTAAATAAATCAGCTCAAAAGCCAGGGTTGGCTTGCACAATGTTTTGGGTATGTCTTTGCCTTATCTCATTTTTATTTGTTTGTTTTCGTGACGCTATGCATGTGTGTGTCTTTGTGCCAGTGCCACCCCGTAGCTCAGCTAAAAGTGTTGCCTCTCTGTCTGAGAGAGCTGCTGCATCAAGCACAGTAGGAGATTTGTGTTGTTGGAGAAGTTGCCTGGTTTCAAGACATCCAGGGAGCAAAAGTATTTTTTCTTCTTTGTCTCTCCAGTTAATCAGATTTGTGGCCTATGATTCAGAACATTACCCTTGCAGGAGAACTCAGTACCAGACCTTTGTTCCATATCACTTAGTGTTTCCTGTGACAACCCCAACCTCTGCTGGTAACCCCAATTTTGGATTTTTGTTACATAAAGGAAATAGGAAAGGATTGTATTTGCGTGTTTGTGTGACTGGATTTGTGCAACTGAGTAAGACAGGCTGCGTGTCTTGGGTATCTACTAGCAGGGATGTAGCCCTCAGTCTGCTGTCCTCGATTTAAATTATGTAAAGGTCAAATTTCAGACCATGCCGAGCTTTGGTCTCTGCATGGTGCCTCTGTAAGCAAACCTCAGGATCACTTTTAACAGAGGTTCGTACAGGCAGCAAGACTGATTTCCAGGAATTGAAAGTCACACTGGGTGTGCGATAAGACCAGAGGCCTGAGGTTCATTTTGCAATACATACAGTACTAATCACCTAGATAATGTTATTCACTGTTAAACAATATTCCCATATCAGAGCTAGAACCTGTATCTTCCTGCCATGTGCAGTCTGCTTATCTCCCCATATCTTCCTACACTCCTCAGAGATCTGTCAGTAAGTGCCCTGTGGCACATGTGGATGTGTGTGGCTGTGAGGTGAAGTGATGTGGTGAGGTTGTAAACTGACCTGCTCTCTCCTCTCTCATCTGTCTATCTGTTAGTGGCTCTGTGGTGAAATCAGTGGCCTCCTGCTGCTCCTGCTGTGTCCTTCTCCTATTCCTCCCCCTGTGGACCTGTTGCTGTCAAATCAAACCTTCCACAGCTCCCAGTGATTCCCACTCACTACAGTATGTAGTCAGAATTACACTCAACTACTTGCCTCTCTATGACTGCTCTCCTTACTACCTAAAAAACAAACTTAGGTTTCAACTTTTGGATGAGTCATGCAGCTATTTTGAGCTGTGGCCAGCACTCTAACCACTCTAAAACAAAGAGTGCTGCCTCTGATTGCGAGAACATTAATATTCTATGAGGTGGTTTTCGGTACACTATAAATTAAATGCGGTTATGAGGATGTTTATTGACAAGAAGCTACTTATTTGGCAAATAAAATTGGGAGGACAGTTTATTTATTCTTCCTGAGCAGGAGAGGTGGCAACTGCAGCAGGTCAGGGTATGTAGTTTTCTTTGTTTGTGTCATTAATTTCATGGCCCAGCACAGTGTTTTAATATCTTCAGGTGTCTTTACTGATTGGGGCTGTAAAGAAAGTATTGAATCAATGCGTGACCCACTCTCTTAACAGGTCTAGAGTGTGCTTTACCATAAGTCCTCCCTTCGTGAAGGTGGTAATGCTTATTTTTTGTCTAGACTGTGTTAGATATATCTTGATTTAACTATATGATCATTTTTGAAGATGCTGTTTGTGCTAAATTGCACTGCATTAAACTCACGGTTGTATCTGTTATTTTATCAGCTCCATTTACAGCAGTGCTGTAGCGCAAACATCAGCCTCCAAAATGATCATGCAGATGGACATACAAGATAATCTTACATAGTCTTGAAAAGACCTCTCTGAAACTGTTTTGAAATAAACGGAACATTATAACCTTCCTGAATGGAGGATTTGTTCCAGGACTTTTGTATTTGACTGTGTTAGTCTTAACTGGGTGTACCTAATAAATTGCCAACTGTATGTTTCTTTTATGTTTTGCTTCATGGGCTCAGCACATGTTGTTTCCCACTGACTTAATATATTCTGCCTTTGCCATGCTTGTTGATTTACCCTGTGCCACATTCTCAGCTGTGGTTTGGTGATATGAATCAGCCAATAGGGCTCTGTAAGCACAAGGCTGCCCTGCTGCCTGGCTGATAAGTGGGCCACACAGAGAAGATGGAAAATACTCAGGGCATTCTCACTCCCTCTCTCTCCCTTGTTCTGTCTTGCTCACTCTCTTTTTTCCTTGCTCACACAGGGCCTGCTTCACTCACACTCCTCCCTTCACGCTACTACCTCAGACTCCTTCTTTCACATCCCGTTAATGTCCCCCTTTGTCTGTGCTGTTCTTTTAAGTGATGGGGTTAAACTAAAGGAGACAGAAAACAGTGTGGCGCTCTTCAATGCTTCAAGCTTCTTTTTGAAGTTCTTTTTTAAAGTTATCCTGCACAGTTCAATAGCAGGTGACTGTCACCTGTTTCATCCTGGTACCTTTGTAGTGACACAAGGTGTGTGGTGTCGTCTTTGCCTAGTGGTGTCGTCATTTTTCATTACAAACATTCCTGCCCTTGTCTGTGTACATGATATAGTTGATGCAAAAGCCTTAGACTCTGTGACAATTGTAAAGCACACCTCTATGCTCTTGTGAGCTCTGAACAAAAGACTCTGTTACCTTTCATCAGTATTTTTCCTATCCAGTAAGGGCTCTTTACTCATTTGCTCTCGCCCGACCATGTCTGTCTCAACAGGGCTAATTTCTGCACATAAGGAAACTCACTCACAAACCGATTGCACCTCTTGCTGTTTGGTCATGAGAAATTAATGGTGTGCTACACAAATATTGCAGATTTATTCTTCTGTACAGAATCAGCCTTCCAACAATCTGTGTTCTGTCCTGCAGAGGGAATGAGTAAGCAAAAAAATTATGTCGAAGAGATTCCCTAACAGCCTAAATACCTCTATTATTTTGTCAGTTTCTTGTTAATTTAAATGCAATTTCAGAATAAAGCATATATCTCTAGCTCAGCCTGTTATGGCAGGGCTATGGCCTAAAATGCCCTGTAAATAAAGAGAGCTAATTTTGTTGCCTGTGGCAGCAATGTGCTGGCTGACCTTATCAGGAGAGCCTCGGCCTGTCTTTTCCATCCTCTGTGACTCACCCACCCTGCTCCCTCCCTCAGGAAAGCCGGCCCTCGGTATGGAGCTAGATTTCAATAACCTCTCAACCGAGAACAGCAGTTAAATGCAAAGGGAGAGAGAGAGAGGACAAGCAAGCAAGTGGGTGCCAACTCCTTTTGCTAACAGTAAACAGGTGCAATGTACCAATGTGCGATGGCACACTTGTTCCTTTACAGATACGGTGCAAAAAAAATGCACAGCCCTGACAGATGATAGGCAGAAGGGTGAAGATGAAGAAATGAAAATTAACAACGTTCTCATTTGACGAAGTGAAGGTATGACAATTAATTGACATTTGTCAGAGGTATTCAGAGGTGTTTTGGGGCTGTAGAATGGAGGCAGAGAGATGGCAAGATGAGAAAGAGAGAGAGAGTGCTAGAGCTGGAGGCCTAGGCACAGTGATGGATCACCTACATGCTGCAGCAGCTCTGCCACACTAAACTCACCCTCAGAATTGATGGGTCCCGCCTCTTGTCTCCCTTTCTCCCTCTTCCTCTCATATCCTATATTTCTCTATCACCTTTCCCTATTTTCCATCTTCATCTCTTGATTAGATTTTTTTTGCCCCCTTACTTTTAGCCCACCTAATCCTCTCACGTAATTTCCTTCTTTCCGTTTTTTCTTTGTGTCTTTTGACTACCCCGCCCACTCTGTGTGTCAACATCAAGCAGGAGAGCCATGGAAGTGCCATACTAATAAGGTTAGAAGGAGCATCTCTTTTTCAGGGTGACACCTTTATAAATGACAGGAGCATGAAGCCTTGTTGGTGTTCAATCACGTCTGCAGATGCTCGCCCATGGGGACCCAACATGTGCAATGTGTGAGCAAGTGTGTGTGTGCAGGAGTGCGTGTTTCTGTGTTATTGCGTCTGTGGGTCTTCCAGCAGCCAGGTTTATGGTGGAGCTAGTTGGAGTGGACACAGCATTAGGGAGGAAACAGATCTAGAGGCAGAGTGAAGGCGAAGGAGAGAAATGACAGCCTGGAGCTCATCTGACCAGTACTGCCTTGTTATGACTCCCTTATGTGTGCACCAGGGGCACACAAAACAGACACTTCTTTCCTTTATTGCCTTACACCACCTCTATCTCTGTTCTGTAGTCAGTCGCCTCACAGTCTCACTTTATAGCCTCGACGGAGGATGCTATCTGCTTGTATAGGCCTATGTTATAGGCTTATTTTTCTGCTCTGCATCTGTGTTTGTGTCTGTCCTGGTTTTTTAGATCATGGATGAATTTTGGATTACGCAGGGGTATGCAACTCTGCATGGGACTGTTCATAACATTTCATATAACAGCACAATCACCTTATTGGCCACTCACATCAACAACAAATACAGACAGAGCAGGAGAAGACAACAAAACCATACAATGATTAAATGTATTTGGCAATGATGTGATGTCCTGGCTAACAACAGAATCACTAAAAGTGAGCATGGCTATTCTAAAGTGAGTCACCCATACTAGACAGAACTTTGACAGACAAAGTTTTGGACACCATGTGCTTCTCATGTGAAATACTTGCATGCTCTGCCCATATGTTCATGTGGCTTCCCTGAAGGCCACAAAAATAGGAATCCCACTCCAGTCCAAACACCAAACTCTAAGACTAACTAGTTTAGTGGCTATAGCTATTGCTTTGGGATTCAGTGATAATATTTTCTCTCTTAGCATGCAGGAGCTTTAGACAGGCAGATTATTGGAATGGCATCAGGAAGCCAGCAGGTGAAAATCTCCCCACTATTCCTATTACAGTTCTTTTTAAGCTGCCAGGAATGACAGTGCACATCAGTGGTGGAGAAAGGGGCTTCTGTGTGCTGAGCTACAGGAAAATATGGCATTTTGCATGCATGTACATGTCCTTCTCCAGCTATTGTTGTGCTAGTGATCATAATTGGACTGAAAACAGGGAAATAGTTGTGAAGCCTACAACACCACAGCCATGAGCACAGGCCATGGAACTGACTGCAGCGTCATCATTCCTGACCATAAAAGCTGCTCAGCCAGTCAATGCAGTCTGGGTTCATTCTCTCTTCACTGCCCAGTCTGATCTATTTTTAGCCTCCCTGTGCAGCGTGGCTCAACTCTGTCATAGCTACCTGGATATGAGGGCTTTGTCACTCCTGCAGGCTGGAGTAGCACCGATCTTGCAAGCTTCACAGCTATGGCTACAAAACAACACAGATATTAGTGAGGTATGTTCCACAGAGTCAAAATAAAACAGGAAATGGTTCTGCATTCATACAAAAACAATATCCTAGTGAAGTAAGTTTATGATAATGTCTGTTTAAAAACAATTATATACACTAACTGTTTAAACAATTATATAATTATAATTATAATTAAATTAATTATTATATGTTAATAATTATATTGTATGTACAATTCTATTATTATGATTAATTGAATCCTAAAACAAGGGAAACTAGGAGCAGTCTGTCTTTAATAAGTGTCCAGTTTAGAGGAATGTACAAAATAAATTTTGCTTTGCAAAATTAAACACGCCATATAACTAAAACTGTACTCAAAAGACAGTTTTACATGAATTGTTAGTCGCATACATATTTTTTTTTCCTTTCAGGATAATATTATTCAGAATTCCCTGGTAAACAAATGCTCCAAACGGATTCATTTGAAATGACTGCATTCCAATCCCACGGCGCATTAGAGCTGTTGAAATGCAGTAAGTGCTCGGAGACACTCGCTCGTCCCTCGTAATAGTTTCTTCTCTCATCTTGTTTCTCTTGAGCCTAGTTTTGCTGGCACCAGCTACACCATGCTGTACGTGTAACTTAAACTTTGATCCATGTTCCATCCCTTGGTGTCGCTTTTGTTCAACTACATTTGTAGTTCTAGGCTTTTTATATCTATTTTGTTTTTGAATTATGCAACAAACAGGCAACACTTGTAAATGATGTAACATAACTAACTAAATCGTGGTGTCATAGTAATTGACTAAAATCTCTTTAAAATCTCTTAAGATGCACACTGATCTTAGGCAGCCCTGCCAAAGATAACACATCCCATAACTACTTTGCTCTGCATGTAGGCAGAAAAATTCTGTTTCTCAATGGGTGGTAATCTGAGGATTAATGACAGCAACACATCTGCCAGTCATGTGGCAGTGTGACACAGATGGCGGGGGATGCACATGAGACACACAGACAGAGAGAAGACTGGCTCCAACATTCTGTCATCTGTCCATTACAATAGAAATTTCGTTCACTTGGTTAATGCAGTTTTGATGTTTTTTTGCAGGTGTTTTTTTCTGCAGTTGGTCCTTTTAGAAGCTTCTAAAATAATTGTAATTTTTAGCACATCATCTTTGTATTGTGTTTAACCGTATTCAATACAAAATTAAATAGTTACACAGATTGACATACTCTCTTTAAAAACCTTAAAATCTTCAATCTGCGTCCCTTATACTCTTATGGGCTGCATTTACTTACTGTACATGTGTTGTATGGGATCCACCACCAATGGCCCTCACAACAATAGCAGAAGACACTGTGGCTGATGTGATAGGAGTCCCACTGGCTTTCAGTACCAGAGTAATAGAACATATCCAATACAGAGGCAGAGAAAAGATGATCTTAACAATGCCTCTGGCAGTGCCTCTGGCTACAGGGCCAACACACTCACACACACAAGCACACACTATCTGTGTTTTGCCTCCTTAGAGAAGCAGGGAAGCAGGCACATGTGTCTCCCTGAATTACTTTTAAGAAAAGGCAGTGGGAGTAATTCTATTCTTGTAGGAGGAAACACAGTCAATTCTGATTTTATAAAACAACATTCTCAATTACTTTGTATGTCTCATTCTGTTTATTCCTCTGTTTCAGTTCTTTCTCTTCATTCCTATTTTTGTCTTGTACCTGTATCTGACCAGGTGGTGGGCCCCCCTGCTGCTGGGGCTTTCCGGGAGCGCCCTTCCAAACCAACCACTTTTCGCAAGTTTTACGAGCGAGGAGAGTTTCCAATGGTATTGGAGCATGATGCCAAAGGCAACCGCATTGCATGGAAGGTAGGGATGTTGCACCCCGGTAAAGATTGACAAATGTTTATATTTTTAACACACTATTGATAGAAAGGCTAGGGTGCTGCATTTGCCATTAGGGAATGCTGTATGTCAGGATGGGAATAGGAGTAGGCACTCTCAATAACATTAAATCACCTTTAGGGACAAAAGCTATCGGGACCTAATTAACAGCTTGCGTGAAAAAATCAATCAGGCCATGAAGCAGATATCTGTTAGAGAACACCCAATAATTTTCCTTTTCAAATTACTCATGGCTCTGATATATAGTAGACTTCTACACAATCCACTCTTGCTGTCAAGCATTTGTAGTGGTTGAATTTGAAGACTTGATAGGTGCTATGCAAACACCATTTATCGTCATCATTATCGACTCAGCTGAAGGTGATGATGAGATTCTCACATATTCCCAAGTTCAGTGTGGTCTTTTATCCTGTAGGAGGCAGTGTATATTAGATCACTTGAAGGGTCCACCTGTATCATAGCACCAATCACAGAACCCATCAATCACAAACTCTGTAGGATCTCAGGGCAGTTGCATCAAAACACAGGAAGTAATTGTGTATGTATTTATGTGTGTCTATTTAATGTTTGTGTGTTTCTGCATGCAAGACTCCATAGAGCCATTAGGCTCCAGATTGGCACAGAGTGTGTGGGATGGATGCATTCTTTTAATCACTATGTTGCTTTATTTTAGCTCCCACTGTGCTGCCAGCTATTCCATAACTTCACAACGGCTGTGCAGCAACCACTCTTAATGACATTTATTCATAGTAAGCAACGATAAATGAATCAAACAAATTATGCCCTTTTCTTCCCTTGTTTCTTACTTCAAAGAGAGAAGGAATAGTGGGTGGGTGAGTGAGCTTTCTTGCTAGTTAGCTGTCTGTCTTCAGGTGAAAACATTGTAAAAGCATCTCTTTGTATGAATTATTTATGTAAAATGTTCAAATGAAGCTGTGCCTTTGCAAAAATAATGGATTTCTTTTGTGCTCTGCCTATGAAAAAGCACTCAGCAAATGGGACGTGGTTTATGAAATTGTTGCTGTCATATTCAGTGTGTGTATTACGGTTATTGATTTTCTCCCAATACTTATACATAGTCATTTTTAAAATTCTCAGCAAAAGAACAGCTTATTGTTCATCCCCACTGTGACTTTTTGATTGTGCACTTTGACTTTGAACAAGTGTGTGGAGTGTTCTAAAAAGAAGTGTGTTAATGGATATTTTTCCTATAGATTTGTATATTCTTATAATTAGCCTTCTCTTTGTTTAAAATAGTCAAGACTGGTTGGCACTTGCTGTGTGTAGCTGTTGCATGGTTGTTCATGTGGGTATAGTGTAACAGAGAGTGTATGCTTGATTGGGGTAAGTGGAGAGGGGTTGCTGTGTGTTTGCACTGAGCTGCCCTCAGGGCACAGGTTCAAGACGGCAGCTCAGGATCGATCCCAGTTTGAGAGCTCAGCCCCCTAGCAAATAAAAAGTCTGGGGAAAGTAAGAAAGAGAGAGAGTCTTTCGGAAAGAAAAATAAATGTTGTGTTGATTTAGTTTGTGGGCTGAGTACTCAAGCATGCATAGTGTACATGCATGTGTGTCTGTGTATTTACACGCGTATCAGTTTGGCTGTCTACATTGATGAGTATGTGTATTTAGGTCAGAGGTTCAATTTCTCTCGTACAAAGATGCTGTCTGTACATGTTTGCCTCTGCACAGCAACAAACATGTGACTTCCTTCTCAAATTGACCATGAAATAGACAAACGCGCTGCATATTAAGCCAAACAAGTCTGTCCAATCAATATCAGCGTCTCCTCTGTACAGGTGCACATAGATCCTTTTTCCCTATTTCCCCTTACATGGTCATCTCCCTTCTGAGCAGCAGAGAGCAGCAGCATGTGTTTCTTTGCACTGAATGAATCATCTATTGCATGTCATTAATATTTCCCCTCTAACACCATAGCAGCTCAGCAGGGAGCTTCAGACAGTCATGTGTGTTAGTATTCTAGTGGAAAATCTGTTTGGTCATAACCCACTGGGGAAACAATTTCTTATGTTTCTCTTATTTGATGGCAGCAAGGATACTCTCAGAATCCGTATTGCTTTGCATATAGTGATCAGTTCGGCTCAGTTGCAACCCTGAGGTAAACTTCGGCACTCCTTGTTTGCTACAGTTATAGGGGAAATTATTTATCCATTTTATATGCATTACACATATCTGAGATAATTCAAGGTATTTGTCACAAAATCGAGATTAAAAAGTAATTGAACTCCATGGTGAAGAGTACTGCTTTATAGTTTAATATCTTTTGCACCCCTAACCAAACTAGTCAGTCCTAATTGATGCTGTCAGAAAAACAAAACAAAACAAAAACAAAGCAAATGCGTTTGACTTTTGAATTCTGTTTATTGCTATCTGTGGAAGACCAACATGTATTTACGCTTTAGTTTTATTCGGGCTCACTAACTCCCAAAAATATAGCACTAATTAAAAGTTTTGGACCACGTAATGTCCTTGTTTTTCATGAAAACACAGATGAAATTAGTTTGATTTTAGCAAATTGAATGGGAAATATGTCAGTGACAAAGTTAGAAATAAATTTTAATTAAAATAATAATTGTCCTTGAAACCATGTTTTTGTCAAAGAATCCTTCATTTGCAGCTATTACAATCTTGAAGACCTTGTACATTCTAGTTTGTACTCATTTGTTGAGGTAGTCTGAAGAGATTTCACCCCATTCTTCCTGAAACACCTTCCATAAGTTATATTGGCTTGATGGGCACTTCTAATGTACCGTATGGTCAAGCTGCTCACATAACTGCTCAGTAGTGTTGAGATCCAGTGACTACTCTGGCCACTACATTATAGATATACCAGCTAACTGCTTCTACTCTAAATAGTTATTTTATAGTTTGTAGATGTGCTTTGCAATTTTAAATGAAGCTGTCATTTTAAAATGTTCTAACTAAACAATCTCATGCATTGCCCTAAACTTAGTTGTGCACCATGGCCTCCTGCTCTTTGTGTTCTGGCTAACCTGAGAGGGTGGGTGGGACAGCGTACCTAGTGGATCCAAAATTAATGGCCACTTATGGACTTCCACACTGCTTGATGTCACACGGTGAAGCATTTTGAAACAACTCCCAAGAACAGAGTGAACTGACCAGACTGAAAGCTGGGCATTTCACTACTAGCCAGCATGCAAACACACATTCTCCTTCAGCTCTGAGCCTCTAACAGTGTGTAACATGGGCACCTAACTTCACAAATTATATGTAACGTCAAAACACAAAAAGCATAATATGACCCCTTTAAATAAGCCATTTCCAGCTATGGTAGTCATTTACAACATTAACAACACCATAATCCATATTGATTTGATGTTACTTTAATGAAAGAAAGTCTGCTTGTCTTTCAAAAACGAACCCTCACTTTTGAGCTGTACAATATATATTTCAGTCACCTTGGCTTTCTAAATGCTTTCTGTAAGAGCCACTCAATAAACAAAACTCTGCACCATTTCATGCTGGACGGGCAGCGTAGAATCAGCTGCTGTGAGCAGTCTTGCATATAACTTGCATACAACTGCAGAGTGCCTCGTTGATCTGTTGGGATCAGCAGATACCAGTTTATTTAACAGACTAATTTAAACCTATTTCGATATCAAAAATATTGAATAATGGCATTCTTATAAAGTATACGATCACTTGTGAAAAGAGAAAACATCAGTCTGTAATTACGTATCTACAGTACAATTACTAGTGCAGTCCTAATCATATTTTATACTTTCAAAACACCCTGTTTGTGGATACATGTTCAATTCAATTCATCTTTATTTGTATAGTGCCAAATCATAACAAAGGTCATCTCAAGGCACTTTACATAGCAAGGT
>JAUMHL010000015.1:9841018-9854731 GCA_032362345.1 Sandelia bainsii
GTAAAGTGCCTTGAGATGACCTTTGTTATGATTTGGCGCTATACAAATAAAGATGAATTGAATTGAATTGAATTATATTGTTTGTAAACTGCACAATATAGTGCAACATATTGCTTAAAAATGCACTGCTCCTTTTGAGTTCCACACTCTTGCAGCAAATGACCTTCTCTTCTACTTCTGTTGAATGCATACCATACCTTCTCTTCTACTCCATGTGAATCATTTCTTATCTGCTGTGAGCACTAAAGCTTTGTCGGGGAACCTTTGAATAGACAGAATAAAACGGGGTTAACCATGCGTTTTCTCAAGCTCCCTGGCTGAAACTGGATACTCTGGGGGGATAGTTCTGTGTCATAAGGAAAAGATGAAACACAATAAGAGAAGAGAATATGAACAAGCCCCTCTGGGCTTTCTCTGAGAGGAGAGAGAATAGAGAAGGAGGGAGTTTAGATTAGACAAGTGGAAAAAGCACCAGACCGTCTCACTGAAAAAACAAGGAATGAGAAGTAGAGAGTAGAGGAAGCAGGTGGAAGGAGAAGTCCTCCAACAAACAACACTGACTAACCATCAAGTCCTGTATGGGTTGCTTCCCTGGGGGGAGAGAATTGTTGAATGGCTGCTGAGAAGAAGCCCGATGAGCTGTGCTACTGCCATGGTGCTGATGTGACTGCAGGAATGTTGGAATGGAGGTATCCTGCAGAGAGAGCTTGTCTGTGGATCTTGAACTGCTACATTGCCTGCCACCCTCGGCCATTATTCATAGCAGACGAACGCCGCATGAAGCTGATGATGGTTGTTTAGCCTGTGGGCCTTCCACTCTTGCTGTGGTATGAGACAAATAATGAAAAAATAGATTTTTGGAGGAAATGAACAATCACTGGATAAGCTTTTACTTCTGACGATGACTTACAGTCTGAATCAGTATATAACTGTTTGCAAGTTTATCCCTGTCTATAGGCATGGAACAAAGTGACTCAGTGGGTTATGGGGTTCGGAATTACAGCCATATAAATTACCTTTGTTTTCATGATCTCGATTTCCAACAGTAGTGATCTTTATCTGTGTGTCTTCCACACACATTGCTGGGACAGGCAACCGGACACTTCCTCAAGATCATCTCTCCTGAAACCAGCATGTTGCAGAAAGATGAGGTTCTTATTCTGTTTTGTGATCCCTGGATCACTGTGCAGCGTGAGGCCCACCCCTTCTGTCCGTCTGTTACTTCGTCTCCTCATTCCCAAGCTCACATCATCCCCCCTGGACACTCTGTTGATCTCACTGCTGCCTGCCCCAGCCTCCCATGCCTCTAAACCCAGCTGTAACCCTACACAGCTGGCCCCCACTGTGCAGATGGTGACAAAAACAAATGCACACATGCTCTCCTAGGGAAACACGGGACCGTGACTCCTTGCAGGCAGATGGGAAAAGCCATGTATAGCTGGGGGTCAAGATGGGAGAGCACAATGATAGATGACATCACAGTGAAGAGAAGGAAGGTGATTTTGGAAGGAGCAGGGTAGCTACCAAATTAGACAGAGACAGAGGACAAGACAGAGAGGGACATGGCTCATCTGCCAAGGCTACAAATCATGTCCCAAATGCAGCACCAGTGCTGTCACCCCTCCCTGTCACAAAATAAGCCAACGATCTATTGATTGGCACTCGTATTTGCTAGCGGGCTCCAGCTCAAAATGGAGCCTTTAATTAACTTAATGGACCGGCTGCAGCTGTGTGTGAGCCAGTGAGGGCAGGATAGAAATAGATAGATAGAGGAGAAGGGAGAGTAAAAGCCTGCATAAAGAATAAGTGGGGTTAACTGCAGAGCCTTTCTACTATCAGTCAGCATGGACAGACACGAGAAGGGAGAAAGAGGTGAGATTAAGTCGGCTGATGTCCTTTGTTTCTCAGCATCTCCTTTTCGCTGCACTCTTTGCCCGCCCAGTAATTTTTTCAGCAATTTCCCTTTTCTTATAGGAGATCTGTATGCAGGTCTGGTCCTGGTTCCACCTGGATTTCTCCGTTCAGACTGAATACAACATAGTATTAACAGGTGTATCTGTATTTCTCTGATTGGACTCCTCAGATACCTTAATGCCATGCTCTCACTCAGCAGTCACCCCCAAAGTGCAAGGCCCTTGCCAGCCAGACACCTGTTTCTGCACACTGCTGCCCACTCTCCTCCATCTACCTCTCTCTTCCCCCTCCCTTATGCACCATTCTCATTCCTGACCACTCATCCATTCTGTCAAAGGTTAATTGGTTTGGAAATGATTTGATTCATTCTGGACGTTAATGCTGTTATCATGCTTTTCTTTGAAAAAAAGAGAAAGAAACACCACCCCCCACATGCACTTAAGCCTAATTTAAAATAAAGGGAAAAAATCCAATTTAATCTTTTTTTTCTTACTCAGGCTCAGGCTTGTCCCCACAAGTCTTTTCCTTTAAATTATGGCAGAATTTCATTACCTTGAAAGCTTTTCTGCCCCCTCCCTATGCCCCCTCCCTGTCTCCAATACTTTGAGTGGATCAGGACTAATGTCTTTCTTGTAACCTCAAGGTCGGAATATTTGGATCCGTGGGAGCGCTCAAGGGTCCCTGTGATTAATGCACTGTACAAAGTACCTTGGAATAATGTGGTGGTTGATGGCTGCACAGAGTGATCAGTTGTGCGCACACAAATATGCAAACACGATGGTATCCATTGGAGGTAGTTGTAGGTAGTGGTGCCCCTGTCAGTGCCCTTGATATGGATCATGGGAGGTATTCATATTCAAATAGGGTTACCTAGAGGTTCTCTCAGTTCCCCCCAACAGTGTCGTATAGAACATCCCCAAGGAGCTTTGTGCTTTTCTATCTTCAGTATGTTACATCTTTACTTACACAGGCTTTTGTTGGTCACAACCAGGTTATCATTTCCCTCAGAGCCACTTATAGGATGACAGATTTTCATTGGAGTGCATAATTCTCTGAAAAAGAGTCAAACCCATTACCTTGCATTACCTTACTAACAATAATTTCAGTTTTCATCTACATTTAGTATGCCATCAGTTATTTAGATTACATCTAAATGGTAAAGCAAGATAGTTTTCACCATTCCAGTATTTACAATAAACAGCCACTGCTTGATATTTATGATTTTTGCTGACACAGCTGCGATGCCTGATAAAAATTAGATTTTCTCTGTTTCCTCGGCCACCTTGCAGAAGTCCTAAAAGTGGCTGCTATGCATGCAGTCCTCCACATTGTCCTTCCTGTCAAAAATACCTAATTGGACTTTTTTGTAAAGTGCAGTGTGAATTGGTCTCATTTGTTATAACTGGAGTACTGCTGTCTGCTACGCTAAAGGATGTTTGTAGGTGATAGTATATGAAGAATTCACACTGGTGATTTATTAAACTCAAAATGTGCCCAAATGCTCTCCTGTTTTTGAGATGAACTACAAGATAACTAAAATAATGTTAACTAAAATTAGTATAGAATCAATTTGGACTGAGTCAGAGTCACAGAAGATAAGAATCACAGTTCTAATGTTAATTTGTTTTTATGCACATCTACTGTTTCTGTAAAAACATAGCATTTCTAGAAAAAATATATAGCATGGTGGCAGTTGATGCTGTGAACACTTATAATAACTATAGCTCAGGTGATGAAAAAGTAACACTTGCAGACATTATTGCCACAGAGGGGTTGCAGAGAACTTCAGTATCATCCGCAGATGACAAAATAGCAGCGATTTTTGGTGAGCTTTCTCTCTTTGGAAAACATAGTCTCTGATGGTGACGCTGAGAGTGTGTCAACCCCAGATGAGACTAGAACAAAAAAGTGGGCAGTTGTTTCAATTATTTAGAGAAGCAGCATAACACATTTACCCTACATAGTCCGTTTATGATACTTCCAGTAAAGTATGTTAGCTTGATGAATGAAATAAGGTTCTATAATAGTTTATGAAAGAAAAAAACACTGTGTACATGTTACCTTATGAATTTGTTTTAGAGAAAGAAAGCTATTGTAAATATGTTAAATCTCATATTGTGTAAAAATGTGTAGAGTGCCCACAAACTGTTACATATGAGTATTAAGTATGGGCAGTGATGAAGCTTACCCTGGTGTATTTAAGCTTGTGTGAGTCTATATGTGTAAATGTGTACTTGTGTATCTGTCTGAGTGATTGAGTGACAGAAACTGATTAAGGTGTACAGTAGCAGCTCCGTTTTAGTAATCTGTCCTACCACACTTTAGGAGCCTGGATCTAGCTGTTAATGCTGCAGGGACCATAACGCATTATGAAGAGTAATTCATCTGATTGTTTCTGCTTCCATTTACCAGTTTGAGCTGCACGTTTACCGATGTTAACTGACAAATGTGTCAATGACTAATCTTCCTGGGTGTTCGACCAGCACACCTTGTATTGGCGTTTCCTTATCTCACTTCTGTTTCCAGCCTGTCACTGATAAGAGAAAAGGAAGGAAGGGAGGTGTTTTGTGTGGAGCTTGGGAAATAAGAAAAATGGAAACAAAAAGAGAATGGTCATTTAAAAAACTGTGTATCGTGAGTGTTAGAGCAAAAGCGAGCGAGAGATAGAAGTGGAGAAAGAAATAGGGCATGATTAAAGAGAGAGGTCTCTGTGGTGACACTCTACCCCCTTTTCTCTGTTTTGTGCTAGGTAGTTTGTTGAACATGCCACGCTGTCATTGCCTTATTTCATGGGAGCAGATAAACAGTGCCTCAGTTTTGTTCTCATCTACTTGGCCCAAAGGATTGAATAAAGTCTTGAGAGGAAATGCAATACACTGGGAGCATCCATCCATCCTCCAGCATCTGTAGGGTAGTCACTTTTGTTCTTATTTGTGTGTGTGTGTGTGTAAATAAAATGTACACACACACACACACACACACTGTAGTCTTTATTTCTCAGCGTAAGGAGGAAGGTTCTGTAATTTGTGTTCAGATGGATGAGCAATAGAAGAGGCAGTGTGGTGCCAGCCATGACTCCAACTTCAATCTAGGTCTGACCTGACCCAGCAGTATTGCTAAATCTGACTTGTTACATGACGGGTACTCTGGCTCACCTCGCCTCACCGAGACAACCTCTGGCTGCAATCTAGGTGTCTTTGTCAGCTCAGAGCAGCCCAGCCCCCAGAATCGCTGAGGTGGTGGATTTTCCACTCCTCCCTCACTCAATCTCCACCCCCTCCCTTCTTCTTCTTAACATCCAAAGATCAGCATTTTTTCTTTACTGTCACCCGTTCACACATCCATGGACCCAAGGCTTTCTCAGCATCATGGCACTGTAGTCTAGAAATGGAAACCCCCTAGATAATTTCCTTACTGGCAATTACCACCACGTAGACATCTCACTGTATCTCACTTGCTGAGAGACAAATCTAAGTAAAAGAGGACTGAAAGAAAAGTATGACAAAAATGAGGAGGGAAATGATGAGAAAGAGAGAGAATATAACATACACACACAAGGGCTTGATTAAGTGGTCTTTTAAATGCGTGAGTGGGTAGCAATTCAGCAGCTCTTTAGTCTCGGGAGGACCTGTCTCAATTACCCTAATGAGGCAGAGTGACTCTGGCTTCCTAGGAAGGCTTTAGGAGGTAGGGGACCCTGCAAGGCCATACAGAAGAGACAGGGAGATCAAGGGCCGCAATGTGTGTGTATTTATGTGTGTGTGACACGTAGGATGTGGATGCACTGTGAAGTTAAATGGAGCGTGCCGGGTTCCCAATGAGCCACTGTTAGCAGGCAGACTGACACACAATGACCTCCCACTGTGCACATCACTTTCTCATCTTGGCTGTCAGGGAATGGTAGTTAACCCCAGTCTGGCCTGAACCTTGGCCTTTGCTAAACCAATACATATCTTCAATAAAGACCTGACATGGAGAATGCACATGTCACAATATGGAGGCCTACCATTCTTTTTATCCTGCCTTGTAAAGACTTAGAAATTTAGAATAAAATCAATGTGTGACCAGGAAAGCCTTACCGTTGTTATGAGCTACAAGTCAACAACAGTGTGAGTCTGGCAGTTTGAAATATCATAATTTATCTGATACTGTACTGTTAGCTTGACGCTTCCTGACAAAAGGTAATGGAAACAACCTCTGTGTCGTATATTGCTCCTTCCCTCAACTAATGCACAGACTACATATTTGTGGAAACAATCAGCACAGTGTCATCATTACCATTACCTTCATGTATCCTGCATTCCCTTAGCTTGACAGTCATTTAGCAATTCAACAAACTGCTACTGAACACCCCGTGTTCTCTCAGGAGTACATGTAAGAGCATGCATTTTACAATTTCTGTTTGTTATTTATAAACCCTTCTCCATATTTATATGGAGTAGGTATAGTATAGTAGTATATATATATATAGTATAGAACACATTAGTCCACTATATATGTCCCATAAACATTGCATTCTGGTCTAATATGCCATGTATTTCTGTTTTTGCCCCTGTGAGAAAATGGGCTTAGGGAGGTCAGTGTTAGTTAGTCTAGACAAAGAATTAATCTCCCCACAATTACATAACTATGCTCATTTCTCAATTTTGGTCTGTCTGCCATTCAATGTCTCTTTTCTTTCTCCCAATCTGTTTGTTCAACACATTCCTAGAGCTAGATGTCTTGGAAACTGCTGACCAGATTCTCCTGTAGCTTAGTTAACCTGTGGATATTAATGGCCCTTAATTTTGGTGATCTCTTTGTGTTTATGTTATCTTTTATTTCAACTTATATTCTGTAATCTAAATTTTAACTTACACATCAACCAAATACACCGTGAAGAGGGCTAACCACATTTATGCTTGGAATCATCTGATTTGATTTGTAATGCCCTGCTTGGGTCAAATGTTTTTAATCCCCGTAAGACTCAGAGAATAGCAGAATAGTTTTAAGTAAACTGTTCAATCTCTTGAACAGTCAAATGTTGTGAGCAGCAATGAACAACATCCTGGGGATTTAAACTTTTAGCTTCGTTTTCTCTCAACTTTTGTTTTTATTCCTGTATTTTGTACTACTAGACAGGGTGTTATTGTAGGGCCAAAGCCCTCACTGATAGCCATGTCACCTTTCACTTTCAATTGCTGCAAAACAACTGAAATCATTTGTCATTTTTTCTGGGCCACTGAGTGAAATATGACTCATAGGCTTCAGAAATGTTGAAATTGAAAAAGCACATTGGCACACAGTGCCTTCATCTCAAATCTCCTCCCGCTCTTCCTTCTTTCCTCTACAGAAGAAATGGCTTCCATTTAGACACTCCTAACGGTCTGTCTTAATAGCTCTTTGTAATAGAAGTTATTTATGGCAAGAATCATTTTAACCTGTCAGTCTGGGGAAAAAAATATGACCACAAAATGTCCATTCCAAAAGGCTGGACCCTGTTGCTGACTAGCAGAATACTCCTCTTATAAAAGGAAGTAAAGAAAAGTTGTAGACCAGGGATGATTTAGCTCATTGCCATTAAGTTGGGGTTTGAATTGCAATACAGCTGGAAGAGCTTGGCTTTCGGTGTGAAAATGTCAATAGCCAAGAGTACCGCTTCTCCCTTGTCAGCCCTGACGGAAGACCAACGACTAGCCAGGCTGCCATTTGTCTTCCTGAGTGAGTTTTCTAATAACCATAATGGCTGTGGCAATCAATTACCACCAGTCTGTCACAGAGAACATAGTGCAGCATTTAAATCTAACAAAGAGCCTTCACTCTCCCTCCCTGTTTTTATGTGATTTTATTTTTAAAATTTAGCAACTCCCTTATTCCCTCAGGTAGTCTCTGGGGGAATAAGGGAGTTTTGGAGTTTAGGGAGTCTAGGGAGCAACATAGTGTTCATTGTATTTGTAAGTACCCAATAAACTCTAACGACTTGTAATCCATACTAGCGCCATTCATCTTCACTTTTTCTGTTCCTGCCATAATGGTGGATTAAGCAAAACTAGTCATATGATGCTCACAGCTCTATTCCAACCTGTTCCTCTTTAAAGCTGACATTGACACAGTGCATTGTCAAATGCAACTGCAGAGTAGTACAACACAGAAATTCCTTGGCTTCCCCAGCACCAGATTAGAATATTCACAGTTATGGAATACCTTTTTTTGTATATTCATTCATACTACCAGTTAACTGTCTGAATTATGCAGCAATGTCCTAACCACACTGGTCACCTGTTTGATAGACGCTTACTTCAGTGAAATAACAAATTATGGCTGATAGCTCATTGGAATGAGATGTCATCTTACCCTTGACCTCATCAACATATGCCCTCACACAACCTAGTGTTTTTCCATCCTCCTCCCTTGGAGTTGACTGCAGTCCCTCTGTGAGATGAGCATGCTCAGTAATTGGGGCAGCGGGAGGCGATCTGTTCCTGTCCTTTCCTTCAGTAGCAGGCAGTTTGCCGGTGGGCAGCCCATGGAGCGGTGCCATCCTGCCATTTGTCAGACAGGGTGCAATTTCCCGGTCATCTGTTTCCATCTATAACTGAAGGTGAAGAAAAAATGGTGAATGATGGGGACTTTAATATGGCTCCTCATACTGTAGAAGCTTACTCCTGGTAGTGACAAGCCAGACTCATGCACTGTCACCATTCTGGCAAATACCACAGCACACACCTCATAGTTTTCAATTGCTCACTGTTCACAAATGATGCATTTCTCAGCAATGTGGGGCTCTGCTGATTTTTTGTTATCAGACCTGTGGTATACAGACGGATAGAGAATACTGTACCTCTGGGAGGGTGTGGTATGTGGACATGAAAGTTGCCTAATATGAAAAATTTACCCCTTAGCAGCAGGCGACAGACTTCAGTCATTTGTGCGTTTTGCTTAACCTGAAACTTTTGCTCCCCGAGGCAGCTTCCTGTGACCATTCTGCAGGAAAGTAGAAGTAAAGTGAGGACCAAGTGTTAGATAAAAGAATTCACTTTGAAACAGGCCAGCTTTATTGTAGTGCAATTCAAAATGCTCCATGAATCCGAAGCCGTTTTCAGCAGTGGTTTGAAACAAAGTAATCTGCCTCACCAGCAATCACGGCTCTTCTTAGCGAGTCACCATAAAACAAAGAAACCCCGCAGTGTGCAGCTGTGCAGCATGATAAGCATGAAAACTCTGCTTTCCAAACTTGGCTGATCACACCATCTATCTATTTACCAAAACCAATTATTTTTTCAATCCAAAGGTGCACCTGATACCTCCCCCATCAGACCGATGCAGCAGGCACAGAGGAGTTCTAAAGAAGAGCAATGGGTGGGATGGGCAGCGCTCCTTTGAATGGGAGGAAAAATGAGCAGTGTTATTTGTAATCACAAATTGTCGTCTTTTGTAGCCATGGTTCAGTGTCATTTGTAGCCATGTAGGTTGGGAGAATCAGGCATCATGCGAGACAAGGCAGGTTTTACCTTTATTCTCTCAGATAAGATTGGACAGGTGCTGGGTGTCAGTGGATCTTTCATACAAATATATTTTTTTCTCCATTTGTCAGGAATTAGCAATAGGAGAATAGGAAAAAGATGAATATTTTTGTGTGATTTCCTTTTGTGAGTTATATCCTCTTGACTGTTTAGGAGCTACTCTTCTTTTAATTATTCTTCTATTAATCTATTCTTCTATTCTATACTACCATCACTGAGTAGTCGTGTATTATTTGTGTTTTAAGACATTTCTCACAAACTTTTTTATTTGACTGAAAAGCTTGATTTGTAGGACTGAGCATAGCTGCCTCAGTAAAACTTTATTTAGTTTTAATAATAAAACTTTGTTTATTAATTTTAATTAACCCTATTAACACAACTGGAAAAGTACTGTTTTTTACTCTGTTTTTCACTTCATGAATCAGAATCTGTTAAAAAATATTAAGTGGACTTGCACAGAGCTTTGTTGAAAGGTTGTCGAAGAGAAACTCTTTATCTTTTCACGTGTTGGTCAAATTATGCGGTTATCAGCAGACTAAGCTGCGTGTATTACTGAAATGTGCAACAACATTAGTAGGGCACAGACTGCTGAATGACCACTGAACAAGCATAGTGCTCCCTGACTTCACAATGTTGCGTAATAAATGCTTAGTGTCTAGAACTGACATCTCAAGAGAAGTTCAAATGCTGATGGAATAAAACGTTGGGGATAGAGAAGTAGTCACATTTTACTTAGAGTCATAGTACTTAGATGCGTGTGCTATTGAGCACCATTTACTTGACTTTGATTTCTAAAGCAGAAGTGAGCGTTGTATTAGAGTTCACTGCCAGTCAGGGTGAGGGACTGTGAGAGAGTGCATCTGCGTAAGGGCCAGGGTCTGAAAGGAAAGGCAGTCCCGGCTACTACCAAAGCTATAACGATGCACTGTGTACGACCCCCAGACAAGATTGATCAATAAGTCACTGCAATGAAGTGGCACATCGATTACACCAATGACAGGGCATTTACAGGTTTAATCTGTATAATGAGTGTAACCTTTTTCTTTCTCAGCCACCCGCTTTCTGGCTGGCACTGACCTGTTCAAGGCCAGCTGGGACCAGAGAGGGAGAGGGAGCAAGATAAGATGAATGTCTGTGTGCATGCATGCATACAGGGTGGGGGCACGAGACAGGAGTGTAGATAAGAGTGAGGCTAGGAGGTGTGAGGACATGAGATAATGCAGGAAATATAGGGAGTGGAAAAGCAAAAAGGAAGTGGAGAGAGGTGAAGAGAGCAGTTTATGTGACACCTGGGCTATTATATGTTTGTGCCACAGCTGTAGGTAAGATAGTGGTGCAGGGGGAGGATCATCATCACCATGCATTCGTATGCAGTGTGGAGAGGCCACAAGTGATTAATGTGTGTCATGGGTAACTCGAGGCTCTGCAGTCTCTTTAGCATTTACAGTGTGTCCTCCTCCTCCTGCCTTCACTATCCTTCCTGAGCCTGAACAGCTTTTTCTGCTCTTTTCTTTTGTCCTATTGCAGCAGAAATAGCTTCTTCTCTCTGCCATTCTTCTCATGGTCCTATTTGGGCCCACAGTGATAGATGTTACTCACATTAACTACTTTGTACAGGACACAGTTTTTCTTGCCAGTATGTAACAGTATGAAATATTCTTCTTATTTCCCTCTTTACTTATCTATGCTACAACTTGGCCATATTTTGCAACTTGACATGTCAATAAAACTAAATGACGTGAACATCAATTACCAATGCATTTACTCTGACACAACACAGACATATTTGCATCTTTGCGTTAAGCAAAGCCATTTGCAGGAACATCTTTATTTCATATATAAGTTAACTTTGGGTTAAATAGTAATCTGTGTTATTGTTGTATTTAAAATGAAGTGATTGGTCCTGTAGATTCACAATTTCACCAGTGATATTTTTAGTTTTTCTAAATAACTTGAGTCAAAGTCAGATTATTATTAAAATCCTCCTCAAAATGATCAGTGTTTCCCCTAAGATTTTTTCAACAGCGGTGATGTTGTGCAGACTGTCACAATCATAATGTAATCTTTTTTTTATTGACTCTAATATGCTACACATTCGGTTTATATGATGATATCATGCTTTAAGATAGTTTTATTAACATTTAATAACTATGGTGAGAGTTCAGTGGGCCAATGTGAACATGTAGCCAAAGCTGGTCATTTGACTTTTTCTACTCACCACCTACTCTCTAATATTCAGAGCAACATTTTCAGAAACTCACCTTCTTTATTCTTTCCACATTTCTGCATGTTGACTTTCTCTGGCTCTCTCTCTCTGAAGTATAAAACACCTCAGTTTTAAAAATTAAACTGAGTAAAAAAAAGAGTACTCAAACGTTCACAGTGGTAGTTATAGTAGTTGTGTGTTAATTTAATGTGATGTGGATACAGGGACTACAGAGTTACTTTCAAGCCAACTATAAATTATGACTAAACTATAAAGCATGCAACAACAACATGACAGATTGAACAGTTAAAAGAATGTATGTACAAAAAATTACTTCAGACTTATTTAACGGCTTATATCTAACTACTTACTTAGTCTTTTCATTTGACAGGTTGCTATTTTTTCCCTATCAACTTAGTCATGGTCAGATACTACAGATACAACATTATAGTTTGTACAGGAGGCAGGGAGAGGGCGCCCAGTTTTAGCATTCTATGAACATTTGTGACATCACAAAAGTTTAGAAGCTAATCCCAGTCTAATAAGCAACTTAAAAAAATGTGGATATGCAGGCTGGAAGTTGAGTCATGGCAACTGGACTTCTTTTCAGGTACCATCATGGAGGATACATTTGTGGTCACTAACCAACTTCCCCCAGACTGAAGAAGCTATTTGGATAAATAGCGAAACGTATCTACTTTACAAGAAAGAAGTCCAGTTGCCATGACTTAACTTCCAGACAACTTCACCTGGATGACTGAGAATCTTCACAGACATAGGATATGCAGGTTTATAACTTCCAACACAAATACAGTACAATAGGAATGGGCGTCACAGTGAGGTAAGTGGCATCTTGTTTTGAGCTGCTAAACTCTGAATTCCAACATTCAGAATTGTTTAATGAGAACAGAAAACATTTATGTGTGTCTTAGATATTTTAATGAGTTAAATTGACTTTTTATGGAAAAACTAATGTAAGGGTTAGGGTTAGTTTACTTTTTAAAGCAGAGTCATTTTAAATGTCTTAATGCTTGGCTGGAGGGTTCCTTTCGAGCTAGTTTCCATTGTTGTGTTTTTGTTTGTCTTGCATTTATACAAACAAGTTATATAACTTAATTGAGGAGCAATTACTTTTTTCACAGATGTTCACAGACGCGGATGTTTTTCCCAGAAATTCCTTCCAGGCGTTTCTGAGATATAGCATTGACGAGAATGGGACATACCTGAAGTCATAGTGACCTTGACCTTTGACCTTTGACCACTAAAATCTAATCAGTTTATCCTTGACGCAAAGTAACAATCTGTGCCAGATTTGAAGAAATTCCTTCAAGGTGTTCTTGGGTCATCACATTCACAACAATTGGATGAGGTGAGTGAGACCTTGAGCTTTGGTCACCAAAATGTAAACAATTCATCACGGAGTCCAAGTGAACAGTTGTACCAAATTTGAAGAAATTCCTTCAAAGCGTTCTTCACATATTGTTTTCACAAGGATGGGCTACAAGAACTGGACGAACACAAGATGACTGTGACCTTGACCTTTGACCTATGCCCACCAAAGTCTAATCAGTTCATAACTGAGTCCAAGTTAACATTTGTGAAAAATTTGAAGGGATTTCCTTCAAATTCCTTAGATATTGTGTTCACAAGAATTAGGACGGGCGGACAGATGGATAACCCAAAAGCATAATGCCTACGGCCCTGGCTATTGCCAGCTAATTGACTTTAGCTGAATTAGGTTCTCTGATTTAATTTGTCTTGAGTGAGTTGTATCCACAATGAATATTGGATAGGGTTACTGTAACATTTATTTTTGTGTAGACTGAAAACCACAGAAAATTACACTGTTCTCATATATATGGAGCCCCCCTAGGGGCTAAAAATATTTAGGTGAAATAAGTGGTAGAAAAAAAAATTCAGAGGAGTTGGTAGAAAAAAAAATTCAGATGAGGTGGTAGAAAAAAAAAATTCAGACCAGGTGATCGGAAAAAAAAATTCAGACGATGTGGTAGAAAAAAAAAAAATCAGACTCCCCGCCCACACGTTAAACAGGCCGGCGAATGTGACCATAGACCCGCAGGATGTAAACAC
>JAUMHL010000015.1:9864249-9880983 GCA_032362345.1 Sandelia bainsii
ATGATGCCAGGATGATGCCAGGATGATGCCAGGATGATGCCAGGATGATGCCAGGATGATGCCAGGATGATGCCAGGATGATGCCAGGTAGCATGGCAGGATAAACTGATAAAGGGAAGTGGAGAGTGCAGGGTATTAAATAGTGAGGAGACTAATTGGAAATGAGGTGCAGCTGAGGACAATCAATGAGTGAGAGTGGAGAGAGGGGCGTGGTTAAGGTGAGGGAGGAACAAAGACACATGACTAGAACATGACCATGACAGGAGGAAAAGTCATGTGACAATGAAACAGATAAATGAAATATATTATCTGCTTAGATAATTCACTTTGTTTCTCTTGAAGAATATTCTACTATGTCATGTTTACATAGCTACAAAACATACAATGAACTATGAATTATCATGTTTTGTCCCTGACAGTATATAAAGTGTGTCTACATCAACAATCTGCAATGTCAAAATGCTTCTTTTAAGTGATCTACAAGAGTGGACTCTTTCATTACATACACGTGATACAGTGGTTAATTTACAGAGCCCCAGAGGGTCATATAGAGAAAAATAATACACAGAGGCCATGTTGTACTGCATCAAGCACTCAAAATGCTATTGCATGTACATGAGATAAACTTTGTCCCCATGTTTTTTGTTCATTTGTGGCCACAAGACAGTTTGTTCCCACATTTGGGGTAATTTGTGCACAGTTTGTAGTTACATTTATTCATTTATCAATATATATAGGGAGCCATTACTGTAAGTAGAGGAATGTTGTCAACCCTTGTTAGTGTAGCCATTGTTATTAGTCAGAGCACTGGAACACAGACATTAAGGAGGTATTGGCTTTGCTGTCGTCAAAGTGGAGATTTGGCAGAGGTAACTGACTTAATAAGAAATCTATTACAAGGCCCTAGATGATTTCGTGGTTACAGATGGATGTACACAAAGTGCCTCAAGCAATGTATCAGAGTGACAAAAGACAATGCGTGCATCATTCTTGCTCAACCATGACCCTGAAAACCCCCAATATTGCCAGAGATAGCCTCTCAGACAGAGGTACTTTTCTATCAGATCTCATTTTATACAACATATGCAGTTATGGATACATTAATTTTCACACAGGATAATTTGGCTGAAGGCTTCCTGAACAAATAGTGATTCATGAGTAATAGGAGGCTACTTTCTGGAAGCAGTAGAATGCTTGTGGGGGTGTCCAAGCCTTGTAGGCATGACATCCAAGACATCCAGCTGTATCTGCGAAAAAATTATGAAGACATAAGAGTGTGAGAAGGAAGTTACATAACAGGAGCAAGCACAGCAGAGCAAAGAAGGGATGGAGTACTGGATCCAGCTATTTGAAGAGCTGAAGGATGAAGTCACTGGTGAATATCTAAAGTGCTGGTGTAGTTATGTTTCATGAGATTTATCCAGGTAAAAACAACATTTCTGTGTAACCTATGAAACTTGCAAAGGTAATGGTGTATTTCATACTTAATGGGCTTTTCTCTCTCTCTCTCTCCATTGCTTACTTCATACATAAACTGCACTTCTTAGAAGTATATAAAATATTTCCAAGAAGTGACAATAAGTGATTACTTAATTCCCTACATAGCCATTATTTATCTCGGTTGGGTGGCTCTGTACAGTTAGAATTATATGGATAGCCGTTAATGATCAGAAATGGAAATGTTTGTAACGATGAGGTAACACACACAAGAATGTCTTCAAGAGTTACTATGCAGAATATGCAGTTACAGTAGATGCAGTACCAGCTATATGTGTGATGTGCTTGATTTTAGTGCTTGAGTTTTTCAAATCTACCAACACCTAGTTTGACGTGACTTGGTTTAATGAATCTAGTAAAAATTGGACAGGACGTGTTGTTGTGAGCTGTAGCAATTAAAATCCACCCAGTCTGCAGGAAGACATTTGTTGATATTCCAGCTCATTTGGTCTCTTTTCATAGTTTTCAGTCACGTGATTGGCACCTGGAGGGCCAAAACCAACAAGGCAGCCAACACTGGACACTTCACAGAAACGCAATAGAGGTCTGTTAATTTTCCATAAGTAGATGATTTATCTATTTTAACACATAAAATAAAAGAGATGATGTGAATATCAGATGTGGAAACAGAAATTTTGTTAGTATTTTTTTTTTCAGTATATAAAAACAGTCACCAAATTTAAGGAAATTATCCCAATTTGTTCATGTTAATGATGAATTGTCAGATATTTAAAGAGGAATTGAATAAGCAGGAATAAGCAGACCAGAACCAGAGAGTAGAATAAGCATGGCAATCTTTATTAAAGAATAACATGAATGGCAACTAAATAAGGACGGAGATGAGAAAACGAAGCTAAACTAACTAAACACTAGACAAAGGAGGGAGCTGAGTGAGAGGGAAGGTGAAGACTGATAAGACGGGGAACGAGACTAGGCTGGGTAGTGAAAGGGAGAACTAAGAACAAGGTGAGAATTAAAGTGAGCACAAAACCAAAACCAAACCAACTTACAGGAGAAATGGTGGGGGGAAAAGGCCGAACCACGGGGGTGAACAGGAAGGCTGCTGGTGAGAGGACGAGGAGCAAAGCGGATGGCAAAGAGGTGAAAGGCTGGCAAACGTGAAGAACAAACCATGGGGAGAAACACACGGGCGACGATCAGGGCAGAGTGCAGACAACAATGAACCGTGAACAAACGAGTGAATGGGAGACAGCTGGGAACAATCAGTGAGGGAAAGGTGAGCTGAGGGCGTGACCAAAGTGAATGAGGAAACAACCAGGCAGCCAAGAAGATGGGCCAGGGAGTGCGATGTGACACCATGGAGTATACTGGAGAATGGAGATACTGTAGCTAAGCTAGCTAACCTAGGAGGTGAAAAATGTCCGTCACAGCGGTTATGTTAACATTACAAAAAAAGTTACACAACTCACACACATTCTTCCAGTGAAAATGAAAACAGTAAAAACCAACAGGTTTCTGTTTCTCACCAATACAACTCACCAGATTTAGTAGACGGTGTTACAACCGTCACACCGCTGCCCTGCTCTCTCTTCTGCGGAAGCAGCCCTCATCCGCGGAGCCTCGTCCTTCACCTGGCGGGAAGTTCAATGCGGGGCTGTGTCCGCCGACAGCGCCCGTGGGCCCCGTTAAACAAAAGTAGCTATCACATAGCTAAGAGGTGAAATGTCCCATTTAACTGATGTTTCCATGTCTCAAAAACAGCCTCTCGAGTAAGAAAAACGTCAATAAAAGAAGAATAGGCTGAAAATGTCCCGTTTCTTCAGACTCTGTGATGCGAGCGGGTAAAGTAACGTTAATGTCGTGTTTATGTTCGCGCTCCCATCATGCTTTGAAACAGCCAATCACCAGCTTCTAATTCGGTCTCTATGGTGACAAAGGGGCGTGGTCATAACTAAAACTTTCTATTTTTAAGCGATTTAACTTAAAATTATTCTTACATTGTAATATTATCAAATTCAAGTATATTCTACTAAAAATTAGTATAATATACTTAGATTTAATAGTAATGTATCAAACTTCATTATTTGTGTACATTGTAATTGATTGTTTAATTAGTTATGAAATCTGGGTTTACAGTGTAGTACTTTCTCTTCCTTAGTCCTCTTAGTACTTTCTTTTTCTTAGCTCTTGTAGAATCTGTATGTTTTAATGGACACACATAGAGTGAATTTAATTGCAGGCAAGCCATGATGCTGTTTTAGGATGGACTGGGTTCTCTTCTGACATAGCTTTTGAATGTACACTCATGTACATTCAAGCAAGGATTATGCCCCATCCCCAACTCGCCTCTCGCTTAATTGGCTTAGATGAATATCTAAAGAGCTAAAGCTGGGTTTAAGTCATGCAATTAGTATAGTGCTGTTATTGAATTTACATGAATGCCATGGATACTAATTGTGTGTAATAAACAACCTTTAAATCATAGTCTACATGTGGTGGATACTTTACGTACTGTAAAATGTTTATTTATAGAAAAGAGGGAGCAAGAACCCAGGAATCAGTGTGAGAAAATTGCCTGAAATTCAATATGCTGAGCAATTATCATGTGTAATAGCCTGTAAAATCCTAATATCTATTCAGCCACTTGGAAAGGCACAAGAAATGGCCTGACCACTTAGCCCACTTTCCCTGGCACCTTCCTGTCCATGACAGACTGCCCTGTCTGGAGAGCAGAAAGAAATAATAAAAGCCATATTTCATTCAAAGGCCTCTTCATGTATCCTCATTCTTTCTGTTTAGCTGACTTTCCCCCCGTTCCTTATCTGTCTGATTTCTCCAGAGCCATATTGGTGATTACCTCTGGTGAATCAGTAGAGGTAATGGGGACTGAATCCTGGAGGCAAAATTCATCGTGAGGAGGTTGTTCTCTTGTTTCTCACTACTTGGTTCTATTTATTCAAAAGGTTTGTAACCAGCTAAAAGTGAATTTTGGACCTGTAGAAGATCATTTGACATTACCTGAAATGCACGGATTTGACATGCATTTCTGCTGCTTTCTATCACTCCTTTAAAGAAAACTGCAGTTTTTCTTTCCCATCGTTCATTACCAGGAAGCATCAAAGGCAGTGTCTGTCTGTTAATATGCGCATGCATGAGTCACTTGCATATGCTTGTATGTGTTTATGTGTGCATGTGTTTGTATCAGTAGGCAGCACCAGGGCCAACCAGTTTGCACCTACAGTGTTTGCAATAAACCTGTCAGAAGCATACCCATCTCCATCTCCTAGCTGTTCACTTTGTCATCTGACAGTGCCTGTCAAATCTCTCCACAGGATTTCCTAAAAAACACTGTCTTCTCCGACAATGACAGCAACAAAACAACAGCAGCGGGAGTAGTAGCAGACAAAAGCAGCATTAACTGCCTTATTGTTGTCATGGCTTGTGAATATAAATCGCTGTTTTCTTGCAATGATTAATAGTCAGAACAAGCAACATTTAATTCACTGCATACTCGCTGCTCTGCCATGAACCATCTAGTCACCTCTTTACCCTCATTCCCACCAGTACTGTCAAACTAATTCTCCTGTCTGTGTATGAGATGATGACCAGACTAGTGCTGTTTATCTGCCTTAAATCACTCTTTCTGGTGTGAAACAGAGATTGTCTGCTACCAGGAACGAAGTGAGGGACTATTTACTCATTTGCTGTCCTCTCCAGTCAGACCCCAACCACCGCCTCTACTTCCACCACCATCATCTTCCCAAAGTGTCACATCTGAAAAGAGCAGGGACCACTTGCCACCTCTGCTGGAAGATTTCGCCCGTTCTGTGGCACCCTGATAAGCTCTGACTTACTTCCTCCATGTGGGTCACAGAGACTCGGAGACACTCTGCTTGTATTGCCTTTTGTAATTACATCTGCTTCACTGCACTGTTTGTGCCCCCCCCCCTTCACTCTCTGTTTCTTCCAAACAGGAAGTACATTTGTGGGTGTGTGTGCATGCACGTGTGCGTGTTTGTGTCTGTGTGGGTGAGTTTTCTGGCACACATGAGCATGAACAAGTGTAATCCCTGTACACCATCTTTGTGTTGCAGCTATTTCTCGTACATTCAGGCAAACAGCATTACATGGAAGAAAGACTTTTGTCCTCCCAAGCACATATATCTTTGTATATTCTGTCCATTCATTGTAATGCCACCCACCACCTGCTATAATGGATCTCCCACCGTGACTTGCTCTTACTCCACAAGATGGTGGATTCAGACCATGGAATGTATAACCCATTTCACTATGCTAATAGAAAATGGGAATATTAAACAACCTCCAGACACACACTACAATTCTGTGTAGGTCTGTATTTACTGTGTAATGTGTTTATGCTACATAACAAATTTAGCTAAGAAACTTTGGAGACAAATTAATAAACAGAGAGGTTTGTTTATATTTACATTACTTAATGGGGAGACCAGTACTTTTGTACTTTTTTTTGGGTACTTTTTTACTTTTGTATTGCAGGGTCAAGTTGAACCATTCAGTTTTTATTCACTGGCTTAGTGGTTCACCACTTTCAGTTCTGTTACATGGAGCTTAAAATTCACTCCAACTACCATTAAATAACACAATCTATTTACAGTCATTTTTGTTCAAACAATCATCCGTCACTGATCTCAAACTTGGCCTGTGTTCCCAGCAAGCCTGACAGCCAGGCCCGACAGCACTGAAACAGTATCTTAAACCACATTTGGGTGGGATTTATTTCTCTAGAGGAGGTTTGGCAAGTTTAACACTGCATGCAGTGATTAGTGATTTTCTTCCCATTTGGAGCAGATGTGTGTGTGTGACTTTTCCAGCCCAACCCCAGTATTAGTCACACTCCGAAATACCTGTTTTCCAGTGCGCTTACTTCTGGCCAGTTGCATTTATTGTCAATTTTTTTGTTGTTGTTTGTCATCTACTTTTTGTCATCTGTTATCCTTATTGATTAGTTGCCCGGTATTTGCATAGCACGTTTTTGGATGTGGTAAACTGCTTGTTCTTTTTCTAGTTGTGTCTGTCTGCATATGAATTGTGCTTATTGATTGAAGTGTCTTTTACTAATTAATCACAACACCTAATTTTATTCAATTTCATTTGAAAGCCGGAGGAAAATTCAGTTATTTCAATAAATCAGTGCATTGATTTGCATTGAGTTATTCTACTCATTATCAAAAGATCATGGTCAGGCTATACTGAAACAATCTTGCAGGAATAGGCTATTAGTAGAAATTTCATATCTATGTGTGCTCAGAATCATGCAACACTGTGCAACTTTACAGTGACATTTAAAAAGCTACTTTTTATCCCACTCATAAGGTCCTCTGTGTAAAGCACATTAGTCAGTTTCTCTGAACAATCCAGCTTATTTAGATTGAGTCTTTTGTCAAAGGCCTTGAGTGAAATTGTTGAACCATGGGACTGAAGATGCTATCATCAACACAGATGAAATACATCTTTCTCCCTGCAGGTAGATGATAAAGCGCTGTGTGTGTGTTTCTGTGTGGCAGCTGTGTGCATAAGGATTTATTCTTTTTCACTAGCCTCCCTCTCCTTGCTTTTTGGCGTATGATGTTCATCACACCAAACCATTTTCTTATCTCTGGACCATCACCTGCACAGCTGGCTGCCACCCATAAGTCAAAAGGCCAATTCCACATCAAGTGACAGAGAGCTTTGCCCTGACACCACCAGTGAACCTCAACAGAAAGGGCTGGTTTCTATACGTGCTGGCACACTATGTACCTACACTATCTGAGTTCATAACTAATTATTGGCCCAACAAGTACAAAATAGATCTTTTCATTCCTGCCCCCTGTCTGTTTTGTCTGACAGTGTTTCACAAAGCACTCACACCTGACCCTTCCGGACAAACATGTTTTAAGTGGCACCATCCTGTGCAGTCCCAACAATTTCCAACTCCAATGTCCATTTACTGGCTTCTCCCAATCAGCTTTAAATAAAACACCAGAGACCCCCTCGACTTTTATAATTGGCTTTCAGTTTTTGTGCCCCTCTTTTTTCCCTCTGCTCCCCTTGCCCCCTTCTGCACTTAAATAGGAGAATTGTCCATTAATTACTTCTGAGGGACACAATGCTCTTTGTAAAATGATTCTGTTTTTCTTAATTTCTTTAATTTGTCTTTCATTGTTGCTTTGTTCTTACCCGTTTGCTTGCATGCCTTATTCGTTTACCTTATATTTAGCCTTCCAACTTCACTGTCTGCCTCTGTCCTTTCCATTCATGCAACCTTGGTAGCTCAGTGGTGTCCAGGCCCTCTTTGATCTGTAGTCCAGAACACAGGATGTGAGTTATCCACTGGCAACAACAAGAACATCCCATTAGGAGCTGGACAGAGCCTTGACAGACACTGCCTCTCTGCCTCTGCTGCTGCTTGGCCCTAAAAGCACACTGCCTACTGCTTCTGATGCTGCTGATTCTCTATGCTGCTCCCCAGCACAGCGTGGACATTACTGGCTCAGCACACTTGACACACAAGCTCAGTGTCAGGTTCACTTGTTGAATTTCAAATGTTGTAATGCTCTCTATAATTTATTTTTAGTTAGTCATGGAGTCTCACCAACTGGTGTTTGTGTCATTGAATGTCTGGTAGGTTGTCTGGTTGATCAAGGTGCCTCAGCAGTATTAGGCTCTTTGATTTAAGCAGGTGGTAAGTGTGGAAGAAGTGAGACTTCTATTTTAAGAGGAGTTGATGAACCTTGTAATAACATTACCATGTCTGTCCGATGTTTAGCCACTATTTTCTGTGTAAGAGAAAGATAATCAAACAGAGAGATAAAGCCACATTCAAATGAACCCTTAGTAATTACTTTTTACATGTCTTTGCAGATGTGCAGTATGCTTGTATCTGTATCTGTTAAATTATATCTCCTGTTTATTTTCTTCATTTTGTCGACTCTCTTCTTCAAACACACAGAGAATGACACACAGCCTGGTAAAGCTGCCTTGTTATCTTAAACAGACCAAACATTTGTCTTGGTTTCTATTGTTTTGGCTTCATGCACAAAATCAATGGAGCTCATTCATCACATGCACAGTGAAAATGAGCATATTTGTTTGAACATTTGTGAGGATTTTTCAGGACAGTACAAGGTAGAGAAGCAAGATTTATCAAAGCTGTGCAGGCGGTAGATGCTACAGTCATGGTATTTGCTTGCTGAAAAAGCACTATTCTGGCTGCTTGTCTTCTCTGTACATCTGACGTACAAATCACACACACACACACACAGACATACAGACACATATTTACATGAGTAATTAATGCATGTATAGACACATCTAGTCTTGCACACTCAAAAACACACACACAAATAGTCACTGTGGTTTCTGTTTCCGTCACAAACAACCAGTGATGGATTGGCTCTTTCCATTTTAAACAGGGAGAAAACACATGCCCCCGGGGACCCTTGTGTGTGGAAGTACTTTGAAGTGTCCACATTTAATTCTTCTGTATGATAAATGAGAACTGCAGTTGTAGCCTGTGAGGAAAAGCTCAGTTCGCTCAACAAGGGGAGCGGTAACAAATGTACCGATAGCTGATAAGCTGACTGTGTGTCTTGCTCTTGCTTGTTGTTCTGCTCCCTGCAGACCCCCACAGCCAGATAACAAATCCATCCTATCAATCAAACCCATCAATGGCTGGCTGCAGATTAGAGACAGTGATTTTGGGGCTGATTGGAGGGGAAATGCTGATTACACCTCCCTTTCTCTGACTTGATTACACTCTGCCTGTGTGTTGTCAAGCTCGGCTGCTGAGCTGTAATCACTGAAAGCTAAGAGCAGAGGCCGTGGCTCTTGAATAGACAAAACACTGTCGCAATCACACCATTAGCTGGCAAGCTGTGACATTATGGCCATTGCTGGGTCATTCAAAAGGCCTATATTTCACACTGTCAGAGCACCTGTGTATGCTAACTGCATGTAGGCCACCACATGTGCAGGCATGTGCACATTTAACTGAGATAAGGAAATACTCTAAAACCTTTCTCTAATTTTTCCTCCAACTTCTGTCATGTTCATCGCCTCCTGTTTCCCTACTCCTGCTTCCCTTCACTGCTCTGCCCTACTTCCATCACAGTGGCAGAGGGTCCCGTGCTGGAGCACACACACACAGACACAAACACATATACAAACATGGAGCACACTGAGTGAAGTCCTAATCTCAGCTTTATTTAGCTGCCTCACCTTTAAAACTGGAGCAGCTTCCAGACAGCCTCTTCCTCTCCCACCTCTGCTTCTTCTAACATTACATCCCTCCAACTGTCTGCTCCTTCATCAGTCTGTTCAGCACTCCGTTGCTCCCTGTTCACCTGCAGTCATGTAGGCTTGCTGTATTTTGTTACTTTGAGTGTGCTGTCACGTGGCTAACAGAAGCCAGTGTTGTGAGCAACAAAAACATGAGCATGATTTACTTGAAGAATGTAAACAAAACAATTAATTGCCAGATATGGCCAACATTCTAGTGGCAAGTTTGAAATGTTTGTGGGAAATTAATTGGTTATATTTGCTTTCTTGTTTATAGAGAAATAATTGTGATGGGTTCTCAGTGAAAGCTTTGGAACAAACTGAATTTTGTCTTTGTTCCTTATGTAAACAAGGAAAACACAGAAACACAAACTTAATAATGATTTCTGTTATGACAGTCTGTGTAAATAGAGTACATGTCTGCGTGAAAAAGCCTGCAGCAAAGCCAGGCATCTTTAAACTTTGTTGCTAAATATTCAGTGAGAAGTTGACTTTTTAAGCTCCCTGGAACACCCGAAGTGTTGGTTAGTGTTCTTTTAGTCTGTGATAAATATTGTGAAAGAAATTGCTCCTGTTAGGAACGTCTACCAGGGTTTTTATTCATCCTTAGAGTGGGGTCACTCTTTCAATTACTCCAGCTAATGTTTGTGGCTGTAATAACACGCTCCTGCTTCTAATATGCAACGCACCATTTGGGATTGCTGGCGTGACCATATGTCTAAGTAAAGTTCTTTTCATTTCAACAAATATGTGTGTATGTGTATTTGTGTATGAATGCATGTGTATGAGGTAGGTTCACATAAAATTCATAGCACTCTGTGTCCTGGTTTTGAACCATCTTTGAAGCTCCAAAATTGTCTCATCCAGCATGTGTTAGGTATCATTGCAATTGACACCATACACTCTACTACTAGTGCTTTGAATTGAGCATACTTGCATGCTTGTTAGATGGAAACAGCTGTCAGGGGAGATAGCGAGAGTGACTCACTCCTCTTTCCCTCACTTATCATTTGCCTATTCCAGTCTTACTGCTCTTATTATGACCTCCAAGAAGTCAAAATATTCTGTTCTCCTTCTCTTTTTCCTCTGTGTTTCTCTTTTTGTATTCACAGTGCGTGCACGCAGCATGGTGATTGAGATTTGGAATTGTTGTGGCCAGAGGTGCGCCGCATATATGTGGCATAGTTGGAAACAGGGTTGGATTAAAATGTTAAAATTATTAGTGCGTGTTGTGGCAGTGTGCTCATAAGAATTTTTTTAAAGTTTGGGGAGTTCTGCCATCAAAATCTGTGTTGCCAAAGTGCAGCATATCTGCGAAGAAATAAATTGCATCTTGTATCAGCCACATACAGTAGATTGCTTTTTGTAAAATGTAGTTGAGTTGTTAATAAAAAATCTACATTTATGTCTTAGCCTGTTTGTCGTGGATAACTCAATGACAATCCAGGACATATTTTGCTGCCATTGTATTAAAATAATGTATATTGTACACTGTGCAGTATGTAGAAAACTTTCCACATAGCAACCAGCAGTGAGGTGCTCTAGATAGCCCAACCGCCACAGAAAGTTTGAATGATTAGAGGCATGCACTTCTTAATATAATTGTGATACCACTTTGCAATGTTAGTAGATAAAGCCTTGTAATCTTTTCCACAAAATGACTGGAATCTGGAAGTGAATCTGGAACTTGCCGGCGTGTCTGTCCTGTTTGCATGTTTGATCTCACTGACTCCATATCTTTTTTTATGAACAAGGTCATTTTGCCATGTTGTAAAATGTATGATATTTAATAGAGCGATGTATTAAATATCACATCTCTTTCATCTCAAACCCTGTTCTTATATATTCTATATCTTGATAAGTGATCATCAAATAGATATATTTTTGTCTTACTGAAACCTGGCTGCAGCATGAAGAGTATCAGACAGACACTTTTCATGCTGAGAATGCTCTGAAGTAGTCCTCAACACCGAATATGTCAAACTTGGTTTTAGTTAGATTAACGACAAAGGAGTAATGCTCTAACAAAAACCACGAAGGCTCATAAACTGCAGGAACAAGAAACACGGTAAGAAGGGGAAGCACAAAATCACTCAAAGCGTCATGTTGCTGAGCAACGAGGAAGCTCACCTTGTCAAAATGTCAGGTGACACTACGCTGTTGTTAATTTAACATTTTGTGAAATAACTTGTTAATTTACCTTTTGTGTGGACTATGATCTGATGACTAAGGTAGACATTGTACGGATTAGGCACAAATTTAGACCGATGCAGTCGCACCTGACTGATCTTATAATTGGTTGTCTTTACATGTGCTGTGCAGCAGGGTCCCTGAACCAATGATAGTGCTCTGATTGGGTGGATTTCTAGCATGTTAGAAACTTTGGTCAGTTGCCTTACAGTGTCAGTTCCATGGTTTTTCTGCCAACACACTAAACCAGCATCAGCAAAACTACTGGTTATTACCACAGATAATTAGAAACTCAGTGGCTGCAGTTTATTAACTTACCTGCACAGGCTGCGCAGGTTGGATGCAGAGTTGGATTCTCAGCTGAAAGTGACTGGGACTCAGGTTAATTTAAAGCTGCATTTAGTGTGTTTATTTCTTTATTCTGCTGTACCTCTGTAGCAGTTCACATTTCTTACTTTTAGACTGGACTACTGTAATTCTTTACTAATAGGATGTCCTAATAACTCCTTAAAAGCCTCCAGTTAATCCAAAATGCTGCAGCCAAGGTATTGACTGGAATTAGAAATAGATCATATTTCTTCTACATTAGCTTTAAATCTAGAATTTTAGAATTTAGAATCTTAAATCTTTCTTCTTATATACAAAGCACTTAATGATCAAGCTCCACGGGAGGCAAGAATGGCAGAGTCTTTAGCGATCAAGCTCCTCTCCTGTGGAACAAGCTCAGGTAGCTCTGAGACATCTCTTAGTTATGGCGCTAGTGACTTAGACTACTGAGGGACCTCCCATGATGCACTGAGTTCCTCTCTCCTCTCGTCTCCTCAACTCTCCTCTCTACCCATTTATATGCCACCATTGCATGTCATTAACTTCATGTATTATTGCTCCTGTAGTTGTGCTTCCTTCTCTCTGTCTCTGCCTGTACTTTTCTGCAGGTGTGCTCGGCCTCTGAGCTGTACATTTCCAGTGTGCAATTACTGGCCCTACGAGCCCAGTGTTGTGTGTCATGGTTATTGTGTTTCCTCTTTCCACTCACCCCAACCAGTCGAGGCAGATTGTCGCCCACCCTGGCAATAGTTCTGCTGACGGTTTCTTCCATTAAAGGGACTTTTTCCTTGTGCTTGTTGGGTTTTTTAGATAATTTTACATAGTTTTACATGTTTTACAGATAACACTGTAAGGTCTTAACCTTGTTTTGCTTCAGTGTTGAGATGATTTTAGTTTGTTTGTTGTGATTTGGAACTATATAAATAAACTGAATTGAAAGCTAAACTGAAATATGCTCATAATAGATGTGGTTTTAGAAACTGACACTGCCTTCTCAGAGAAACCCTGTACGTAGTGAAGATAGATGACTATGAGAAACTCTGCTATTTATTTTTGGTGCTTGTTAGTTCATGCCTGCATCCCCATAGCCTATAACCATTTCAATGCATAACTTCATCCTATACCAAAAAAATCCTTTTTGGTCTTCCATTAATACATTTTCATAAACTAATGGATGTTTGTTTGGCCATCATGACTGTGAAATGAATGACTCATAGTGTTCGTGACACCAACAGGAAGCCTGTTCTCCTTTCAAAGCAGAAATAATTGACAGGAGCTCATCTGCCATCTCTAAATACAGAAACCTCTGCTTCTCTTAACAGAAGCTGAATCCAGGTCAAGTTATTATGGCATCATCAATTAAAATAGCATCATTGTCAAGTAGCTGGCATACAGCTTGTTTCTTGAATGATCTATGAGACATGTTTTCAGTAAGACAAGAAAGGTTAGAACACATGATCTGGTGACAAAATGTCATGACAGTTTCAGTACTGCTTTTTTTTAAACTTCTGTGACATATTTCCAACTGAAATAGAATATGTGGATATCATATTATTCAGAGAGGGATTTGATCAAATTGGTGATCTGAATGGATGGTCAAAGGGGGCTGTGGTCTAGCAAATGCAGAATTGTAGAAAGAAATGGAGCTGTAGAGTTCTCATTACCTCCACCCATATCCCCTTCACAAAAGTTGTAAAATCAGAAGATGGTGTTCGACCTTTTCAGAAATATAAACAAGGTTTTTCACCAATTCACATTAAAACACACACTGCCAAACAAATGTTATCACTCTGCTAGCCCCAAGATGCACAAGCTAACAGTCAAGTATATTATATAATGTGCAACAATCTAATGCGAGATGTGAGCCTCTTGCTCCAAAACACATTTGATATAATCCACAGGTGGAGCTGACCTCATGGGCAGACTAAAAACAACACACACCCATATAAACACGCACATGCAGATTCTCTTTTTCCTTCACTTATTTTCTCTGTGCCTTTCACTTTGTATCTTATCTTACACCATAGCCTCTGTATCTTTTCAATTTTGCCCTTTTTTTAACAATGACTCATACTGCTCTGGCTTAGCTCACTAGTTTGCCACATATGAGCATTTACATGAAGTTGCATGCAAGTGTATTCACACACAATTATGTCCAGACATAGTGTATTTAAAGTGGCAACCTGCTGTTTTTGTTCTGCCTGGTCTCCTGTGCCTGTCAGGGGCCTCTGATACTGCTGTTTAATGAGCAGAGGCTCTCCGCACACTTAGTTTAGTCTAGTCTGTTGCTGTGTGTCTGCTGTTGTAGCGCTGACCAGAGGAGACATGCTGCCCTGTGTCCCAAGGCTAATTGCTGCTACTTGGCTGATAGTCTTTCTGTGCTCCACTCTCATTGACTCCCTGGACTCCAGGGGGATTCCCACAGGCACCCAAAGACAAACAAACCTGGGCGTACAATCAATAACGGATGCAAGAGTTACCGCTCAGCACAGCCACTGATTAAGATTCTCAGAGAGAGAGAGTGTGTGTGTGTGTGTGTATGTGTGAGTATGCACTATGTAAGAGAGTAATTGTGTGAAGGTGTTTGCCCACTCCTTCAGAGCTAACTGGAATCTTCAGCCAGTCCCTAAGTGCTTGTTTATGTGATTTTGATTAAGCACATCACAGAGTTCAGAGGCATCCCCACAACAACACCAGATTAATAATCCCCAGGTAATTATTCCCACAACATTTTAGCGCACAGCACCTCAGGTGAGATTGTGTTTACCCATCAATATGAGGCCTGATAATGTACTGACAGCGGCAGACAAAATGGTGTTAGCCTAAATTTTAAAAGCTTAATTTATAAGCTTAATCATTTTTTATATATTTGACTTTGTTATATTGGCGTTTATCATATCCATACATACTACTTATAAATGAATTAGTAAAAATACTCACTTGCCAATCATATTTGAATACTCAGTTACAGGTAAACAGTATAAACATCCGCTTACTGGTACAGTATATTCATGGTTAAGATATTGTGGCTAAAGGAATTCAAAAATGCAGCTTATGGTATGAAATGTCCCTATGTGCCACTGTCTGCCAAGGGCTATAAGCAATGCTGTGCTGTAGTGTCATCTTGCCTCTCTTCACCCTCTCTGCCCCTCCACTGCCTCTCCTCCCTTTCTCTCTGGGCTCATGTTTGCTTTTGTTCTCGTCTCCAGCCTGCCTGACTCACAACGATGATCTTGACCAAGCGCATGGAAAGGTCAAGGTTGGATCGGCAAATTGCCTCAGAGCAATCAGCCTTGTCTCTCTGTGCTAACAGTGTGAGCTCTCTGTCTCTGTCTCTGTCGCCATCTCTCCATCGCTCCATCTTTTTTCTCTTCTCCATCTCTGTGTTTACCTGAGGGGAGACGTGTATCAGGGAGGATTGGCAGCAGGAGTGGGGAGTCTGCCCTGCTTTGAAGTCTTGGCTCTGACCAGCGGCTGGGTGAGAGCTGGGGACTTGAAAGCACTAAGCGTCACTGCCTGAGTGACATTTAAGTACAGACCAACATGACCCAGCAGGGTGCTTGTGTGTGTGAATATACATATGGCTTTGGAAAGTACCCAGACCCCATTCACTGTTCACACATTTCATTGTTTTGTAGATTTAATTTTAAATGGATAAAATCTTATGGATAACTTTAACCTTATGTCCCTCTCAAGCTTTTCAATATTCATCTCAATAGCTAGTCCAAAAATGATATATGGCTATATTTGTAACGAGCCGAGATGATTCAATTTGATTCTGCTGATATTACATTTTAATTTAAACATACACATTTACATTTCATTTTCTTGCTTACTAGTGTTACAGAAATGCTATTGTCCGTGTTAGCTGATTTTTTGCAGACTACTAGTTAATACATGCTACCTCTCGCATCATGGCAGAGCTGGACACACTAGACAGCTCTGCTAGCTATGTTAATTCATGTTAAATGTTAAGTAAACTCAAGAAGTAATGTAATGCTATTGTAAATTATGTTATTCAATTGTCCACCACAATTAAGGCTGCACTAGCGGCTAACTATTTAGTATTTAATTTAGTTGTTATTATTGGCTCCACTTACCACTGTGTTGCTTTTTTCCTCATCATCTTCCTTCTATCTATGAGTGGCTTTTGTTGTTGTTATTAGACTGAATCATGCGCTAAGATTAATTACAATGGGAGGGAGAGTTGGGGCCTCCTTAGTGGGGGTCAAGTCTCGTACTGTCATTGCAGATTTTGCACATTGCCATTGTTGTAGTTCAATGGAGTGGAGTCCTGTTGATCTTCTCAGTAGTCTTTACCACTCTCTGCAGGCGTTTGCGGTCAATAACAGTGGTGTTACCATACCACACAGTGATGCAGCTAGTCAGGATGCTCTCAACGATGCAGCTGTAGAAGTTGCTGAGGATCTTTGGCGACATACCAAATTTCCTCAGCCTCCT
>JAUMHL010000015.1:9881083-9899291 GCA_032362345.1 Sandelia bainsii
TTAAGTGTGAGTTTATGGGGGATAACCGTGTTAAAGGCGGAGCTGTAGTCCACAAAGAGCATCCTGATGTAGGAGTCAGGTCCAGGTGTGTTTGTGTGTGTCTCCACTCTGTGCTGTTGCTGGATGTCTCAGAGCGGGTGTAAAAGGTGTTGATATCATCCGGCAGACTGTCCGTGGTGTAGGCCCTGCTGGCAAGCGGCACCTCTGGATATAACATTAGCTTATACCTTCAGTTATTGCCTTTGACCGGTGGAATTATCCTAATAATGTGCTCTGAAAGTAGCTGCCAACACTAGTAACTATTACTACTTCTACTACTACTATTACTTGCCTCCAGCTGACTGTCCCTGCAGCAAATGTTACTGGGGCCATCTGAGTTTCTTCCTCTGATTCAGCACAAATTGGTTCTGATCTGTGGTTTTCAAATGATGCCGCCATTTGTCTCATTTTCTGTTTTCTGATTCATATTAGTTAACCTTTACACCTCTAATGACGAGGCATCTTCAGAAAAGTGGTGTGTCAATGCATAAACACAGGTACTGACACTGTTTTATTTCATTCATAAGTAATTGTTAAAATCTGTTAAACAATTACAATTTAATAAGCTTTTGGATTAAGATGCTGATTAGAAAGTTACTTTAGACATGCATACTTGAGAATTAGCATGCATTCCTTGCAAGCTACATATCTGCTTCTGTGTAGAATCTACATTTAGCCTGTGCTGTTTTGAGCGTTTGTATGTGAGCAATGGTGTGTCTGTGTCACTCTGCAATTACACTACCAAACTACTAGTTGGCAGTGGGGTTTCGTGTGGAGTTTCCATTGCAACCGTAGTGAGCTTTTTGGTGTACAAATAATAATGACTGAAAGTGAATGGGACATGTTGGAATTGGAGTTTTAAGACATTGGAGTAGATGGTCTGTACAAAATATGTAGTAGGAAATGTTATATCAATCATAGTTGTTCCCACAGTGTGTTGTTCTGGGAAGACACGTCAGACTACATCATAGGGTCGGTGCAGCTACTCTGTTGTATGCAGTAAGTAACTACATAACTATGGTGTTAAAAATGAAGAAGCTGTAATGTTTTTTTTGTGTTTAGAGAGATTTTTTTATCTTAACTTTAAAAAGTGTCTACTCAGGAAAAAGTTTTTTTGTTAAATGCCTTGAAAAAATCTAGACTGGTTTGGATGTTGAGTGACTGGAATTGCGATCTCAAACCCCACACTCAGCTGTAGTAGCATAAGGGTGCAGCGGCACAGCTGATGTCCCTGTTATAAATACACACTCAGTAACTAGATCAAGTTACACTGGCATTGATTGAACCATGGCTGCATGTTACATTTTGCATGATTTTCTGAGCACACTCATGAAGGGAGCCTCCTTGCAGTCAGCTTCTGGTTCCAGGCTTGTGTGCCTGAGTGGCTTACCTTTGACCTCACACACATGAAAGACCAACACACTCAGCCAAACAACATCAAAGCCTGCCTGTGGCCTGTAGCTGGACAAATGTCTTCATCCATCAGCCGATTGTGTGCGTGCACCTCTCCGTCTGCACTGTAAATGCTGTAAACAGGTGTTAACATGTCAGCCCACAAGATGCCACGTGCTGCTGTGTCATGATATCCTGAACAGCTGTCCCCCACCGTTATGTGTGTGGGTGTATGTGCGTGATTGTGTGTGAGAATGTGTTAACTGCAAGGGTTATAAATGGCTGCAAGAGGAGCTTTAGCCCTAGATATTGCGTAAAGCCAAGGACAAACAAAGACAAAGGGCAAAGAGTGAAACTGAGCTTTATGGCAATAACTGATTTCCTCAAAAACACATGGAGTTTTTCCTCCTATATATCTCGCTTTGTGTACAATTTTATGTAAAGGTGTGAGTAAGAGTTTTAGGGTGATTTAATGGGTGTGTAGAGAGTTTAACAAAAATGACATCCTCAGTGCTCAGCTAATGTCTCGAACAACAACTACATGTTCGTACAAATGCCCTTGAGCAAAGGACAGAAACTCTACTTCCTTTTTTCTTTGTGAGTCTCACTGGATTAAAGAAGCAGATACTAATGCTTGTAATGTAAATGTAAATTTCTGTCCTCAGGAGGAGATTGAGACACTGGACTACCACCACCACCTGCCTTTGTTCTTTGATGGCTTATGTGAGACTGTTCATCCATATGAGTTCTTTGCCCGCCAGGGAGTCCATGACATACTGGAGCACGGTGGCTCCAAGATCCTGCCAGTGATTCCCCAGCTCATCATTCCCATCAAGAGTAAGTCTGGCATGAAGGTGTCTACCCTCACACTCGCTCTTTACCAGTCACATACAACAGTTACTCTTTCAAGTGTTTCTGTGTGTGTTGATTTATTTTACCTTAATTGTGTTCCCTTGACACTAAAATATGTGGTTATTGCAAGACACAAAACAAAACAAAAAAAAATGCTGATGCTAATTGCTGGTAATCTAAAATATGTGATAAATTGGTGTTATGTTTAGTACTAAAATATGTTGTTTAATGACATAGGACCATTACCACTTCACTAAAATACAGCAACTATCCAATTAGCTTCAGCAGCAAAATGGCCGTTCTACCTTATTCATTTGCATTTGTTTTACAAACCTTATTACAAGTAATTATTATTATTATTTTAGAGTGGTTGGCATCCAAGTAATCTTCTCAGTTAGAGCTTAATTGCAGCCTTAATAAATATTTTTGCATGCCATAATTTCATTATTCAGTCAGCATCATTACATTTGCTGCATAATTTGCTGACAAATCCCGAGACTCTATGAGGCATTCCCAGGTGCTGATAGTGTAACTAGCCACTTATTTAAATTAACCAGATGCTAATAACACACATAGGTTGCAGACACAAATTGAATAACTGGCCTGGTTTAGTTGGTAGGAAAGCTGATGTTAGATAACTTAACATGAGGCATCACAAAAAAATTATTTTGTAATATATTTTATGTTGTAAAAGTAATCTTAAACATAACTAGCATAGCTTGAAAATAAATAAATAATAAAAAATTAATCAAATTAGCATTATTATTATATTAAATGTATTGATTACACCAATAGTATGCACCAGAATCTGCTAGTATATCTAAAATATATTATTATTATTATGTATTAACATACAGTATTTTTGATATACACCACAGCATTCTGAAACATTCGCAGATGCCTTTCATACAATATTGAAGTGACGGTAGAATATAACCAAAAATAGAATAACATACTTCACCGTGTCTTACACGCTTGCGCGACAACAGATTTTAACACTACCGTACAATGAGTGCCAAGTCCTAATTTGGTTAGTCATGCTGTTCCTATTATTACATTAACCCTCAGGGCAAAGCGTCATTGTTTAGCATTAGCTGGAAAAAGTTGCCTCTGAAAGCAATGATAATCTGCAATGAATGCGGTGACATGCTACACTGAACTGTGTCTTCGTGTTGTTCCTTCTTACCTTTCCACACTCTCACGTTTATATGCACATGCACACAAACTCACACACACACACACACACACACATGCACAAGTTGGCAGATGGTGGTGGGCGGAAAGGTCACGTCTCAGGATGAAGTGGTCTACGACTCAAAAATAGACATCAGAATGTACAGTGATGTGGACAGGAAAAGGCCTCTTGTGTGGCTAACGTGAGGAGGATCAAGCTATAGAGAACACAGAGGAATGCAGGATGAGTATGGCTTTTGCTAAAGAATTTCAGCGCACATGCAGAGACACAAAGTCTGACACACACTGTATTTTGTTTGGCTCCGCTGCCAGTTGAGGTGTCAGTTTCAAAGTGCAAGCCCTGAAGTGGCGCCCCGTGAGCCTGGGAGGGTGTTCATTGTCATGGGCAGTTGGCTGGCAGTGTCTAGGTGTATGTGAAGTGTGCGTGTTCCTCGTTTATTTGTGGGTGTGGGAGGCAGAGATGCGTAACAGCCAACACAAGTCACAGAGACACAGTGGCAGACTGATAGTGGCGCAAAGTCTGTTACTGCACTGTCAGGTCTCCACCATTACACAGCTTACAACCTGACACATATACAGTCTTATGTTAGCATGCCTTTTACTATATTTTTAACTCCAATCATATTTACTTGTCCTCTTCCTCCATTTTATTTTCTGCTGCATATCCAGTTCCTCCCGGGGGCTCCTGAAGTGTACCCAATTCCAATGAGATGTAGTCTCTCCAACTTGTTCTGGTTCTATCCTGGGGATCTCTTAATGGTTGGACTTGTCCTGAAAATCTCAAATAGAATCCTTTACATGACCAAACCCAGAGACTCTAAGAATGCCTGATTTAATTTCCTAAATAATGGAAAAGCAATGATTTAGTAGAGTAACATTTAATGAAAAACAGCTTATTTGATTACGTCATACAAGATAAAATGTTGTTTCACAGGTTTATGATTTCCCTATTTTATAGGTAGTTTAAATATTTTGATGGCCTAATGTGTCTTTTGCCCTTTTTGAGAACCACCCACTTTGCACACAACTTGACATTATATACTGAGTGACTGGGCCACTTGCTAACTCAGACAGTAGTTTACAAACCCCTCAGCAATTTTGGTCATCTGCCTTTGGAATGCCAGACCAAAGGTGATAGTTATGCTCCTCATGAAAACACACACTTTGCACTGATAATGGAATTTTAAATGGCCTGCTCCTTATTAACTTCTTGGTTTATTAAAAATCAGGCATGTTTCGCCATCCACAAGGCAAAGCTGCCAGTCCGTGTCTGTTGCAGATTAATTACTTTTCTATGGAGCAGGAAAGAAGAAGGGATGGTGGAAAGAGGAAGAAAGTAAAAAGCAGTCTGCAGTTTTAAAATGGCAAGATATATATTTTTCTCCTCTGATGTTAATACATCTTCAGTGTGGCTGGCAGGCTCTTATCTGCAGAGCGACTCAGTCACGTCAGGCCCTGGTGAATTTTGATGATGACTGCAGGTCACCCAATGAGAATACACAATGAAGGCAACTCTGGCTGACATTATACTCTAAAGCTCTGTCTTCAGTGACTTAAAGACTGAACTCATTCCTACTGTACACCATGTTACCTTCACCTCACACTTGACAGATTACCCTTATAAGTAAAAAAAAAGAAAAGAGAAAGAAAATTATTATATATATTTACATATTTAACCAATCTTTGGGAATCTGATGCATTTTCAGGTGTTTCTGTAAGTGATCTCTAATATAATTAAAATATGAATGTATAGTGAAATGGTGAATTATTTAAATGAAGCATTGATATTTCTGTAAAGAAAGGCAACGAAAAAAGATTCTAGTCAGCCAAACCACACCATGGTGATTATTAGAAAGGTTAAAATGTTACTGAAATGCTGCGATTTGAGATTTGCTGGCTCCTTTAAATACGGTGGAGGATGCAGAGCCATGCCTCAATTGAGCCTCAGTTGATTGGCAAAACATTTGTTCAGCTTTGAACCAAAATGAGACTTTCATTAAAAGAAGATCCTCAGTTACGCTCCTGCACAGGAACATCCTCTGATCTGAAAAGTATATTTATACACTAAGCGAGAACAGTTCACCGCTAAACTCTCTAACATGTCACCCTACCTCTGGCTTTTCACAGGAAACTGAATACAAGGTCACCATTGTTTTATTTTCACACTGAATATGAAACAGGTCCTAGCATGAATAGATGATTGCTTTATTCAGATTTGTCGCAACACAGGTTTTATACTGGCATTAATACATCAGGCCCTCGTCTGCCTTCTCCTTCGCTCTTTTAATTTTTTTTTCTTCCTTTTTTTTCAGCAAGGCGAGAGTGCCGATGAATAATTGAACAGTACCACGGTCCAAATGTCACAGCAGGGAAAATTGTTTGCGCTGGCTGGTAATTAGAATTTCATTGTTTGTTATGTAGGTTTGAAATTCCTGTCATTCCACATTCCACCTTATCTTGGTGATGGCAGATATCACTGTGCTTGTCTATCTGGGGAGACACAAAGGCAGAGATGGAGAGATGGAATAAAGCACAATACATTTGCTCATTCAGCATCATCTCTGCTGGTTGTCTGTGTAGGCCTCAGACACACTCACGCACACACTGTCACTGACAGAGACAAAGACATGTCCCGGCAAATTTGTCCTAAACTCAAATGGACACAAAATAATAGACCTAGTTCAATTTGTCATTTTCTGACATACATAAACAAAATTGTATTAACCCACAGAGAATAGAGAGTATTGTTTTATTGCTTTGACCTATCAGCCTCCTGTTGATTATATGTCTCTTCTATATTATATAACTTCATTCATGTTTTGTTGTTGCCATGTTCTGCGCTGCTTGTGCTCATGACTGAGGCTGACATTTTGTCTAATTGCTTTTAATGTGTTTGCTTGTGTGTGTGTGTGTGTGCGGGCGCATGACGGTGTGATTGTGAGTGTACCAATGTGTGACTGTTTTGTGTGAGTCCATGTGTGTATCATTGTGACAGCTCTGTATTTGCATATGAGCTGTTTTAACATAGACATTGGCTGATGCAGTGTGCTCTGACTGTCACAGTATTTTTGAGTTGTGCTCTCTTTCTGTCTCAGTCTTCTCTGTCAATATGAATATGGTGCTTTGGATGGGAATTGGAATCACTACTCTTGCTGATATTGCGTATTAGTTTGGTACTTAACCGTTATTTTGTTAAACGTATCGATTTATTTGCTATTTGATATTCTCTAATGAAAATATTCTGTACTTACAGTTATCATGCTGTATGTATTCCTCTACCAATGACTTGTTTGTTTTTATGAAGGTTGTATTACTGATGAATAGTTCCTTGTTGGAAATTGGAATTGCCTTATTTATTTTTTTGTAATATTGTGTTTTATGGTCTCTGTTTTCATGTGTAGTGTTTTAATTCACCACGACTGACTGTTATGTTTTACTTCATTAAACTCTTCTAACCTCTGCCCAAGGACTACAAATGGAAATCTAATATGCAAATGTGCATAGCTTTATAATCCTGATCAGTATCAGATCATGTATCGGCCATGATGTGATTGATAAACATTAAATACAGTTTCTTTGTCAGTGTCGCTATAATGTTGTGTGGTTTTTCTGTCATTTACAAACATTCAGTGATGACAAGCTGGTCTATTTTTAGTTTTCACAGGAATGTTTGGCCTGTAAGTTCCATGCACTGAAAAAACCTCAGCCCTGTATTTGATTTTAGAAGAGATCCCAGGTTAAGGTATTTAAATTGTGGAAAACAAATTGATTGGTAACAAAACTTGTAGTGAATGAGGACGATGCTAAAGCTTCAGAAGATACAGCACTATGGTGCAGCAGTCGAAGATGGCCCTTTTTCTTTAAGTTTATGTTATTGACTCAACACGCACAAATTAGTACCATTATCTCATAGTTCCTTGTAAAGCCAACACTTTATTGTACTTGCAATGAGCGTTGTCATCATCAGCTAAAAAGTAAACACCTTTCATCATTAATGTTTTTCCAGTTTTAACGGAAGTGTCTGTGCAATTTCATTCTATGAGAGCTAATATGACCACAGCTCCACCCATCCCACAATAGCAGGTGTCAAGATTGCATTAGAGAAAGATAGATTGAAAGAAGAGGAGAGGGTATACGTTTATGTTTGCTTTTCTCGTAAAATGGCTTTCCAACTTTGACAGGTGCCCTCAGCAGAGCCTGTTATAACAAACATTACCGTTGCTCCAGGTTTTGTATCTGTGAGGCAGTGCAGATACCTTGTACATTCATTATTTCTCTTTTAGACCCATATGCAGGTTTAAAGCAGGTTGCTGTTACTTTTTTTGTCCTTATTTGCTACCCTTTTTCAGATTGAACATTTTCTTTATTCAGCCTGTTTGATTCCAGGAGGTAACTGTTCAGTTTCACTTTTTAGTGATGACTTTTCTCAGTATCATCTTTCTCTCTTTTTCTCTCCGTTTCTCTCGCAGGAGATGTTTCTTCTCTCTATCAACCATAACTCTCAGTGTCTTTGCTCACACACTAGGTGTTTTCCCTTGTTTGTCTCCTTTGAAAGGTTGTTTTTTCATGCTTTTTATTTTGCTGTTGTGTGTGTTTACTGCCAAAATAGGTACTGTGATTCCATCCATTATCATTCTCTTTTTGTGAAAGAAGGTTTAGAGAAATAGCTCAGGTCTGTTTTTTCTTACTTTGAGTATACTGTTTTAGACTGACAGCCTGCACAAAGGGAATTACCAGCACTCATGCAGAAGCTCGCAAAAACTCAAAACAACTGCAACAGCACAAATAAAAATGTGTTAAGAACTGGAAAAATATGTCAGTTTTAGTTGCTTATCACAGTTATTTTCAAACCCTTTGCCCTCAGCCTGTTGCATCTTTTCATCTCTCTTTTTAGCATTTTGTTTTTTGTTGTTTTTTCCCTTTCTCCTTTCTCTCTGTGTATTTGTCTCTCTTGATCTCTCCAGCCCTCCATCTCTCTCACCATCATTCCCTTTTGTTCTCTCTATCAGTGGGAGATGGAGTTAAGTGCAGCTGTAGGCCAAATAGCCTAGTGATTGGCTCTCACTTACTCTTGCCTCCCCAGTGCATTTGAAATCACTGATTGCAGAGAAGCCAGTCTAAATCAAAGTCCAGCTTTAAAGGAAATGCTTTCAAGGGAAAGGTAGTGTGTGGGGGTTACAATTTGTTTGTATTTTGACTTTGTGTTTTTGCTTAGCTCACTCACGTGTCATATAGTTGCAGACACCAGAATCGGTCTACATTTATTGTACCTCCATCTGTTTGAACAAACCAACTGTAAATGTAGTTTACATCACAAATCCTGGCTAAACAACTGACTGACTGTCGTTGCAGCCATTTATTCTTAATTGCTAGTGTTAGCTGAGCCTTGATTCTAGACTTCTGTCGTCTGTCTTCCCTCCAGACGCCCTGAACACGAGGAACCGCCAGGTAATCTGCACCACGCTGAAGGTGCTGCAGCATCTGGTGATGTCTGCAGACATGGTGGGAGTGGCTCTGGTGCCCTACTACAGACAGATCCTTCCCATTCTCAACATCTTCAAGAACATGAACAGTGAGTTCCAGCCACGCTATGATTGAGTGTTAATTTATGGACAGATGGTGCGTCAGTATGATGTGTCTCTGTGCTTTTGTGTAGCAGTTTTTGTGTAACCTCTGTGTTATAAATCATTTTCTTTGCTAGAAGGCTTCTGCTACTTTGTCAGTGAATTTAAGAATAGCAAACATTTGAAAGCCTGTGAAAGACTGATAGATTTCCATGTGCAATTCCAGGTGATTCCACAGAGCTGCTAATTTTGAGAAATGCTATGCAGATGTTAAGTGTCTCTTTGTTTGACTGTGAGTCTTGTGACTTCCAAGCAGAAAGCACCCTGTTTTCTTCCTGTTCTTTTCTCTGTGGAGTCATTGTATGTGCCTGTCTCTGAATCATTTTTCTTTTTCCTCCCTCCACTTAAACATCCACTTGACAGTGAAGCTCCATTTTGTCCTTTCTACTGTCAGTCAGGCTGCATTGTGCGGTTTGTTGAAGAGGAGACTTTGTCCTTGCTCTCTCTGAAAGCCTCTACCTAGGTGACACCAGGCCCTGGGAAGACTGGCATCAGATAGGTAGAGCTCTTTGTGTGGCTGCGCCAAAGCACTTAGCATAGACATGAAGGCCCATTGAAGGCTGTAGGGACAACCAATTCCAAACACTGCTCACCACACAGTCAGTAGGACGTGAGGAGTGACATTGTGAATCAATCATTTAAACACAGACTTTAACAGGAGAAAACACAAGGTTTTGGTCTCTTAATCAATATCCAATTTGAATCTCTTGTCTCTTTAATTTGCTTACATTATCTGTTACTGTTTGCTGAGGTTTAAAAAAAGGAAGGGGAGAGCCGAAGGAGATAGCAGGGAAAGACAAAGAATGGAAAAGAAAAGCCTGCCTTATTAGTGCCTGGCCTTATGCAAATCTCCTCTTTAAATTAGCTGTCAAATCAATCCCCTAAACCGTTTTGAAGCATGAGTTTCTCTGCTGCAGTCCAGGCTCAGCAGTTGGCCAGTGAACCCCACCAGGAATAGTTTTATCTGTCTGGTAGTTACCATGTTGGCCTGCCTACCTGGTCGCCTGCTTGTCTGTCCTCTACTGGCGGGCATCAATTAAGCCTGAGCCAGCCTTTCACCTGGCAGACGCCCCTGCTAGTGACCTCTCCCAGAGAGACCATTCTGGGCCAGAGAGGGGTCCATGCGGCAGCCAAATCCCAGAAACCAATCTGCTAAACAAGCCAAGTGCTTCCTGTTAAGCAATTTACAGGCATTCAGTAGAGTTTAGGTAGAGCTGAGGCTGATACAGAAAGTTTAGTATATAAGTATGAATATGTAAGCAAGTAAAAACATGTGTAAGTCTCATAGATAGATAGAAATCTTTCACAATGTTATTATTTCTCCATCTGGAGCTTTAGTGTTATATGAGCTGTCAATTCATGTCATTCACGAACCACCCACTCCTTGCTAACACAGAAATTCAAAAAACTTCAAATACAGAGAATAGACATTTCTCTTTTGGGGACCAAACACTGTGTGAACCTAAAGTCTGTGTTCTTTCTCTCTAATTTGCAAATATTTTTGGGTTGTCATTCTGTGTGCCTTTGTTTCTCTTCAGTCTTATGTGGCTTGTTTTTATCGATATCAGAGCCTTCACTGAAGTCCATCTATTATCTAATATTGCTTATATACACCTCCAGCTCTATCCCACGCTCAGTTGGTTCTCTCAACCAGAGCCAGTGTGCTGCCTCTAGCAGACAGGCACAATCATTGTGTTTAAAACACTAGAGGACACAGACAACTGTCTAGTAGTATGTGGTAACATCTGCCTTTGGCTCTCCCACACTGTAACTCACAGAGATTGCATGGCATCCCTCTTATCTCCCGAGCCACAACGGGGCCACTGTCCAGTATGTGCCAAGTGTGTGCGTGTGTGTCTACATTTGTGTACATCAGTCATGAATAGATCTGTTGTGTCCCATATGCAGCTGTTGGATTCAGTGTAGAGGAAGGCCCCAGCTTTTTGTCTTTATCTCTGTCTGTTCACTGTTGTTTAGGCCTGCCAGCCTTGGGCATATTGTGCTGCGCTAGATGTCTACTACATGCTCACATAAACACACAGACACACACATATATAATCACACACTGTCCCAGCTGAAGCTACACAACCTGACTCCGTCCCTGTCTCCCCAGTTGTTCGAGCTGTGAATCAATAGGCTGACAGTCACCCCTGTAGGGTCAGGGCTACAGTTAGATATCACTAGCATCTCATCATGGGACAGATCCCCTAGGCTGTGTTCACACACTCCCGCTGTGTCGCTCCCATTCTTAGACAGGGTTGTGACCTGTTAAATTGGCCTGTATATAGGCCTTATCTGAGCCGTTTTTTCAGGGTCAGAGTTGGAACTTAACAGCCATCTCCAAAATGGACCCTCGGGTGTCCGTTCATTCAGACAGAGCACTGGACCTCTGACCAAGAGGACACACTCACGACCTACATGCTTAGCCTCTCTGGGATTCAGGCCTTTGAAGAAGGAATGGCTCTATTGTTCAAAGAGAAAAAATTTGCCTGTTTAACTCCAAGCAGCCGGCTGCCATTCTTACCACTGACACAGTAATGCGTCATCTTGAAGTGCACAATAATGAGCAATCACATAGTATCACTGTCCTTGATGTACCCCTTTGTCTCCTGAATCATCTCTCTCAGCTTTTGTTTGCTTTGTGCCTCTTGCTTATCAGCTGTATTTGTGTCCGTGTGCATGTTTATGTGTGTGCAAGAGACAATGTTGGCGATAGTGTAGGAATTCCTTCAATGCGATTTGCACGGCTCTCTTGTCTGCTTGCTGTGATGAATCTTATCCCTAATGAAATGCAACAACGTTCTTTATGAAGAAGAGATGCACTCCCTCATCCAGCAAATTCTCTTCTGAGCTTGAAGGAAGAAGGAAACTCATCCACAGAGATACTATGAAGTTTACTAAGGCTGAATAGTAAATTCCACAGAGGAAATATTCTGGATTTTTGAATAAGGATCAAACAGGTGCTAACATAGCCCTTATTTAGTGGGTCAGGATTGAACCAGGTGAGAGCGACTTACATTAAACACAGATTCTTCTTTCGTTGTCAGGAAGACAAAAAGCTGAAATTGTTCACCTCTGGTTAGATTATTTTCCTGTTCGTTGATACTGGCTACACATGTGTAATTCCTGCTGCCTGCGGACTTTGGAGAGACTTGCTGCTGCTGCAGTTTGGTTAAGTTAGTTACATAACCTTTAGTACCTGTTAGTGTTAATAATTGTTCATGCACATGCATTTTTATTAAAATACTTGTGTCTCCTTATATGTGCTACTATCATCCCAATGTACACACAAGTTGGTATAATTACATAATTACAGTAGACTGTTACTACATCTTATGTGCAATACACTACGTGCAATATTTTATACATCATGTGCAATATTTTATATATTATGTGCAATATTTATACAGTATGTGCAATATTTACAGATACCACTTTTTCTTTTCAATGCTATTTATTAACTTAATGCTATCTATTACTCATAAGTGAACTCTAGGGATGACCTCTTAATTTCGTTGTACTTGCACTACAATGACAATAAACCTGATTCTGATTCTGATATGTTTTTATTTACTGTAAAAATACACATGAAGAATCAACACAGTTGTCACATTAAATTAGTAAGACTCATTGATAGAATTATTAATTAATTAGCTTTCTGTAGCTGGCCGCTTCATTTTATGGAGGGTAGTGATTCAAATGGCCTAATTTCCATCTGATACAGGCATGTCATGTGCAACAGCCAGTACTGAAAAACTCGAAATACTAGTACATTTTAGAGGTGTGTGTGCGTGTGAGAGAGATGTACAGTATAATTAAAAGTTATATACATAGCCACAAGATAACAAGATTAATAATGACAATAATAATGTATATCAGTACTATTTGAACATTTTCAGAACCTTTAACAATACCACAATAATACGTGATAATACTGTGATAAAACTGTGATAATACTGATAACCATGATAATTTTTGTCACTATAATGGTGCTACTAAATTTTCATACCGTTTCATATAAGTTTTTCACATATGAACAATTATTTATTTTTTAAATATTGCAGCAATAAATGTGTTTTTTTTACACATAATCATGTAAAATGTAAGGTTTTATATTTTTATATGCATACACCCTCCAGCGAGTACACCTTGAGAGCAACTTGAAACATAGCTCATTGATAAAGAATTTTGTTTTCTCATGTAGCTTCACAATTTTATACACTACATGAGCAAGGCATAAATGGACAAGGGCTTCATAGAGGGGTGTTTGTCATGACAGCTTCAGCCTCTACATCACTGTACATTGTGTCTAAGTGTAGTTGATGTTCACCTGGAGGGCTCTTCTAGTATTTATTTGAGCCTGCATTGTAGCATTGTTGTTGTTGTTCTCATGATTTTCTCTTCTTATCTGTAAGGTGTAGGTCCTTAAACCCCTATTCATCAATGACAAAACCTCCTTCTCTCTCTCTCACACAAACACACTCATTCATACTTGCACACACATGATGTGGTGATCTGGTTCATTTGGCCTCCTTTATCTTCCTGCCACACACACACACACACACACATACACAGAGGTTGTGATGGTGGCTCTCCATTTTCTGTGCTTGGGTGACTGTTGAGGTTTTTGTGTTGGTGACAGATGCATGGCTCTGACTGGCCACTCTGTCTTGCCCTGTGGGCCTGCTTTATCTGTATATCACAATGACACACACATGCACACATGCTGACATCTCCTGTTGGACATCTTTTATGAGTGAGTGGATTAGTTATAGTTCATGCTGATCTCTGGAATGGAAATAAATAGGAAGAGCTGGCTGACCTCATAACATTTCTGCTTCCAGACAGTAGGACAGGGAACAAGAAAGCTAGGGCATGTTATTAAAATGTGAATGGAGCTAATGTACATATCATACTATTAATGGATAAATTGGATTTGCTTGTAATTGACGCACGCAGGCAAATCAAATCCAAAGTATTTTTACAACTACTTTTAATCTTTCAGTCACCTTTGCTCCTGTCCACAATACAAAATGATGCTCCTGTTTACTGTCAGAACAGAATAGTGCTCAAGTTAATTCCCGGGGATTCTCATTTACAAACGTTTGCTTTATTTAATGACCTTTTCCAGCTTCTCTTTATAAAAATGAATATAGTGCCATGCTTTCACTGTATATGTAGTGACACAAAGGAGGAGACCATTCTCAAATACACACACACACACACATACACATAAACCCTTGGCCCCCATGTAATCCATCATCCTCCACAGACACACAGAGCTCCTTGTCCCTGCGGACGACAGAACACACACCTCATCTTCAGCCCCTGTCTTCTCTTCCGTGTACCCCTCTTCAACAGGAGATATCTATATATCAAGCAATCACAGCCTGCCAAGACCCCTCTGCCATTAAAACACAGAGTGGGAGAAAGACAGAGAAAAAAGAGAGATTTAAAAGGAAAGATAGCATGAGAGATGAAATCCAGGTAATACCAAACTTGTCCTTTCTTACCTGCTCCATGCATGCTTCACAGCACATAATGACTTTTTTCCTTCTCTCCTGAAGCTTAAGAAAAGACAGTTGAGGAAAACAGTGGAAATATATTTTATATTAATGTAGTCCCCTTCCCTATCTCCTTCCACACCTATACTCCTTCTGCCTGCGGATATGCCCACCTGGCTCTGTTAATTTCTATTGTCAGCAGGTCTGAAGCAGAGCAGCCAATCAGATGTGTGCGTCAGCCCCTGGGCCTGCAGTCGCTCTGCGGCTCCAATTTAAAGGTCAGTTGATAAGCAGCCAGATTCATGCATAATTTGGCCTGGTCTGCAGGCAGACAGGCATACTGCTCAACAAATACACACACACTCAAACACAGATATACATGTCACATTCTTGGGTTATGATTGACCCTCTCAAACTTTTTACTTTGCAAACTGTGACAGGTTTCACGTTGCCTCTTCCAGCTGGAACACATTTGTGCCTCTATTATTCCATCAGGTTAGATAATATACTTTTACTTAGCATTTAGAAGGAGCGGGGAGAACTTGGCTTTGTGTTTGTTGATTTGTTCATTAATTTGTACACAGTGCCTTTTGCACTGTGAAGCACTTAGGGGAATTATGTGATCCACTCTTTAAATGGCACGGAGCCCTAAGGCTGGCAGTATGCTTAAATGAAATAGAATTTGGCGTCTTCCCCTGCAACTTTAACAAAGCACCGCTTCGATTGCTGCAGTGTGCTGAGTCTGGCCAACAGCATTTGCACAACCTCCCTCACCATTCCCACATCTTACTGCAACTAGTGAAGATTCTTGTGTGATTGCTTAATTTCTAGATAGAACATTTCTTTATTACGATATTGTCGTTTCACATTCCTCTTCATCTGGCATGGCAAACAAATATACATTTATACATGGTTAGTATACTGGCATTTGTTTTCTTTGCTGTACCTCACATTTCTTTGGTTACAAACCCTTGAAATTCAGTTTTGTAAAAAAAACCCATTGTGAAATCACAGGAAGTGATCACACATGAGTCCTTAAAAGTGCAGCATCATACATTGACCACTACTGGTCTGAACATACAAACAAATGCAAGTATGGTGTTTACTGTATGTCTTGGTAATTACTTTTTGTGTGAGAGCTCCAGATGGTCAGTTACAATTAATCCTACCCTTTCTCCAAGTGGAATATGATTCCCACCTTTCCCATGGGTTTCACAGTACATCTGCACATACCTACTTATAAATTCTCAAAAATATGTTGCTCACCTGTCTTTATTGAGCTCACTCAAAGACAAGGCTTACATCTTAGATTTTGACATTGGTGGGCTGGACGTAATGACGAAATGAATGTTGAGCTTATAGATGAAGTTTAGCACATAGTTACTTTTAATCTGAAAATAATGATGTTTGTGTTCTTAGTGTGACACTAGAAGACCTCAAACTCAGCAGGGCTCCTCCTTTCATTCTCTCTAATCCAAGTAGTACTCAATTATCTAATTGGATGAGTTATGAGGGTCCTTTCCTTCCTCCATTCCCTCCCATCTCAAAGAGATTAGCACACTCTGTAATTAATGAATTTGGGGCACTTTGAAATGATTTGCAGGATTGTCCAGGCTCCTGGGGCCTGACATGTGTAACACAATTATCGAGTTGTCGAAATTAGACAATGGAGTGAGATGAATAGCAAGAACATTAGCTGTGTTGGCTAAAGACAGGTGATCATTCCAGTCTGATCATGTGTCAGGCTGGGGCTGTTTCGTTCTTATTTCCTTTAGTGTGTGTGTGGTGGTGAGTCAGGGGGCAATCAGCCAATTACTGTTGTGCTTTTTGATGTAATTTTATGTGTATTCTTGTGTATGAATGTCTGTCTTTGTGTGTGCCTTTGTGTGTCATGACTTCCTAGCAGTGAGCAGGGAGCTCTACTGCAGCCTCTCACCGCATCATTGTGTTTGACATTTCCGCGGGCAGCCAGTGACAGAATGCTGGTGTGTGTGCAGACGTTTGTCCAGCCGGCTTTGGATCAGCATTCGCACCAAGCGCCAGGTTGCCTGTCAGCTTTCATAAACAACCACACCTTCTCAAACAGGTCCGCTGCTTGGAAGTGAAAAAAAGGTGCAATTTCACAAAACAAACAACAAATAGCATTTCTACAGTCGCCCCTAACTCATTGTCCCAGGCAAGGACACGTACTAAACAATAGAAATAAAACAGATTTTTATTATCATTGTCAGAATACGGTCCTACTTCTTCCCTGCTTGTCAGATATGTGCAATTTTTTTTTTACATCATGTAACCTGAACTGAGGATGACAGTTATATCTCGGACACATTCATAGACTGCTAAACTGTATTTTTACATATCATGAACATGTGTTAATTTGAAAAAGAATATGGAGTTTTCTAGTCTTACTTTCAGACTTACAATACAGGGTCAAGTGAGTCCTCAGCGCAGCATTGTCAGACACCTGTCATTTTGGGGGGGGGGCTGTCTCCTCTCTGTCTGTATCTTTAGAACCACCCCCCTATTACAGCCCTTTCTCAGCATGTTTCTCTGACAAAGGTAACCTTATCTTCTCCATTCTCACACAGACAAGTTAGCATGCGCCAGTCACAGTCCTCACTATCTCTAATGGATGTAATTGAACCCTATTCTAACATTCTAATGCTCACCACATCTCAAGACTACCCTAAACCCTCTCACAACACCCCCACCCCACACCAACTCACACTAATTCTTGCAAGATTCTCCAAGTCAAGTCTGGTCCCTTGTTTTTAGCTGGCTCCCATCTCTAATGTATCCATCTGGCTCCACAGCTCATATTCCCCTAGCCATCACAAAATAGAGTACTATATATCCAGAGTGTATCTAGAAATATGATATCAATTATTTGACGAAACTCTCACCAAATCAAGACATTTCAATGGGCATGAAAAAAAAATAAAAATAAAAGCATAGGCAGTAATTTATCTTTGTCCCATTCACATTTATTTATCCTTATTATGCTTTACATGCATTAATAGTTGTAGGACCCCGGTTAGACATAAAGGCTAATCATACATTTAATATCCAGGTCAGCAACATGGATCAGCGGTTAGTGTTTTCTAAGCAGAACTACAGAGCAAAATAATTATGGGTCATGTTGACCCTACGACATTGATAAAATGTGTGTGTGGGCATATTAGACCACAGGAGCTTTACAGAGAAGGGATTTTTTGGTTGCTATTTTAATTTTTTGTTTTACTTTTGAATGTTTATTAACTCTGATGTTGATGATCTGAATAATGATAGCACCTGAGAACCATCTTGTCTTAATAGGGTGCTTTTTTTTTTCTTAGCTTGATCATGTATGTAGCAAATGAAAGTCAATCCACTGAACCAGATGTTACCTTATTATGTTTGACCACCCACTAGTATCAACGGGACTAGGGTCAGAGTGAATAAAAGGCTTGCATGTTTAATCAGATTGTCTACCAGAGATGCCCAAGATTCAAGATTCAAAGGGTTTATTGTCATGTGCACCGTAAAAAAACACGTTTCCCTGTACAATGAAATTCTTTCTTTGCTGTCCACACCATATGCCACATAATAAGAATAAAAAGATAA